>VXAL01000523.1:5039-56582 GCA_013399475.1 Chauna torquata | reverse complement strand
CAGATAGTTGCTGGTAAAGGATTTCAGTCTGCATCCTTAGGCAGTGACCGACAGGTATTCATCAGTTCAGATTTCAATTTCTTGGTGTAATACCACAGTTGTAAATCAAAAATATTTTGTATATTTTGTGTATGTATTATCACGTGAGGTAGTTTTACTTTATTACTGTAATTCCCTTTTAACTTTATTTAACTGTATTTTAAATTAGTGCACTTGGACGTCAGCGTAGTAACCTTACTTAATATAAAGATGTGGCAAATTATTGTTTTTTTATTTTCACCATTACATTTGTCTGGAAAGATGTGCCAGATAGCATTTCCCTCTATCTTCCCTTCTCTCCTCCACACTGGAGAGGCAAGAAAAGTCCCACAGCCTTACAAAGCAGTAGATTTTAATGGTTTACTAATGATTAACTATTTCCTTAGGATTATCCATTAGTAAGATTTGCACAAACTAAATGGACTTAAGTCAAGCTTTTCTCTCGGTAAATCCACAGTCTTTAATCAAGGTGAAAAATCAGCAACTGGAATATCAGTCTATCGTATTTGAAGCCTGTCACTCTTTAGCACTTCCTGCCTGTAATTTGTTCATGAATGTATTGCAATTTCTCTGGGTATTTTCATTGAAAATAGCAGTATATTAATAACAGTATTCATGTACTCTGTTAGACATCAGAAAACTGTGTGTTCATGGAAAATTTGGAGGGGAAAACCATGGGCATGTGGATGTGGCTAGCTGTATTCACAAAATGCCAGTGTTGCGGATGGTGGATACTTTGCAAATCACATTTTCGATTCCTAATAGTAATTCTGTTTTTGCCGTTGGAAATATTTGAGCCACATTTAGTCTAGTCGTAACTAACTCACCAGTCAGATCGAAAAACAAAAGCAACAACAACAAAAAAAACCCCTAGCATTTAAAGTAGATCTCGTGTTCTTTTTCTAATGATTTTTTTTGGTAAACTTCTTTCTGTCTAGGTATGATCTTAACAATAAAACTTCATAACACATTGCTTTTCTTATGCTTTACTTGTGCTTTTCTTTTAATCATATGTTTATGTATGTTTCATGATGTATTTTATATTTGATAAATTGAACTCCTTTAAAAGTGTTTTTATTAAAAAATAATAACAGGCAGAAAATCAGAAATATGATCATCAGCTGGGAAAGAAGCTATGAAAATCACCAGCAAGGTTGCTGGAGTAGTGAGGTCAGAGGAGATAGTTGGCTATGTATGGTCAGCTGGGACCCTTGAGTTTGTCTTTTTTTGTTTGCTGAATTACAAGAACTTTAACCATTGGCCTTCTTCACATTTGCAAATACCATGAGCAAAAACTTGAGGCAGGTCAGACTGATGTCAGATAAGTCATTATTTGAATAAGAAAACTTAAATTTGCTGTTTGTTGACTTTGCTTTTAGTAAGTACTTTTGGATAGTGTTGTGTTTACACACATCTGTGAAGAAGCTCAGTCTGGGCAGCAGATTCAGAGTATGTTCAGGTACATACAGTAGAAACTGTAGGAGATCAAGGCTTTATTTTGCATTTAACTTGACGGTTCTGATTGAAGATCTTGTGTTCAGTGATTTTGAGGTACTTTTTGCAGCCATGACTAGCACCATATAAATAACTCCTTACAAATAATAAATGTTTTTCCCACTTCTCTTTCATAGGTAATGTACAAACGAATCCTGCAGCAAGCAGGTTTTATACAGTTTGCACAGCTTCAGTTCCTTGAAGCAAAAGAACTCTTCAGGTAATTTTGTGACAATAAATTTATTGATTTATCTTTTTTAAATGAGGAGTTAGTGTTCTTGGTTTTAAAAACACTTAGTCACTTGAATGTTTTTTAATGCAGATTTAAGATCAGTGTGATAAAATGGTTTGGTTGGGGGAAGAGCAGAGTAACATTGGAACAGCTTTGTATTTGAAGAGTTAATGCAACTGATTTTTGTATGCTAACACAGTGGCATTAAGGCTGTAATCTGATTGTGTTGAGATTTTTTGACTCCATGCCCATGAAAGTCAAGGCATTACTACTGAGCACGTGCTTTGATTTGTGGCATGGTTTCTTTTCTTAAGAAAAAAAACTTTTTTTTTAAACAAAAAGTTACAATATATAACTGACACAACTGCACTTACTTTTTTCTTGAGGATGATGCTACTAAACTTGTTTTTAACTCTTGTTCTTAAAGTCTGTACAAACATACTCAACTCAGCTGTTTGAGCAGTCACTTGTTCACAAATTGACCTTGGTACTCCACTTTCACTCCATAAAAACAGTCAAAAAATGCTGCTTGTTATCTTTATTTTACCTGGTAATTTCATTTCTGCTAGCAGTACCTTATTCTGTGACAGGGAGGCTGCCCAGTTGTAATCCATGCTGACCACATAAGAGAATTCTTCATTATCTGCTAAATTCATTTTAAATCAATTTAGAGCCTATGAAATAGGATTGTTACAATTAAACAACTTGCTGTAGGTAGTAGCTTGTACATTATAGAGAAAAAAAAGTTGTCCTTGGGTTAATGGAAATGTGTTAAGGAAAGTGAAGCTCTGGGAGAAGTTACTACTGGAGAAGGGATCTTCCATTCTGCCTGCTGCTCACCAGGGTAATGGGAGACACTGGGCTTGAATGGGCAGTGTATGCTGAGTGAAAATTGGCGAATGACAGGAAAGGCCTGAACAGCATTTGTGGGCAATTTTTGGCCACAACCACTTTCTGTATTACCTTGTAATTTTTGGCGTTAGTGAGCAACTTGCAATCTTCCTTCCTCCCTGTAATCTTCCAAACACTGAACTAAATCATTTTTGTGTTGTGTATCTGAAGTAGAAGTACAAGGTCTATATAGTAAGGAATCCTTTACAAATTGAAGGAATTCCTTTACAAAGGCCGCAAAGCCTTTCAGTGTGGCTTTCCAGCAAACATCTGTCTAGTGTGGATAGCCTTGGTAAAATAGCTTGTTGAGGTTGCACTAGCTGTAAAATTTCTTCATTGTCTAGGTGTGCTCAGGTGGCCAGAATTGTGTAGCAGTGCAGCTGTCTCAACTCTGGCTAACCCTTAAACCTCAATTTTTTTATTCCTTTACTCGACCCTGTCTGGCAGTAATTCCATGTAGGGTCTAATCTGGGCATCTTGCCTTGCTGGTAGCGGTTTGAAGATCTCTTAAAAGCAATGAAAAAGGAGAAATGTATCCTGCAGGGAGCTTCAGCACCTTGTAGAAGGAGGGGAGATGGAATAGCCAAGATCAGTTATGCAGCACCCATCCATCTGGTGGTCTGATAAGTGAGCTTCAATGAACAGTATTGTGCAAGCTCATATATTGAAAGAAATGTTTAATGAGAACTTCCTGTCCAAACATGAATTTTGGAGCTGAGTCAGCATCCCAGGGTGTTCCCTTCCTCTGAAAGTTGCAACTCTAAAGCAGAACAGCCGTTTATAAGCTGCTAAAGTCTTTACTGGGGGGAGAAAGCAAAGACAAGTATCCCTTCTGACTAGCCACATGTAAGCCATAAATATTTGGGTGACTCTGAAACTTCCTTATAGAATACAGGATCTCTGATTTTCAGCCCAGGCCATCACACCCAGTTCAAGTAATATGTAGTTATGCGCTGACTATGCATTCAATCTTGTTCATTTTAGGCTTATTGATGGTTGGAGGAAAAATGGGAAAGATAATGGCAATCCATGCAAACACTACCTCCCATCTCTGTGTTGCTCTACAGCTGTTTCAAGCTAGTGTTAGTCAGAAATAATTCATCTTAAAATGCCAAAGGGCATCTTGATATCTATCTGAAGAAAAGATGGATTTAGCAGTGAAACAGTGGCATCAGTAGCTCCAAGAAACTGGTGTGATGTGGGTCTGCTTCTGGACAAACTTGAAGCGAGATTGTCTTACTCCTCAGAAAACATCTATGAATTATAGATTAGCTGGGGAAATAATTGCATTGATCTAAAGGTGTCATTTTCTTCCATCAATAATCCTTGTCAAGATACAGTTATCTTATGTTTAATATCGTGGTTCTTAGATACTGAAACTTCTAAGAGGAATACTTTCCTACTGAGTTCCGGTTGGTTATGCTGATACTTCCAAATACTGGAGAATGCTGACAAAAAGGAAGGAAGTGGTAGCTGTATTGAAACTCAAATAGTTCAACAAGAGGAAGAGTGGTTTTTTTGTTTTGTTTTGTTTTTGGCTGAATCTATTAACCTTAAACTGAGCGAGCTGTCACAGTAGGACTTTTGGTCTGACAGATGTTGTTGTTCGCACCATATAATCCATTATAATTTACAAGTCGTGTTATTTCATGTTGCTGTCATCAAGGGTTAGTTAGACCAAACAGCGTGTTTAGCAGGGTCTTTGAATTCTAGTTATTTTGCTGAGATGTTGGTATAGCTGCCACAGTGAAACCATTTCTCTGCAGTATTTGGCTATATCCTTTCACTGGTTAGGTGTTACTTACAATCTGACAGGTACAGGAATTTTTCTAAACTTTGTTGGTGTTTTTAACAAATCAGAATGTAAATTCTTCTTGTCATAATACTGTCGCACCTGGGAAGGAATATAAAGAAAATTCTAGCTAAGTTCTCTCCTATGCTGGGAAGGTTTTAAAAAAAAAAAAAAAAAATACTGGTTTTTAGTTACACCTGGATACATAAGAAGTAGGACTCAGTGTGAGTCTTAAATGTCATTCAGGAATGTAAGTTTCCATTACAACCAGTGGGATCTGGCCAAAACAGCCAAATTAGGTAGGTTCCGTTGACATCTCTGATATCTGTAAACTTAGGAGTCTTAACCTGGCCTTAAGTTTCCCCTGGATTTGTAGATTCTGCTTCTTGCATAGTTTGTAAACATGAAGCCAGAAAAGACCTAATGCAGAATTACTTAAAGGGAAGTTGCCTATTAAGACAGGTCAAATTGTCTGTGTTAAGAGCCTGTTTTCTATGTTTTAGTAAGTTGCTAGCTATATTTTGCTAATCCTGAGAAGCTAGAAACTGAAAACTCAAACATCTTTTCCAAGGGAAGGTGATACTTGTAACTCTTCTTAAACTGTTTCCTTCAAACATAGTGGAAAAGCCTAAGCCAAAAACTGCAGATCCTGGGAGCCATAAGCCTTGAGGTGGATGTTAATCACTCATGCAGATGGGGTCATTGTTTAGTATTTGGTATGTCTCTGAAGAAATTTGTTCTGAATGATGCTTAGCTTTTAAGGAGGCTGCCTAATTGCTGATTACCATTGCTGTGGAGAGAGCAAAATTGTGCAATACGAGCTCAAGTCAGACCTGCTGAGAGAACCATTGGTGATTCACAGCCCAAGGTCTGGCCTATAGCCCAAGTTGGAAGCTGGTTTTGGTTCTCCTTCTGGAAACTGATGGTCATTAAGGCCAGAATCCACAAAGTTCAGAGGTGGAGTAACTGACTACTTCCTCATCGAGGAAAAGTTGGATGGTAAGACGCAATGATGCAGAACCTCAGCAGCTGTAGAAGTTGGGAAATGTTTTAAAATTTGTTAAATGTGGCATGTTAAATACAGCATGTTTAACTTCATCCGTCTCCACGGTCATAGTCTCCATCTAAGCTTAGGCCATCTCCGAATACTTGAGAGCATAGCCAGCAAGGAAACCATTGTCTGTGTTTGAATTTCTACAGATCTATCAAGACTCCTTCTTTTTGCACAAGTTTCGAGTGGACTGTTGATGTTGTTCAAGTTATGGGTTAGCTTTTTGTTCTAAAATCACTGAAGAACCTTGTAGAACAAAGACCCCATGTCTCTTCTTTCTTCAAATAGGATTAATTTACTACTGTAATGTATCTCATGTAATATATTTTATCTAATGGTCCTGAAGTCTTTTTAACTTTTATGGAGTATTTGAACTAACCAGAGCTGCAACTACATTACTATAACAAGTTCATACTGAAAGCTCATACCCTTTGAACCATCACATCATGCCACTGACAAAACTTGCTATTTCTTGGTTATTATCATAGAATCTTAAAGGTCTTTTCCAACCTAAATGATTCTAAGATCATCTAGTCCAACCATTAACCTAGCACTGCAAAGTCTACCACTAAACCATGTCCCTAAGCACCACATCTGGACATCTTTTGAAGACCTCCAGGATTGGTGACTCAACCACTTCCCTGGGCAGCCTGTTCCAATGCTTCACGACCCTTTCAATGAAGAAATTTTTCCTATTATCCAACCTAAACCTCCCCTGGTGCAACTTGAGGCCATTTTCTCTCGTCTTATTGCTTGTTGCTTGGGAGAAGAGACTGACTCCCACCTCGCTACAGCCTCCTTTAAGGTAGTCGTAGAGAGTGACAAGGTCTCCCCTCAGCCTCCATTTCTCCAGGCTGTACAACCCCAGCACCCTCAGCCACCCCTCATAAGACTTGTTCTCCAGAGCCTTCACCAACTTCATTGCCTTTCTTTGGACACGCTCCAGCACCTCGATGCCGTTCTTGTAGTGAGGGGCCCAAAACTGAACACAGCATTCGAGGTGCGGCCTCACCAGAGCCGAGTACAGAGGGACGATCACTTCCCTAGTCCTGCTGGCCACACTGTTTCTGATACAAGTCAGGATGCAATCTTGGCCACCTGAGCACGCTGCTGCATCTTTAAATAAATAAAAAATAAATACTCATCTACTTGTGAGTTCCACATAATGTGGATCTAAGAATTTCAAAACCAAATACAAAGTCTGAAAAGAGAAATTAAGAGGAAATTTCAACTGCAGGAATCTGTGAAGTAGATAGGAACACTACTTTTTATTAGAGGTTGGCCTTTCTAGTATAGAAGTGGGGGTTTTTTAGGCAGTAGGAGCTCTGTGTGAGAATCAGCAAAACTTGCTTTGCAAACCTCTTTTCACAGGAAGGCTTGCCATGTTCAGGTTTTTCTCTGTTGTGGACTTCTGTTTTTCATGTTGCTGTTTCCATGCTTTGCAGTCACTAGGTTCTGGAACAGGATACTTACTGCTTTTAAGTTTCATGCTTTTGCTGCTGTCTCCCAGAATTTCATTCTTCTGGTACAGATTTATTAGCCAAAGGGCACTCTTAAATAATTTTGTAAAAGTTCTAAATAGTTACTGCCACGGAGATGGTTCTTACCAGTTCGTATTTCCTGGATGGTTTTAGAATTATTTCTCTGGCAAGAAGTAAAGAACTTGGGGCATGCCTGATTGCTTTGATTACTGTGAGGTAGTAGAGAAGGGATTAACCCACTTGGTGAGATCACAGAACCACAGAATGGTTAAGGTTGTAAGGGACCTCTGCAGGTCCCTGCTCAAGCAGGGCCACCTAGAGCAGGTTGCCCAGATCTTTCACGCTTTATTGCCTGCAGAATGTAAAAGTCTTCCTGCTTCATCTAATTCCATGGTTGTGACTTCTTTGCTTTTGGAATTCTTTCCAATCAAGTTTGTGAAGGGAAAAGTCTTTCTGAGGTTGCTGGTCATTGGATAGATCAAAACTTTTTTTTATTTCCAACAAAATAGTAACTAAACAAGGTTTATTTTGGAGAACTTTATGTTCATTTGGAGCTTTTTGAGCAACAGTATCTTCTGCATTTCAGGAATGCTCATCTTTAAAGATGAATAATGAATTTGAGAATGAAATAAAGTATAAACACTGATTTCTTGCTGTTCTTCTATAGCAAGGCCTAGGAGGAAGAGTCATTCTAGCTGTGAAAATCAGGGAGGTATTTGCCACATTTGAACAAAATTGCTGTTTTAGTCTTCTGTCACAACATTCACTCTCCAAATGCTGGAGGAGTTTCTTCAATGTGGTAGAAAGGAAAATGTTTTGGGTAACATGCCTATGTTACAGCTTGCTCGTAGATGAAGTATAGATGCCCTTCACGTGTGAAGGGAAAAGCCACTTTGTAGTATCTGACATTGATGTATGCCTGACACCTAAGTCTGTGGAACGTACCTCTACTTACTGATTAGAGGGATGCATAATTAGTACCCGCAGTTCATTTTTAGAGCCTCCTAAAGAAGTAAGCTGAAGGAGGAATGTAGTGTGTTTCAGGGGTGGGAAAATCTTTTCATCATACAAACATGTTCTAAAAGCTTTAGTTTTCTAGGGGAAATTCCTGTTTTCTGCAGAGTTCTACACTTGCACAGTCTTTGTGGCTTGCCTGAAAGGGTTTCACTGTCTCCATTTTTTTGCCTCAATCAGAAGGCCAGCTACCATAATGTATTGATGAAATCTATGACAATCATAGGAGCTGTGCTAGGGCTATTCAGCTGATTTTTGAATATGCCACCAAACAGCTATAGGATGTCAAAAGCAAAAGGCTGGCTGAATTCTTGGTACTCTAGAGGAGTAGAGAGAATAACAAATTTGGATAGAAATGTCAAAAAATTCCAAATTTGTTGTGAAGATACTTTCTCCAGTGTAGAAGGCAGTAGCTTTCAGAAACTGATGACCTGTTAGTGTCCTGAGTCTAAGCATATGTGCGCACATTCCCAGAATGTTATTTTTTTGTGCCTATGTATACTTTTTCTTTCTTTTTGCTTCATCTAGTTTGACACTGTAATTGCAGAAGCGGCCAGCTTGATGTCCGGGAGCTGATCTCTCTGTACCCCTTCCTGTTGCCTACTTCTTCTTCATTTATACGGTCTCATCCCCCTCTGCATGAGTATGCTGACCTAAACCAGCTGACCCAAGGGGACCAGGAGAAGATGACAAAATGCAAACGATTCCTCATGAGTTACTTGAATGAAGTCCGCAGCACTGAGGTTGCAAATGGCTACAAGGAAGATATTGACACAGCTTTACTCAAGTTATACGCAGAGGCAAATCATGAAAGCCTACTAGATCTTCTAGTTTCAGAGAACTTTTGTCTTTTAACAGATAGCGCTGCCTGGCTGGAAAAGTACAAAAAGTGAGTGGATTTTTTGGGTATGGCTCCTTTGAGACCAGGAGGAAAAATGTTTGTCTTAAATGCTGTTGACTTCCACAGCAATGTGTTCAAATCCTTATAGTTTCTCTGACTTTGGGTCCAAAAGACAATTTGGCCTGACTTGTGAGCATTTAAAACTTTGTGGGGGAAAGGTATTAATTGACAGTCTGAGCTGGTAAATACAATTTTCCCCTGAAACTTTGTGTACAGCACAAAAATAAGTCTTGATATGGATTTGGCAGGGGGGAGGCAGGGAAGGCCGTTTGCCCTTGTGGTAATGTGAGAGATGATTGAATGCAGTAGCGTACTCCTCTTGATGTCTTCGACAGAACGAAAAGATGCCTCAAAACATGCACTGCCTCAGGTAGAAGCTATTAACCAACTAGCAGCTTTTAAATTCTAGTTGCTTATTCAGGGAAAGAAAGCTTACTTTTCAGTTTTGAACTCCCACTGATTTGCTAAAAGGACACTGCTTAAGATGGCTGCAAATGACTTCAATTTGGAAATGCCAGTGGGTGGAGAATTGGCTGTTAGTCATTAAGCAGGTAACAGTAGTTAGTAAATGTGTAAAATACTCAGCGTAGGTAGCGTCTCCATCTTGGATTTCATTTCTTTAAAGTGTGTGGTGCAGTAGTAGCAACTACAGTGGTGAAGAAGAGTCTTTAATTGGGATTAGATTTAGAGTGGTTTCATTTCTTTTAGGTGTTTTGCTGAATTCTCTTGGTATGTATGTTCTGCATGGCAAGGTTTTGCAAATGTGAAGTGTGGAACATCATTTTGTGAGAACAGCCATTATAGAACTTTAGCTTCATTTTTATTACAGCATACAAAAACATCTCTGTAATGGCATTGTGCAAAGATCTTCTATGCCTGACTTGATTTCATGCTGCAGTAATGAAAAAAAATATTCCTGACAGCGAAACAGAACTTCAAATTAAAAGCATCATACAAATTTGATTTTAATGACACATGATTAACTATTGGTGAAATGCTTATTACTTGGAGCTGTGTTGGGTCTGTATGTGAAATTCAAAGAACAGCATGGGAATCATCTCTAATTTAACAAATACTTTATAACTGTCTAAGTTGGAGCTAGTAACTAGAAACCATCTTTAGAGAGAGGAGGGGCACAGACACTTTTCTAGGACAGAACTTCTCTCCTTTGAATGTGTAGACATGGCCATGTGTATGGCACCTGGAAATCCTGCTGTAAGCAACTGTATTATATTCTCTGCTAATGAAGTGCTAATGAACTTGACAGGGAAGATCTAGCAATTTTAGTACTGTTCTCTCTTTTTATACAGGTATTTTGCCCTTGGTCTCCTGTATCATTACAATGGTCAAGATGCTGCGGCACTTCAGGTTAGAATAAAGCTTTTAGTGTCATCTGTAAAACTATTCCAAAATCCTCACTCCTAGATAAAAATCTGAGGTGCTAATTTCACTGTTTGGAAAGTGATGTGTATATATGAGGAACTTACACTAAGACTTTCTTGAGTAAATTAATAGACTAGATCTGAAAAAAAACAGAGTTTGTTGAAGATGACAGCAATTTGCATGGTTGTATGCTGTTTCTAACCAGAACTGCATACCAGAATGCACTAAAATCGTCAAGAGACCACTTAAAATGGTATTTGAGGGACTTCAGAACATATCCTGTGCTTATTAGTCTGTATACACAGAGCAAAGCAGTAGTGTAATCTCATGGCAGATGCTGATGATAACAACTGGAAATTTTTCGAAACCTGGCAATGAGCAATGAACACAGTTTGCAAGATCTGTGAGTTTCAACTGATTCATAGTAATTCCTTCAGGGACCCCCTTCTGATGTCATTAGGACCAGTGGTGGTTTGTAGACTGCTGACTAAATAGTTTTTAGTGTGTGAAAAACTTCATCTAGAAAAATTAAAATGTTCTTGATCGATACTTAACATATATATTTCAGACCATATCTAATCTCCTAAGCACTTTGCTTGCTGTATGGCTTTTAGAGTATGCTTATCACAGTTTCTCTGTCAAATGTATTGAAGTCAGATGTAAATAGTAATTTCCTGGGCAGAAGGACAGTAAGGAAACAAAGCCAGGATGCACCTTTGCATGCAAGATAGATTTTTTGTGTGTGTGTGTGTCTGTGTGTGTTTCAAGGAGCAAAGTTTATTGCTAAACTGGTCTGCTAGATGTGGCAACTTTTAGTTCCAATTACAATTTATATAAAAGCATATACTCTCACACAGTGCTTAAAGTTCTTCAGTCAAAATGAAAGAAGAGCAAAAAGTCATGTTTTCTTCTAAATTGTTTGCATCATTTGCTTTTAATTTTGCATACTCAGAAAACATGAAAAGTAGACCATGCACAGGAGTCCTTTCCTCTTACCAAAAGCTTTCTTTGCGATTGGTGTACCTCCTCCTCAATTCTTCTGCTGGTCATTTTCAGATGGTGAGAACCCACATGTTTTGGGGTCTGAATTAGCTGAATATGGCAGGTACAAGAAAAGCCTGTGATGGAGAGTACGAATTTAGCAACCACTGAGGTCTCTTACAATTGGTGTTCTTAGAAGCTCTAATTCCACAAGTGCCAATGGCTGATACTAAGTGGTGTAGTAGCTTGCATACATCTTGAGTTGGAAGACTTAGTGCGTGTTTTAAGCACTTGAATCTTTGTGCTTTTTTTTGCAGTTATGGGTGCAGATAGTTGATGGAGACATTGAAGATTCTACGCGTTCAGATCTCTATGAATATATAGTAGACTTCCTTACATTCTGCTCAGACCAAGATCTAGTGTGGAAATACTCTGAATGGGTTTTACAAAAAAATGAAGAGGTTTGTGATTGGTGTACTTTATCCAGAACATCGTAACTATAGTACTGCAACAATGTTTGGGTGTTGAATAATCTTCATATCATCTTGGTAGCTAATTGGACCGTTTTTGCAGAATATTTAATAACTAGTAAATAGTGTTTGGTAGAAGAAAACTTCCAGGTTTCTCAGTTCTTCTAAGTCTCTCTGTTGGCAATCCCTAAGCTAGTGATAATTGCCTCTTTTTCAGAAAACAAAGTTTAGGTCATTCTGAACAATTCTAAGTAATGAAAGATATGTCACGTCTTTTTTTCTTCACACTTCTAAGATAATTTTTAGATCTTTAAAAAAAAAAAAAGCAGCAGCTAACCCCTTATAAAAGGATTCTAGTGAAGGGTGCTATCTGTTTACACTATAGGATGTGGAACGAATAGCCTTCATTCAAGACAACATCTAATTCCTAAAAGAATTAACTTACTCTACCAAAATTAAAAATACAGTTTTGTAACATCTGTTAGTGTGTTGTATTGTTAAGTGGGATGCTTTATGTTGTATCATTCTGTGCTGTTGGAACTTGTCACTACCTAATCTGTATAAGTTAAAAGCTCAGTTATGGCATGTAATGACCAGATTTCTTGACTTTGGTTTTGGTTGTTGTAGAAGTCTCATAAATATGATAATATGCAGAGATAGAGAAGGCTGTAAACATTCTGGTCTCCAGCACTTTATTGCTGCAAAGGACTGAAGTATCTTGTTCTGCTGTTATGCAAATCTGTTCAATACTTCCTGTAGCTGGTGTAGCTAGTGCCCAACAAAAGGTTTATAGGCTTGGCAATGTATAGACCACCAACTGAGGTAAGGGAGATAGCAGTGGGTAATACCACATTAAGCATAAAGTACTGTAATCTTAGTGTTGTGAGGGTTTTTTTTGCATTGTCTGTGTTCTGAATAATATATTAACTGATAGTGCTATTAAGTAGATACTTAAAATTAAATGATAGTAAAATGGTTGCCAGTGAGTTCCTAAATACAATTGTATCTTTCTAGGTTGGAGTACAGATTTTTACTAAAAGACCTTCGGAAGAACAGGAGAAAAACATTAATCCAGATGATATCATCAGTTGCCTTAACAAATATCCTAAAGCACGTGTGAAATATCTAGAACATCTTGTATTGGAAAGAAAAATAGAGGTGAGTCCTACAAGAATATCAAAAATGGCCCATACTCTGAATCCTATGTGTATGATGAGCAACTGGGCAGGGGTGTGTGTGTGCCAAAGTCTAGAAGAAATGAGCGTGATTTGAAGGCTTTTGGTAGTAGCACTCTTTCCCTACTCTGACTATTTTAAGGTTAAACTAGAAGATGAGGAGCTGAGATCTGTGTTCTGTTTTTAAATTTTCAACTCTCATGATGGCAAGACAATTGCTTACCTCCTGTCAGGTTTTTTTTAACATCTGATTATCACATGCTTTTCTGTGACACTGGTGAGGCTCAATCCGCAAACAGTGATTTAAGATACTTAAATCAAAATTTTTCTGGCATGCTTGCTGCTACTCAGTATGGCATTCATTGAGATTGAACCGTACATCTTCAAATAAGTTGTTAACCCATAGAATTTTGAGCCACCTACAAAGTGCCCAGGAAAAGGTGAAACAGAAGAATGTACTCAGTCTATCAGAACTGACTGCATATAAATCACTAGAAGCCATATTTTCTTAAGTACCATTTGTCATTTTCAAACATCCAAACTTATTATGGTATAGTTTTCCCCTATTAGATAGTGTGACTGATCTGTAGTGTTTTTTTCTTTTAAAAAAACAAGTCAGTCTCTGGTAAGATCATAGAAAAATGGTTGAGCAACTGCTAATCCTATTGGACAGTGGCAGTAATATACTAAAATTGCTAATTCAGTGTTTTAAAAATAGATATGTTCTATTCTGTCCTTCTGGAGGGATGTGAAGAAGAAATGATAGAATTAAAACATGCAGCTCTTACTCTGTAGAATTCCAAGCATCTAGATGTTGAATGTCCAAAAGGTGTGTTCACTAGTCATAAGTGACAGTGTATTCTACCTTTGGTTTGTGTTTTTTTTGTTTGTTTTAAAGTATAAAACAGAAGCAGGAAAACATTATGGTACTTGGATATGAGACATTTTCAGCACAGGAGAAGTTACTTTAGCCTGCAAGTAGTGCAAAGAAATGAACATTGAAGAAACCCAATAGTTCTGACCAGTTCATGAATTTACATTCTTAAAATGTACATGATAGTTCAATGGCTTCCCTCTGTCACTATTTCAGATATTCAAAGTGTATGACACTGACCAATTAATATACTATTTCTAATATTATGAATATTTTCAAATAAACTTTAAGTTAAATAGTGTCTTATAGAATATTTCTAACAAAAATAATTTATAATTAAATCTACTGTACCTGCTAGTAAAGGCTGGGTTATAAATTTATTCGCTCTTTGGAAAGCAGTAGGTTATTATGACTGCTTTAGTGAGAATGTTTCAAACAGTAGTCAAATCATCAGCTTGTTTTGATGAATATGAGGAAATGAATAATGCAAAAAGCATTATGCTGTCAGTGTTGTCTACCTCTGGTGGCTTTCTCAGATTTTTATTGCAGAAATAGAAAAGGTCAAAGAACATACCTGAATATGGAGGAAACTGCACTAGGCCAATATTACTTTTTTTTTGTTAGGGAAACAAGAGGAGAAGACAGTGTTGAACATGCTTGTACTCAGAGGAGAGAGATCTGTTTTACTGTATTGACTTTCGTTAGATGAGCCTTCGAAAGGAAATAATTTTTGCACAAGAAAAGCTGTTTATTGAGCTTGATTACTGAAGGTGAAGAGGGATTTAGGACTAAGATGTCATATCTATATTTCAGAAATCTCTGTTGATATACCTACAGTACTGGGTTCTCTATGTCAACATATCCTATCTTGTGAAAGCTGGTCTGAATAAGTCTATTTGCATGAACAAGAGACCTCTGAATGATCTGAATTAAATGAATGAGCTTAAACATTTCTATGTAACTGTGTAAATATTCAGCAAAGTGTTATTGGTGGGGAGATGTTGTCTTTGTAAACTGAGCTAACATTACTCTTTTCATCCGTAGAAAGAAAAGTACCATACTCATCTAGCTGCCTTGTATTTGGAGGCAATACTTCAGCTAAAATCTGTGACCACAGATAATTGTACAGAAACAACTGAACTGCTGTTGAAATTACGCAGTCTTCTTCAGAAGTCTGATCTTTATAGAATTCACTTTATTTTGGGTAAGATACATTTCTCTGTAATTTTGCTTTCTGCTGGAACTGGCAGAGCTTTCATAAAGTTTTTGTAAGGATAGAAAGTTAAAACATTTGAGGTTTCTAGGTATATTTGGTTGATATGCTTACCATCTATTTCAAACACAAGGTAATTCAGCAAAGACGACAGCTGTTACTGTTGCCTTTGATCTCAGAGTTCATGAAGTAGAATGGTATGTTTGCCACTGCACCAAACACAGACCACCATAACTAGCTAGAAGAAGTATCTTCATACAATATCTTATTTATACTCAGTTTCTTTTTAATGATGAGCATGTAACTTGTGACAGTCTTTTGCAAATGGAAGAGTTACAAGTTTGTTAAGCCGTCTGTTTCTTGATTAGTAGAAACTAAAGCAAAGCTTTGAGGAGTCTGATTACTGAGGACTTCTGTTGTACATAGCTGCCTCCTGCCCTGAAAACTGGGTTTCATGCTAGGCAGAAAAAAGAGGATCCTTTTTTAAGTGAAAAGGACAATGTGTATCTTACTGTACTAACAAGGCAAGCAAAAGATGAGCTAAAATATTTGCAAATATTTGCTTGGTCAGTGCTTCTTTGCCTGTTTTTTAATGTACCTTCCAATGGATGAAAGGGAAATGGCTTGTTATAGTGAAAGATGTGAAATATTTTCTGAAATTGAGTGGAAAAATCTACTGGGTGTGGAAATAAAAACAGGTGTGTAACAACTAAAATAACTTACCAACATTTACTGCCCCCTTGGCTTTCCAGTCAGCAAAACATTATATAACAAGTAATGTACAAGTATAACGTAGTAATTGAAACTCTTGCTCTTTTTTATCTTTTAATTTTTAACGCAATTTTTAAGAGCAAGAGTTACAACTTGGATTATTCTCTTGAAATCCATGTACTCCAAAACACAGGACTTCTTACGTTTCTTATCTTACGTGAAGATGAGATCAATGTATGCTGGTGTATTCCTCCTCGATAACCAAAACAGTCTGGGGAGAAAACATTGTATTTCTGTACCTTTTACTATCCCTGTTGCTAACACTTCAAGGTTAAACTGCCAGACTGGATTAAGGGTTTGTAGTGTCCTTTTCTTAAAGGGAAACACTACTTTGATCTTTAGCATCTCTTATGAACTTTAAGCTATCTGTATTTTTCTATAATATTGGGGGGGGGGCAGAGCTTAAAAATATTGCAGTTTCATCTTAGAGTTTATCATACATGGTAGCAGCGTAGGCAGGAATGTGCAAAACTCACGTGCTAGAACTTTAAAAGATACCACTGACACTGATTTTTATCACCTGTTACTTAATTTCTTCTTCCTTATTTTGTGGTGCTCTTGTAAGAGATGTTTCCATACATCTGGTCGTTCTTGTACTTACAAATGTCTGTCCTCTATACAGCTGCCAGCACCTCTGCAAAATTAGTGGGAGTTGAGCTCTGCGGGCTTGTTTACGTTCAATTTGGGAGAAGTGGTAGTGTTCTCCTCCACTGAGCAAACATTGCCTTGTTTCTCATTTATCAGACAAAGTCCGTGGCACAGACCTTCATATGGAAAGTGCAATTTTATATGGAAAGCTAGAAGAACATGAGAAGGCTTTACATATCCTTGTCCACAAGTTAAAGGACTTCCATGCTGCTGAAGAATACTGTATATGGAACTCTGAGAACAGAGATGTGCAGTACAGACGGAGGCTTTTCCATATGCTGCTGTCGGTATATCTAAATCCAAGCTCTTCAGATAGTGCACTAGTCATGGCTGCTGTGGATCTCTTGAATAACCATGCTGCTGAGTTCGACGCAGCTCTAGTTTTGCAGCTGGTGCCTGACAACTGGTCAGTGCAGCTCCTTTCCCCATTCCTGGCTGGAGCAGTGAGGCAAAACATTCATACAAAAAGAATGACTCAGGCTGCACTTGGGTTAGCACAAGCTGAAAACTTGATCTACAAATATGAGAAGGTAGGTTTCTGTTTGGTGGGGCTTTTTTGTTTGTTTTTAATAGAGGCACTTTTAAGTTTTATTATGTGTCAAAGGAGTTAACTCTTCAAATGTCTGATTATAATTAAGGCAAAGTTGACTTCAGTTCCTTGGCAATTTTAATTGCTGCATTGTATTAGTTTTTTTGCCATGGCTACTACAGTCAGTCTTATGCTTTCTCTATAAAACAAAAGGGGAGGTGGGGCCTTGAAATAGGAACAACTTTGAGCTTGTGAACTGAATGAAAATGAATCTGGCATTTCCAGGTTAATGAAGCTATTCCTGAAGCTTTAACAACTGAGCATTTTTTTTGCTAGAATTGAGACCTGTCAGAAGTTGCAAGAAAGTTTACACAGCGCTTGGCATTAAAGCTTGTTAATAGCTTTGGTTAGTGATAAATTCACTTGTGAAGCAGTCTTCAATTTCTAGCTATACAGCTGTGTTACTTAAAGTTTGGAATGGATTCTTAAATCTGTTTTGTTCTACTGAAGGTTTATCCAACATAATCTGTCTGCGATAAGAATGTGACAATTGCTCAGTTTGCTATGGAGTTGTCACGTGTCTTTGTTTAGGAAGCTGTTGCAGGTTTTTAGCTATGTTAAATATGTGAGTGCCTTTCTTTGAAAAACAACAACTTCTAAATACTCTTTTTTTTTTTTGAGGAAGCATGGAAGCAAACTAGTATGAATGTGGAAATTGAATTTCAAGTTAACTAGTTCAAGCAATCCTTTTTTTGTTTTTGCCACCTATGTCATTGACAATTTTTGTTGATTTGGTACAGTTGAAATGATATGCTGATGGTACCAATGAACTGTGTTTTTTCTGTGTTTTAATTTCCCTTCCTTGGTAGATTTATGTTTGGATTTTTTTTCCTTAGGTCAAACAAAGAGGACCGCCAATTCTCCTTTCGGACAAAAAGGTCTGTCAGGTGTGCCAAAATCCTTTCTGTGAGCCTGTATTTGTAAGATACCCAAATGGGGGTGTGGTCCACACACACTGTGCTGCAAACAGACGTCTGAATTCAAACATGGCTCGTCATTCTTCCAGCTCCAGCAGTCAGACTTGAAATATGTTCCACGTCCCACAAGTTCCCATAACTTACACCCCCTTGAAAGTGGGCTGGAAAAAAGAACAATGTGCAGCTACTTTAAGCACAAGTCGAGATGAACAGATAGTCATTGGGTTAATGGGAAGACTTCCATAAATATAAAATGTGGCCGCTTGCCTTCTCAATTTCTAACGAATGTAGATAAAGGAAAAAAAAAAATCACTACCAGAAATAGAGAGGTGCAAATATAGGCTCTTCTGTATGTAGTAGTAAACAGTCAAAGAAAGTGAACCAAGGATGAACGTTACGGAGACAAGGTAAACAGTTATTTTCCAAAATGTCACTTTGCACTGAATGTGGTGTTGATAAATTTGTAGAAGTGGAGATGGCATCTATTGGAGTTGGAATTCTTGGAGCATTACTTGACAAGACTGGCATAATGCAGCTGACTATCAGGACAAAACATACTTTGGTTATGATGTTTGCTGCAGCATGTCCTCTTTTGGGCTGGATTCTCTTCCCCAGGATCACATTATGAACTTGTTCCTTGCTCTGCAAGTTGTTGGCTTTTGCACTTTTTAGTACTTTTATTTCTTTCCCCTCTTCTCTGCTGTATAGAATTTAAACTTAAGCACTGGTCTGTTAGGTTTCTACTCTTTTGGTTACTGTAGTAAACTGAGTGGAAACTGGTAGCCTCGGTCACACAGCTGTGCTTGGAAGAGAAAATGAAGTCAGATTGTCTGGTCATACTGTAGTCACTTTTATATGGGAAGATGCTTTAATATTGATTTATTTATTAATATGCAAATATACTGTACATACAGTTGAGTAAATTCATCTTATCATAGAATTTCCATGAAGGATAAGGATGTAGCTGATGCATAAGCATACAGGTTGATGCTAAATGTTTGCTATAACATAACTTAAGCAGATTGAAACTCCACAAGAATATATATTAGTACCTGTGGATGACTTCATGCAATCAAAATCATGGAAAGGTGGTATAATTGGGAACAAATCTACAAAAGTGCACTACAGGGATACCGGGTTTGTTGTATTCTGCAAAACATTCTGTAAACAAAAGCTTTTCAGACAACAAAAAAAATGTACTTAACTGCCATGAGAAGTTATTTAACCATTTTAAAGCAGTTTAAAAGAGGCAGCTTCCCACGAGAGGTTCAAAACCAATGAATTTAAATAAAAGTATTTCAAAGTCAAAGCATTTCTTTTAATTTTGTAAAGTTCTAATAAATACTAAGCTTAATGAACAGCGTGCAGCTGAGAGAGTCAGTAGGGCTGCTTACTGCTTTAGTGTTCCGAATCAAGAGTTGAGACTTCCAGCAGAGTGGATTATCTGCATGATGTCTTCTGGGTGCAGCCTCAGAAGTCTCCTGTTACAAGGCTGTTTGATAAGCCAGCCTTTCCATAAACATTTTGTTACATCCAGGAATGGGCAACCAGACTACATCCGGGGTATCCCTTCCTTTGTCTTTGAAGAAAAAGCCCTTTGGATCTTTCTCTTTCCTGAGTCTGAAATCAGAAAAGTATAGCCACTGTGTTGGGTTTAAAAAAAAAAAAAAAAGGATTTTTTTTAGCACTTTCTACTAAGATATGTAAGACACATTTAGTGAAAAGCACCTTCAAAACACATTCTCTGTGATTTCTGACTTCTGGTATGAGTAATTCTCCTGTGTTGCATTGATAGGAGCAGGTTCTGTATCTTGTATTCATGATTTTCAAATGTTGTGTATACCAATAGCAGTGATGACATAGACAAATTTGTAGTTCCCTGTCCTCAAAATATGTGCTGATAGAGAGGTGGTTTACAAAGATCTTATAAGCCTTTTGTGTATAATAGCATGCAGTTCATAAGAAATACTTTCTTCTGCTACAAGCATCCTCAGTGTGCTCTTTGTTTCTGTCTAATGAGGAGGTAATAAAGTAAACATCACACTCCATGGTTAAGACTAATTCTAGCCGCTAGGTAGTGATGAACTTAGTCTTTGTCAACTAATGTTGGAGTGGAATAGAGATCATATTATTCCAGACCACAAGAAAGTTCTTAATTGTTATTGCATGAAAAGGTATGGCTGTAAAATATAAAAACAATTCTTTATTAATGATCTTATTTCAGGTTTTTGCTATGGCTAAAATATAGCAGTAACAATTACTAATTCTACATACAGAACAAATAAAGAAATAGGAGTAATGCAAGGTGGCATATTTGCAATCATAGATGACCAAAAGGGTGATTATTTAAGATGGGAGATCTCATCCTTTTAGCTGTCCAGCAATATGGACTGGAAAAATATTAGCATTTGTTTCATACATTGTTACCTGTTTTTCCAGAGAAGTTTTATACTAGAACTCATTGGATGAATTAATATGAAAGTCCCACAGTAGCAAAATGAAAAAGCAAAAAACCAGTGTGAGGCTGAGGTAGAGGAAGAGCTCAGCAGGGAGGTGGCAGGTGAAGGATGCTGTTCCAGTGTGTGTACAGCACTTCAGCAGCTGGGATAACATGCGACCAGAGGAGATGGCAGCCTGTGTCGGAGTGGTGTGTGGCATTCTGTATTTAATCGCCAGGAAATTTATGAAAGGTATCTGCACTTAAATTCCCTTAGGTAGGACAACTACAATGCCTCTTGGGTAAGAGAACTTCAAGTTGGAGAACCTGAGTTCATTCCTCCATTTTTTTTTTTGGCACAGTTTGCTCATTCTTGTTTTGAAATGTCCCTGAAACGCTGGGACGGTGTTGCTGCTTTGGTAAGTTCTTCTGACATGGCTACAGCAGCAATGGGAGAATGATAGTCTGTTAATTGCTGACTGGATTAATGAGGGAGGGAAGGCAGGAAAGAGAGATTTCTTTGGCCATCCTTCTAGATCTGAAATTGAACAGACTTGGGGTCTGAGAGCTTAAGCTTCATACAATCTATTTTTTACTCTCAGAGGATGTGAGCTGCCCTTGGAGAAGAGATTCATTCAGAATATTTCTTCTTAATTATTTGTTCGTAATTCATCTTTCGAACTTTTTTTTGCTGATGAATGTCCTCTATTTTGTATGTGTTGAAAGCCAAACAGTAGTGTAGATTTTTTTTTTAATGTTACAGAGTGTCTGTGATTCGGGGCATAACAGATGAGGTTAGTCTCTCTCACAGATGCTTCTGCAGATATTGAGAGACACTTACCATGTAATTTCTAACTACAGAAATACTGCATTTCTGACTTATTTGGCCATCCTCTGTTATGGTGGCTGATGCATACAAAAAGCACTTGCTAAACCCTTTTCTACTCTTTCATGTATCTTCTCTTCCTCTAAGAAAAATTGTCTATCATCTGTGTGTATGTCATCCTGTGCAGTTTTTTCCCTCTCTAAGGCAAAAAGAGAGGAAACAAAAGAGGAAAAAATTGCCCATAATGTGGTGCGCTGTTCAAATTAAGATTAATGGCTGTACATTTATGACTAGGGGAGAATTTCAGTTAGGTCTTCATTTCTATGATTTAAAGAGAGAAAGTTATCGTGTCAATAATATTACAATAATGGGCTAAAAGTCTGGGGAAAAATAAGCAATTATTTTTTTTGTTATACAGAGCACACCATAAGTGCCTGTGAAGTGACTTTTTCAGGGGGCAGTACTGCAGTGGCTCAGTTGTGCACAGGAGTCTAGGCTGCAATGAGAACTTTGTCTTTACTGCCCATACTCGAACTTCCAAAAACTCTAACCTATGTTACCTGATTAACGTCACTTTTCTGGCACTAAATTGACATGGGTGTAAGTCTGGAGAGTTCTGGATGTTCCTTACCACATCTATATCTGTTCGATAAAATATCACTTAATTATGTCAACAACATGAAACCCTAATAATGCTAACTGTGGAAAGGTGGTGGTAGAGGTGGAGTGTAGGTGTTTTCTGAGACGTTTACTACATATTTGAACACATTTGAACAAACATTATCCTGACTCTGCTTAGTCTTTATAACAAAATCTGTTATTTGCAAGACTCCTATCCTGAATCGCATTAGAAGATGTTATTTTATACAGGTGTATCAAGATGTAACTTTTTTATTACTCTTCTCAATTTGCTGTAGTCTTTATTCAACATAGATCTAAATCTTTTATTACATCCTGCTGTTTATAATAGGCAATGACTAATACATTTTCATTGTGAGCTCTCCTCCGATTTGCCTCTATTTACTAATTTTTCTCCTGCTGTACAACACTTTGGGGCTTATGCCCTGTGAACACTGATAATTGTGTGCTGCTATTTTTAAAAATAAAAGAAGAAAAAAGTGACATTGTATAATATTGGATTATAAAACTGAAGTTCCCCTGCCATAAATCTTGTTCAGATGGAAATCTGTACTCTTAATGCTTTCTGACTTAATGCTTATGCTGGTGAACATATACAGCAGTATGTGAAATGTACAAATGTATAAATATGTTGATTTTTAATAAAAATTCTTTTAATTACATTTCTGTCATTCATACCTAGATACACAAGCAATGGAATGTGATGGACGAAGATTTTTTTCAAGGTAGATAGGGAATTCATTTCGGTGACTAACAGACAAAGGTAGTCGAACGAAAAGGCTGAATTTGGCAACTACAGGGTGTTCACAAAGATAAACCGGTGTTCTTCAACACTGGTGGATTTTACTGAATCTGAAGATTCAGGTGAAAGTAGCTACTGCCATTCCATCACTGCTGCATAGGCAGTTCACTGGTCTTCACTGGAAACCTAGACTGTATTCTTTTTCCTTTTTCAAGCTTTTTTGGGAGGATCCTGGATGTTTTGTGTGAACTCGGCTCAAACCTCTCGGAGCATCTTGCTGCGTAGGCAGTAGAGGACAGGGTAGGGAGCAGCCTGAGGCAGCTCTACCAGGGAACATGGTGCTAGTAATGCTGCGGGCATCTGCTGGACGCCAAGGGCAGGCTGTGCACCATGTAGCTGGGGAGCTGGCAGGGTAAAAATACAGCAAACTGAACTGTACTGAAGGGCTCTTATCTTTGTGTATGCATTCATCTGGTGAGGTTTCCGCAGCCCTGTCAGGCCAGGTTTGCTCCTTTGGCTGACGCAAAGGCATTTGGCATGTTGGTGGGTCCTCAAGAGGCTCTTACAGAGGGTGTTTGGGATGCAAAGGTTGGAGTGCAGCATGATGCTGAAAGGAATGAAAAACGTTACTGCAACAAGCATCACTTGTAATGTTAGTCAGCAGGAAATACACACTGGAGAGCCTTGGTTTGCATTTCTCCCAACCATCATCCATCCAGTCAGTGGAGGAAAGGCAATGCAAAAAGTCGGCATCAAAAAAAAAAGCAGTTGTGACTTAGGCACAGTGGGAGTTCAGGTTGTTTTGCCTCTAGACAGTGATTAGAAAATGGTCCGTGCTAATCATCCAGTTGGCAACTCCTTCCAAGACAAATAATCAATAGACCATAGCTGAGTTTTGGCAGAAATGAGCCCCAAAGGTCCAGTTCACTGCAACAACCATAGCTGCAGGACAGTGCAAGGTCAAAGAGGCCAGGGTTGCCAACAGAAAGCTGATGGCTGAACACGTGGCAGGTTTTCAGTAGGTAATGAGGCTGATGATAATAGTGCCTAAGAATCCAACAGCAATCGGGAACAACATCATTGTTGCCTGTAATTGCCAAGAACACCCTGAAGATAGTGCCTTGTCAATGTGGTACTTTAACTGAGCGGGAGCTGACTGTCCCCAGTCTGTGTGAAAGTCAGAAAAAAAATTAGGTTGTTTGAGTTCTCCAGAGACTGTGTTGTCCAAACTCAACTTGACTCAGGGTCAGCCTGGGTCGGGTTGGTTGTGTTGTTTCAGGCCATTGCTGACAAGATCGAAACCAGACTGGGAAGGATCCAAATGTCTTCTGATCAGCTCCTTGCCAGAGGAAAGTAGTGCTTAAACATCCACAAGAGTCTGTGGTACGTAAGTGGCTAAAATCTGCTTCTGTCTTAGAGGAAATTTTTTTTTCAGATACTACAGAAGGATTGAATAAAAAGAGAATTTCTAGAAAAGAACGTACTGCTTTAGGATTTACAGGAACTGTAGCTGATGACAGCTTGAAGAGTGTCTGCTTGGTGTTTCTTGGACCTGGAGAAGAAGCATATTCAAATAAAATACAAGTTCTTTATCTCTGCTTGAAAGTCACAGACTTCATACTGTCATGGTTTTGGCTGGGACAGAGTTAATTTTCTTTGTAGAGGCTCACATAATGCTTGCTCTCTTTTGGATTTTTGATGAAAATAGTGGTGGTGTTTTCAAGTTGTTGCAGAGCTTACACAGAGCCAAGGACTTTTTGCTTCTTGTGCTGCCCTGCCAGCGAGGAGGCTGGGGGTGCCCAAGGAGCTGGGAGGGGACACAGCCAGGGCAGGCGACCCAGACTGACCAAAGGGGTGTCCCGTACCACATGGCACCGTGCTCAGCAATAACACTGGGGGGTATGGCCGGGGAGGGGGGCACTGCTTAGGGACGGGCTGGGCATCGGTCAGCGGGTGGTAAGAAATTGCATTGTGCATGACTTGCTTTGCATATTTTTTTGTTATTTATTTATTATTATTTGCCCTTCCTTTTCTGTCCTATTAAACAGTCTTTATCTCAGCCCACGAGCTTTTACTTTTTTTCCTTCTGATTCTCTTCCCCCATTCCGCTGATGGGGAGGGGGGAGTGAATGGCTTTGTGGTGCTTAGCTGCCTGCTGGGTTAAACCACAACACATACAAAGATGATTCATCCCTTTAGTCCCTACAGCATACAAGGTCACTCAGAATTGCCCTGCCAGAAAGCTGCCAGTTTGACAGAAGTACGGATTTTTCTACTTGAACCACAATCAGTTGAAGATGGGGAGGGAGGAAGGAACACAGGAAGTATTTGTATTTGCTTTTTTAAAAAATGTTCTGTACTGGGGATTTGTATTCGTAAAGTCAAAAAAAGACTTTCGGTACGTGTTTGATCCATCTTTAGGTTTTAACTTGTCATATCTTATTTCAGAGTGTCTGTGTGGCCTATTTTGACACACTAATTTGTCAAGCAGTAGGTTTAGTGTTCCTCCTCCAAAACGTTCCTGAAAGCTATTGTTCTGGGTAGCACTCAGTGTATCGCCCCTAGATGTTCCGGTGACCATGACAGAAGTAGAAATATTTCTGACAGCAGTTGCTCATTCTGTAACGCTACATGGCCATAGAAATATGATGGTTGGAAATAAAAGCTACAAAGTAGAAGAATCTTGGTCCTGGAGGAGGGAGGAACTCTTGTTAAGCTGCAATTAATTATTGATGCCCTACACTTGTGTTTTTTCTACCTGCCTGCTATCAAGTTGCTTACAAGTGTGCATAATGTTTTGTACAAATAATTGATTGTGCTGACAACTTTCCTCCCTGTGGGAGGGAAAATGGGAAGACTTTCTTGATTTAAACCATGCCATGACAGGAGTTGAAGTCAGCCAAAAAGATCTGCCAGAGCCTTTTTACAAAATGAATACCCCAAAAAGCACCAAGAGGACTCTGAATTCAAAAGGCAGGCTTCAGTAAATTATGAGCTAGAACAATGAACTTTTTCAAATGGAAAAAGCTCATGAGCTGGGTGGGGAGACGAGGGTCCTGTAAGTTTGTGAGCAAAGCTCCCCCCTTGTGTCCTGCCAGGTCAGGTTTTGACTTTGTGTTAGGCTTCAGAGCAGATTTCAATGGATTCCTAAGCTGCAAACCTCTTCCACCCAGCCCTTTCTTGCTACGTTGGGGAAAAATCCTGCTGTTTTTCCCTTGGGAAAAAAATCCTGCTAATACTTCTCAAGGGCTGCAAGATTTCCATTGTGTATGTCAGCTCCCGCTGGTTCTTGGCCATCTCGCTCCCTTGCTTACCCTGCTTGGCCACAACTCGTTCTCAAGGCATCTTCCCTCTTGCATCTCTGCCCTTCCTATCTGCCATTATAAGATTTTTCCCTTTTTGCTGTGCCTTTCACAAAAAGATTTCTCACCTGTCCAGCTCTTCAACAATAACTACGACAGTACCTTCTTGTAAGGTCTTAGGGTGTGCACTGGATTTAAAGGGCTCTGTGAGGAAGAGGGAGAGTGTAAAGGAACTAACAAAAGGTGAATGATTTTGTTAATCTTCAGAATGGCAGAGTCCTCCACTTTCTGCTAGGAGAGAATTAATTCTACCAATTACTTCATCTGAAATTGTTCCTTGAGTTAAAGTTTGTGCAGCTGAAAGCAAGTGAAAAGGGCAAAATACAAAAAAGGCAAAGTATTGCCAGCAGGCCAAGGCAGGGGATCCTTCCCCTCCAATTGGCACTGGTGAAGCCACACCTGGAGCACTAGGTCCAGTGCTGGGCCCCCCAGTACAAGAGAGGCCTGGACATACTGGAGCGAGTCCAACAGAGGGCCACCAAGGTGATGAGGGGACTGGAGCACCTCTCCTGTGAGGAGAGGCTGAGGGAGCTGGGACTGTTCAGCCTGGAGAAGAGGAGGCTCAGGGGGATCTCACCAATGCCTATAAACACCTGAAGGGAGGGTGCAAAGGGGACGGAGCCGGGCTCTTCTTGGTGGTGCCCAGTGCAGGACAAGAGGCAGTGGGCACAAACTGGAACACAGGAGGCCCCTCTGAACACCAGGAGGCACTTCTGTGCTGTGCGGGTGACACAGCCCTGGCACAGGCTGCCCAGAGAGGCTGTGGGGTCTCCCCCTTGGACGTGGTCCTGGGCAACCTGCTGTAGGTGGCCCTGCTTGAGCAGGGTGTTGGACCAGATGACCTCTAGAGGCCCTTTCCAGCCTTAACCATTTGTGATTCTGTGATGCAGTTTTTTTGGTTTCGACCACTTTCTCTTCCAGACTTGTATTAAAACTCTCTGTAGTTTGATATCAAACTTTAGTAAAATGCTAGAAAGTAAAAATAGAGGTCCCTGACTTTATTAAACAATGCCACCCTGAATAAAGAGCACAGCTGTGCTCTAACAAGGATGTGGAGTCTCTTAACAACAATACCATCTTCTGTTTTGAAAGGTTTTCAGGCACCTACTATTTTAATATAAGTATGTATGGTGAAATGTCTTCTTCAGTGATTTTACTAGGGAAACAATAGGTATTAAGTGAACTTATTGTTTAAATACTGAAAGGATTTTTAAGGCATTTTTAGGCAGTCCAAATTCTGTCCAGCTGTACCTGCAGAAATCTGATGAAGCCGATGAGACAGCCTTGCTGCATGGGGACTTCATCACTCATATAACAGCAAGTGCTGATTTCATGCGAAACAAGTCTCGGACAAGGTCTCCTGAATCAAACCGTCTTCTGAATTGAAGGAAATGGAGTTGAACCTGCAATAAGTTTTCCTTCGTTTTACTCTCTAGTAACAAGATTTGGGCTGAGAGGAATGGGGTGAGGACTGGCAGTGACTGCTTAATTGCTAAACTGTTCTTACAGGGATTATATCTGCAAGACAATAGCTTCAACTTCATTTTCATTCTTCCTAATATCCAAAACCCAAAGCTAATGACCCCTCCCCATCAGAGCACTATGGATATTTGACAAATGCATTGGTTATTCTTAATTTCTTGTGTCCAAGTTCCTCTGGATCTAGCCTGAGACCCTGGCAGCAAGGTGAGTAGTACCCACATCTGGTAACAGAGGTGATGATTATAGCTGAACTTACTCATTTCTTTCATGCCACCAATGTAACATTGAAAAGCTAAAGCTACTCAGCCTGTTTGGCCAGTTTGCTTTGTTTCACAGCATTTTCTTAAGGAAAGCTTTCTTTTTTTTTTTTTTTCTTCTAATATTTTGGGGGTGAAGTTCATGCCAGTTTCAGGCAACAAGTTTTGTGGGCTGTGGGTTTCTTGACCTCCATCTTTGGTGCAGTAAAAGCTCAGAGCTATCAGTATTTTTCCATCATGTGATGATGTCTCAGATATTTTAGTGCTGGTATAACATGTCACCTAAGTGTTGTGTGCTCGCAGCAGTATGGGGTCAGATCCATCACAGAAAACTTACTTATGAAGTTTCTTTCACGTAGTCTCAGCAATGGAAATCATAGAAAAGCAGCAACTTTGATCTGTTACTTTTATGTGTCATTACCTGCTGTTGCTTTACACGACTGTCCTCCTGCTGTCTGAGCACTGGGAATGCTCCAGCAAAAAAGAGCTTTTTTTCCTGCTCTTTTTAACATTTGAGGAGAAAACTGTAAATGAAGTGTGGTAGGACCTTGTTTGTCCCTGACTACTGGCATACTCTACTGGTGAAGTGAAGATGGTGGCTCTCTGCTCAGCATGGATGGGGCTCTCTTGCCCCAGCGCAGCTCCACTGAGGCAGCAGGGCCCTGTGGTGCTTGCTTCATCTCGGCTTCCCAGGCTGGAGCTGGGCTGCTCGCAACTTGTGCTGAAGGAAGGCAGCGTGACAGTGGTGGCATTGAAGGCCAGGGGTCCATGAGCCACCTTCCAACCAATGGTTCTCTGCACCATGAAGAGAAACAACGAGCGCTGCTGCTTCAGCAGGCGCTTCAGTCAGAGGCAGCTGTGCTGCATCCTTAGCTTGAGAGGAAAATATGCCATTTACAAGGACCTTTTTCACTTGGCCTTTTGTGACAGATTTTGTTTCACCCAAGTTTAACAACATGTTGGGAGGCAAGTCAAGGGCAAATACACCGATCCTGCTAAAGCACACTGACAAAGGGATGCACCAAAGACCAATGCAAACCTTGAGTCCCACAGTACGGCAAAAATATAAAAAAGTTTGTCTCACAGGATGTAGCCTACTTGGTGATGTCCCAGACGGTTGCTACCTCACATGAACTGTTTGCTCCGTCACTTGGCGGCTTGGAACGACTCTGCCTGTCCTCAGGAGCAACAAGCTGCTGCTTGTACCAACGGCACCAGTGAAGGTCACTGAACAAACCCACAGAATTTGAGTAAACCTGAGAGCTTTATCTTTCACCGTGTAAAGAGGAGGTACCAACTGGAGGCAATGTTTATTCAGGCCCATGCTTTTCATTGTGTGTGCTTTCTCATAAGAACACCTGTAGATGTGTTTAGGACTACCTTCCAAAGGACGGACACATTTTTCCTCTAGTGTAATGATGGAGAATAAATTCCCAGCCTTAGCTAGTGCTGGGCAGAGCACTGACACAGTGGAATTATGCCACCGAGGAGCCTTTCTTCTTCCCCACTCCTTGCCCTGGTTCACCTTCAGGACATTGCCATTATGTTCTCTGTCTCCCATAACAGCATTTTGGTGCGTGGTCTATGCTCATGCAAGCACTGTTCATGTGTGCCTAGCACTAAAATTTCATTAATTCACACTTTCTGAAATTATGCAAACTGCATCAATATGATAGCTAGTGTTTCCTGTGTTTCATCTCTTAAATAGTGTTTTAGAAATGTCACCTTTTCTTTCATTAATAGCAATTTAGAACCACTAAGAAAAAAACACAACCACAGAAAATGTCAGGGATCTCATCGAAGGGGCCTAAGCTTACAAGCTAAGTTCAAAAGCAAATTCATCCCTGAATAATTTCTATTGTTTTAAGTATTCATATTCAACACTTAAGGTTCAGCACAAGAGAACAGATGATACAAAAATGTGAGACCTGGGTGGTCTGTGCCTGCTCCCAATGTGCACAATTGTACAGAGAGAGAGGGAGCAGCACGCAGGAGGAACACAGAGGAAGGAATCAGCATGATGTGCCTTAGCACAACAGAAATTACAGAAAAAGCCCTAGAAAACCAGAGGTAAGGCTGGAAGTGGATGGCAGAATGGGGAAAGGAACAAAAGCCAAGGCAGAAGGAAAAGAAAGGCAGAGGAAAAATAAGATTATGTGTGTGTCCATCCAGTACCCACTCAGATGTTAGGACAACCTTTCCAGCTGGAGACACTCACAAACATTGTGGCTTTGTGAATGTTGCCTCTAAGAGCCAGATGCAATCTCCATGCCCCTGCTGCTCCCCCTCCTCTTGCCTCCCCTGTTCCCTCATGGCTCACAGAGACTGCAAGACTTGTATTGCCCTCTTAAATGCAGCATTTCTCTTTTCATGCCTACCTCTCTGTGCTGATTGCTAGAAAGGGACAGGGAACATCCCTAACTATCACAAGACATTTCTTAGTGCAGCCATAGTAGCACTATCTATCTCAGTGATATAGGAAAGTTTTGTCAGGAGAAGTCATGAGAAAGGTGACATTTATTGCTTCAAATATATACAAAAGGACAATAACAAGCCTATTTAATAAACGTGAAACAGACTTAAAAACCATCTAATTACTGCACCTGTACCAAAAGCAGAAGGAAAAATATAATTAAATTCCAGAATTAGACAGAGGGGTAAAAACAGTCTAATAATAGCTACTTCACCAATAAACATAAAGGTTATAAGTGGAATCCCCAGAATTTCAGAGTCAAAATAAATTTGTAAAAGTGAAAAGGTTAGAGGCAGAAAAAATAACAATCAGGCAGCAAAATGTAAATAATACATTAAACATGCACATCTGCTGAAGCTAGTGAGGGAACAGAGCGCTGAGCAGCCAAGGCGACACAGGGCGGCAGCCCGCAACGGCAGCCCCTACCCCAGGGCTCACAGCAGCCTTCGCCTAGGACAGGCTGCTCTGTCGCCCAGGGCTGGAAAAGTCCATTGGAGCAAAGTAATTAGAAACAGGTACTAGGCACGGCTCCTATAGGAAACGCTGTGCTACAGAGGGAAAGGCATACGGCAAGAGGCAAAAGTCAGCAGGTGATGACTAGACACATGCCCGTGGAAAATCAAGCACAACTGCACCCGTGAAAGCTCGGTGGACGAATCAGTGGTAGCCAACCTTGCAACAGCTGGCACAACAGCTTCACTTCAGCACTGATCTTTTTCAATTTCCTTCTTGCAAAAAAACCTGGCAGGTTCCCGATGTGGAAGAAACGGATGACTCTTGTCTTCGTGTTGAAGTTAGCAGTTTAAGGCAGCTTGCTGCATTTATTTTCAATGTTTGGTTTCTAGGTCTATACAGACAACTGATGACCAAAATAGCTACAGTTCTTCAGAACATGACTGAGCCATGCCCTGCTGCCAGCGTGCAGTTTTATCCAGCCAGAGTTTCATCCTGAGAGATGGTGCTCACCACGTGCAAACTCCTCGGCTTTGGGAGCTGCTGCCACACAGGCAGAGCTGTGTTTGCTTAGAGGCTGGCGCGGGGACACTGGAAGCTGCCAGTAGCTTGTGCATGGGTAAGGACAAGACATCTGTATTTACAGCAGTAAATACATGAACCTTACAGGACAGTTTCAATACCGTGGAAACACAGAGTACCCACTGCATATAATAGCTATTACATCTCTGCAGTAAGTAAAGCTGAGAGAGAAAGCAGGAGTACACCTGGTGCTGTAACATTTTGCTGATAGAATTGTTGAGGCCACACAACTTTAGCACTGGAGAAGCCAAAATCCAGCCCAGGCTATCTCTGCAGTCTACTTCAATTCATATAGATTTTATGTTTCCAAGTACTGTCTTCAGACCATTTTTCCTTGATAGTAACTCACATTAGAACACTTATCCTCGCTGTTCTTTGATGGTTACTTCTAAACTAAAGGGTCTTCTGATGGGCACGTTTTGTCTGCCTTGGAACAGGTGATGTAGAAGTCTTTGCTCTAGCCTGTATTTAGCAAGCTGTGTCTGTCCCGGGTGTTCACACTTTTCACACTTCAGTAGAACCTTCTGCTCTTACAATTATTCAGCCAAAAGAGTCAATTCAGCATATATTTAAAAGGCAATTGCACCAGCAGATTGGTCCATTTAATTTTCTTTTAAAAATGTTGAGTTTAGTACATTGACACCCTGGGTGTGAGAACAGCAGCAATTAAAATACATTTAGCAAACTTCAGATAAACTCAGGAATGGCAGAAAACAACATCTGCAAGACGTAAGTGCGTAACTTTCAAAATGAAAGGATTCTGTGAAGAGCATTGCATTGATTCACATCCCAGAGAAGTACGCTTATGGAAATATGTTATAATAAGTAACTATAAATAGCAACTCAGCACAGCAAAGTTCCCTATTTTCAGTGAATTTAAGGTCAAGGAGTGGATAATATTACAAGGAGAGAGTCTAGTTGTACTCAAGGGAAGTGTTAGTGGCTTCTGAGGTCTCCTCCAACAGTTTTGGGTTTTCATAGTTTAAAAGACATGAAGAGGCAAAAGAGAAATTACTAATCTTCTGAAGAAATTTGTTTCAAAGGATGAAATACAAAGCAGAAATTTCTTCTTTCTGCGGGGTATGTGGAGCTGAGCATTGTAAGGACCTGCAGAGGCATGAAAATGTTGAAAAGTTTTGACACAAATTTAACAATTCCTCCTTTGTCCACTCATACTGGAAAGTGCCCATGGGCAAACACTTCCACATCTGTGGAGCAGACACACTCCAGGCTTCAGTGTAGCATCTTTTGGCCCCCACAGCACAGGGAATAATGGGCATATTAAGAGATGCTCTCTCACACTTTGTTGCCTGCATCCTGGAGCAGCTGCTGCCCTGGTGGGTGCATTGCTGTGTCCCTGAGCGATGACCTCTGGAGGAGGCAGCACACTGCTCACCACCCCCCGTTACACATCCTCTAAGGCTGTGCATTAATCCAAGAGCTCCACATTGGTCCTCTGATACATAGCCAGGCATGCTGCCGAGACCATTACTTACTTCATCTCTAGTACTTTTAGTTTCAACAAACAGAAAGCTAGATACAGATGTTTTTCTTTAAGTTCCTCACACATCATGGTCATACTCTGCCTTCCAAAGTGTCTATTGAAATTAATCATTTCATTTTCCATTACTCTGCAGCAGAGGAAATGTGTGCTGCACCCTACATGTCCCTTTTGGTCACCCCTTCCTTGGTGTCTCTACTGAAGTGGTCCTGACGGAGTGAAGGAGCTACTGTTCCCTGTTCATTCAAATACGGCGCAGTCTTGTCTGAAGGTATGCACTTGCTATCGTATCAAGGTTGGACTGAATGATCTTGGAGGTCTTTTCCAGCCAAAATGATTCTATGATTCTATATTTAAAATGGACGTCTTTGTTCTGGATTCACTTGCTTTGCTTGATGGACTAACCAGCTGTGAAATACCTTGTTTTAAAGAGGTTTGCTAAAGTATGTGTTTGGCTATTTAGTATCAGAGGTGGAAAGATACCACCCAAAGCATGGACCTACTCTTGTAATAGAGCAGAAAAAAGCTGCAAAAAAAAATATGCTAGTGAGCAAGGAGTGAGATCAGGTCAATCTTGCAAGACACTCTTCACTATGTCTTAGAGAAAAATGACTTTTGATGAATCAGAGCACATTTACAAAAGTATTTCCTCATGCCCTTTTTTGATCTAAACTCATACTAAGACATCTGACTCCTTTGTAGGATCTTGATGCTGAAATGCACAGAGAACCCTGACTTAGCAAAGCACTTACACAGAAAAGCAGTATGCTACTACAGTGCCTTGACGATGGCTGTGGAGATTTCGCTCTAGGGGAGGTAAAGATCTAGATTTGGGACGGGAAGGTCTTTGGTATAAAAGCAGTTAGTGTTTTTTTCCTGCAGCAAATATTCACTTCAAGTACTTTGAGCAATGTAAGGTAAAACATTTTTACCTCTAATTTTTCTGGGCTCCTGAAACATGAAAAATGTGAGGCTGATGTTTAAGCCAGTTATTATGCTTTAAAGATACGTATGGAACTACTGAGAAGCATTTGAGGGAACAATTCTAGCTATGGACTACAAAGTAAACAAAGAGAAAATCAAGTTTGTCTCTGGGGGAAGGAGTGTAATGATTCTAAAATTGCAGAGATGCATTCCTGAACAGAAGCAGCCCTGCACTGCAGGGGCGCCTGGAGGGCTAGTAGGAGGCCCATGAAGAGTATCTTTGAACTTTCTTATGCTAGTACTAAGAAGTCTGCACATGTGTCAGATTAGATGATGAAGATTAACTTAGATCCCTCCTACTAGTACACAGGCATAGTAGGTCTCAAACTCCAGGACATTTTCTTTGCCAGTGCTTGAGGGAGATCAGAATGTTGAAACTGAAAACAGTAAAGAAGCTTCATTTCTATCTAGCATATTATAACATGTAGCCAGGAGGTACCTGAATTTATTAACATTTCAGGTTCAGTTATAACGCAAGGAAGTCTTACTTGAACAGCTATCTTAATTTGTTCACAAAAAGGGAAAAAAAAAAAAAGGCTCAGTCTATTTAAAGAATTGATGTAGAAACTGTAATAATGAATTACTTAAAAAAAAAAAATCCCATGCACATTACCTCAAAAGCAAAGCCTCTCTGATCGCTCTTTTCTTGGCATAGCATTGCTGTGCTAAGCTAGAAGTCTTTCCAGAGAGGTGAATTTATAGGGGGTTATCATTAATCAGAAGCAAAAAGATATTGAGTTGAAGATTCAGAATAAAAAGAATCCACATCTTTCAAATGATAAAGGTTGGCACACAGTCCTGAGAAGCAGTTACGCTGAAAGCGCTAGTGCTATAAAGCCACAGGTGAACATTTAGCTTTATGTTCTGTCACAGGGTGGCAAAGTGATGACAGTGATCATGGGGCGGGGGGGGGGACACAACACTTTGGTGAATTGTAACAGCCATGTTCTCACTGCAGGGTTCAGAAACCAACTTCACAAACTGCTCCCATCCAGGAAAGCAGCAAAATGGGATGGTGTGGATTTATGTGTGTTACCCTTTCCAACAAACTAAAGGGAAAAAAATGTGGTGAACCAGTTTACCAGAATTCTTCTTTCCACTGAAAAACTCATTCAAAGAACTGAGAGTTCAGCATAACCAACGTAACAAGGGGGCTTTGTTCTTATCATTAAAAAAAAAAAAAAAACCATTTTTCATGGCCAGATGACAAACAGTTTACATCATGAACATCAGTGTAGCAGAAGCTCATTTCCATGATGCTTTACTATTACCCAGCCACTACAATTTCATATTTAACAATAATACCTAAACCTACTCCCCCACCTATGTGAATACATAGCAAGCCTCTTCTGGTAGCTCCATTAACCTCTTCTAGCTGCATTAATTTTGTCTGCTTTTTTATCACTTCCTCCCAAGTCCTTTGCCTCAGATGCAAATAATTCCCAGTGGAAGATGGCCTATGCTCAAAACTGGCTTTTCATCCCTGAATAAGGGTCCATGCAAATTAGATGCTCGGCTGAGTAAAATCCAGCTTGCTAAACACCAGTAAAATTATGTCATGGAAACAGACCCCCATAACCTGCCTTTGCTTTTACCCGCCACTTGTCAGACATGATCACAACAATAGCAAATTAACTTCAGAAAAAAAACCCTGACAGGGCAAAGATACTCGGGCAATATTCAAATGAACCACTTAACCTTTTGGTACTAAAAGCTTCCTGCAATAATGAAACATTAGTCATTAACTAAATGTGCTTTGTTAAATATTAGACAAGAGAGCACATTCAATTCAGCACTCCCATACACTTAGCGATAAAGAGCCATCTGTGTCGAACACAATCTCCAGGACAGGAAGTGTGTTGTGAATGGCACTCCAGTCTAGTAAAGCTCTGATGTGTGGGCAAAAACACACAGCAGCCAGCACATCATGGGAAAAGGCGATCCAGAAAGGAGAATAATCGTATTTATGAGGTTATTCTCCCTCCTCAGAATTACCCATCCTGTGCAAGTGCAAAGGAGAGCTGAAGTAAAAAAAGCTCCATCTAACCAGCAGGCAGACAAGGAGAGCTCTGCCCAGTGCAGGGTGTTGCCCTTGCAAGGGCTGCGATTCCTTCTCTTGCTCTTACTCTGCCATGACACACGGACTGTTGGGGCTAGATTAATATGATGAATAATTGTAGTCCCCTAAACTATTGATTAGACACCCAAGGCTAAAATTGAAACGTTCACCCCCATGATAAACAGTGGTTTTTCAGTTCTTACCTGCCCACGTTTCTATCACAAAACATGGGCACAGCCACCCAACGCCTGGCACGCCAAAGACCTTGCAGCAGCAACGAAAAGCAAACTACCTCATGAGACAGCTGCTCTGGTCAGACCTCCTATCTCTCAGCTCCAGGGCCTCCTCTAGCATCCATCTTCTGGAGCATGCTCACAGACCCACAAAACCCAGCCAGGAGGAGCTGTGAATATGCTCGGCTATGGTACGCAAACTGTATGAGAGAACTGGCTTTAAACCCCTCCTCTAACTGAGGGGAGCAGCCCCTGAAGTTCCACAGACTGCTTGAAAGAAGCTGCGAACTTGAAAAGCGTGCCTGCTATCGGCCAGGTAATGGGATCATGGGATGGGGTCTCCAGCTCTGCTGGAAAATTTGTAGGGATCCACAGACTGGGAGGGAAAAGCACTTTAGAAGGAACGCTGTTGCCTTGGTGAAACGAAAGGCACCCCACACCCTAAATCAGGAGGGAAAAACTGCCTTCTGGAATTGCCCCTTTCCACCCATACAAAGGAACCCTAACTATTCAATCATGCATCTTCGGGGTGGCTAAAGCTGGTAGATGTGAATCCCCTCCAGAAATTTAGGCAACTTTAAGGTTATAGGAAAGAGTCAAGAGAATAATCTTAATTTTAGATGCTGAACTGCAGTCTGATGTGAATGTTCCCCTGTGGGTCTGTTCCCTAGGGTTGTTTGAAAGATGGCCTTTAGGCTGTGCCCTTCTCCTCAGCTTTAGCCACTGGCTAGTTTTGGTAGTCCCTGCTGAGCGCATTTGATTCATGTTGTGAATTCATTGTGCTCCGGTTCTTCCAGAGTACGGGTGTAGGCTTTCCAGCCCCAGGACCCGAAGTGAGAAGAAGAATCCCACTAGGCAGCGTTGTATTTGAGATGACTAAACTGGTCGTTGTGATCATTTTAGTCATGAGAGTTTGCCCTTACTGCCTGTGAATCGCCCATCAACCGATGACCAGTGTTTCTTTTAGAACCATACCGTCTGACAGGGCACTCTGTATCTGTTTTCTGTGTGTTTTCATGAACTGTTTGCACCATCTCAGTCCTTAAACAGCTGACAGTTACAGTTCACTGGCCAGCGTCAGGCTGGCCACCTAGGTCACCAGATGGCACAAGCACCCTAACAGCAGGGCTCCCCTTCCTCATGGACCTTTGTTAGCACTTGCTGGCTCCCGGTTCACCTGGGCTGAAAGGCAGTCGGTGGCTCGCAGCTCATGCCGGTGGGCTCTGCCTATTCTCCAACACCTGATATGAGGGAGGAGACAACCTGGCAGACCTCCATGGGTCACCTGACAAGCACAGGTGTTAACCCAAAAGCACGTTAGTAGGTCCTCAAACAAAGGCTCTCCAAACTATCTAATTTGTCTGAATGTTATTAACTGTATGATAAACGAACAAAAACAAAGCAAACAAAAAATATTAAGATGAGGTGTACAGCACTCCATTTCTTCCTTTTCAATATGCACATTAATGTACCCATAAATTCATGTTAAAACAAGAAGCATTACTTGGCTAGCATCACTTTTTTTTTTTTCAATTGCCTTTTTCTTATTGCTCCACAAGAATTCAGAAAGTGTTTTAGACAGATCCTGACCAACACCCAGTACAAGTGTCATCTTGTTTAGTTTTAATTATATTGCTCTCGGCAAGGTCAACTATTTCATATCTTTCTGTCAAGAAAGGAAAACACTTAAGCAATAAGATTTGAAAGGTTTCAGCCCTTCTGGGAATCCTCCCTGTAAGGATCACTATGGCTGAATGTCTCAACAGGAACACCAAGAAAAATGTGTGGCAAGAGGAACAAGGTCCTACAGCATAATTTTTTTTTTTTAACTATGCTTTTGGACTCAGAGAAAAGCTTTTACAATTTCTACGGACTCCTTTAGAGGGCTCCTCATCAGCACTTGAAATTTAGGATATTCTTTAGCTTTACAAGTCCCTTATTTGTAAGATAGATCCAAACCCATAACTGAATAGTTCATATTCATACAACAGCAAAACTAAGTTTCTGGAAGCAAACTATTTTTACAAAAATAAATAAATAAATAACTCCCTGTACAGTGAGCCATGATTTCTGCACATTTTGCGTTTCTGTGTGAGCTAGTTGCCCCATTTTTTCCAAAGACAGAGATGATCTCTAATAAATCTTGGACTAAGATTGGACTCTTTGCCAAGGTGAATCATAGGATTCTTTACCTGCTGTCTTCTGCTGGAAGATGCCAGACGGAAACACACACATCTTAAAAACAGGTGGAAGACAGCAAAAGAGATTTTGTTGCAGTTTGTCCTGAATCTCTTTTTTTCCAACTACTTATCTATAGTACTGGCTGCTTAAGTAACCCTTGCCAGCCACAGTGAAGAGCTGAGAATACATTAAATGCCAAAAAGTAAAGCTGAACAGTCCTTGTCACAGTACATTATGATATGATGATAGTGCTTCTTCTGAATTGTTCCATTAGAAAAGCTATTCTAATGGGGGGAAAAAAAAACGGTTGGAAGTCAAAATATTAGGAAGAATTCTTAGCAAATGCCACCTTTAGAAGTCTACCAGAATAGCTATTGAGATCACACTTATATAGAACAAAAATAAAATAAAATAAAATAAAATAGCTTTATTCTGATACCTATCTTTAGCTAGGTTTAACTGAAAAATTCAATCTATATTAGTAATTTATGGATCAACAGAGCAAAAGTGAAAAAGGATACATTTTTAGAAGTATTCATGGTTTTGGCCAGCAATAAACAGTTGCATTAAAGGAAACTGCCAAAATGAATCCGTAAATGAGGACACACACCACACACATATACTGAGAAATGTAAAGAGGAACTAGCCAGAAGAATGAGAAGCTGTGGGAACACCAACCCTCCTTCAGCCACAGAGGTGCTGCATGGTGTGGAGGCAGGACTTTGGACCTCGAACAAATTTCAACCCTAATAGGTCCATCTCAGGCGAGGAATGAGCAGAGCTGGTTTGGGGAGCTCACACGGGCTCAGACCCACAAGTTATTTGGGTTATGGCAACTGCTCTTACAGACGCACAAGTGCCTACACTCCATGACAACAGCACCCCGTGCAGAGAGCTCGGAATCCCAAATAATGAAGTTCAACGGTGAAGACCACTCAGACCTCAGGCGATTTCTCTGCTGCTTGCAGCTCTCCTCTCCTCCAGTCACAGCCGGCGCAGCACAGCTCTTGCATGCCGGAGCGTGAAGAACTGCTGCTCAGGGGTGTGAAACGCCGAGACTGAGAACAAACATGGCACAGCTGTGGCAGGTCACCGAGCGCTGTCACCAACGCTGCTGTGGGACGTTGCTGGTTGGCAAAACCGGTTGACATCCTACCAGCGCTCGTCTTTGGAAGAATGCTATTTCAAGTGATGGGAAATCAATCAGGATTCTGGTGTATTACTTAGATTCTGCGTATTTTCCCCACTTCACAAATCAAATGCCCCCCAAATCTGTCAGTTTAATGCAAGAGCAGGAAGCAGACTGCAACTCTGGGGTCCTTCCCATCGCATTGCACCTTACCCTACAAGAACCTCCCTTAGAGTCCCCTTTAGAGTCTCCAGAGTAGAGTCTGCAAGGCCCCCTGGCTTCTGCCTACTCTTCTCACTGACTTGCAGAGCATCATTTATGTTATTAATTCATAATTGTGTATGGTACTTGCAGAAGTGCCCTCCTTTATCTGCTTTTATTAAATCAACAATGTATTATTTTTTACCTGGTCCACTCTATTCAGCACATGGACCATACCATATACTGTTTCTGAGAATCATTTTTAGCACTGAATTTGGATTGAATAGGTTGAATTTCAACGGGGACTCTCTGTCCAGCCCTTCCTGGCTCCTTTCTGAAATTCTTGTTAAAAACAGCAGGCTGACATTAGATTCTCGCAATTATTGCCAACAAATGCTTCAAATGTTAATGTTATAATTGCATCACTATTGCAGTGGAGAAACAGCACACCTCAAAGAAACCAGGCCAGTTGGGCTGGGGAAGCAAGGCTGGCCTTTCTCTTGAGAAGCAAAGAAGAATCCAGGCTGTGTGGTCATGCCAGCATATTTTAGCAGAGGCCAAGAGCCATCTCCTGTGACCCTTCCCCAGGGAGGTCTCAATTGCAGATGCACAGACAGCTGATGGAGCCTGAGGGCCACTTCCACCGTGCTCTGCTGGTAAAAAAAAGAGTTTGTCTGTATGCATACATACACACGTGCATACAAATGCATGTGAAATTTGTGAAGGTATTCACACCGAAGCTGGGTCGTTCCTTCCAGATGTTGAATCAAAAAAGTTGAAAACCACTGTGTTGAAGAGTTGAGACTGGCTTAAATAGGCACTGTACATTTTGTCAGTGCATATATGATGTATACATGTGGTATGTATCATATTTCTGTATTTGCATTTATATATCTACATATACATCCATATATAACTATAAAATTGTTCATAATGTCTAACTTCTACAGGCCTGTGAATAGGCATGGTGTTTGTCTCATTATTATAACAAAATTCTTCCAAATTTTGGGGCTGGAGGGGTAGGGAGAAGTGAGGGAAGGAAGAGAGAAACTGCACGTGAACATTTTTGTTGGGGGAGATTGAAGGCATTTAAGGGACCTTTGCAAAAATCACATTTAAGAGACCTCTTGTTCGTCTTGCGAACAGTACAACACCAGCTTGCAGGAAATGATGATTATCTCTGACTACCACTTGCTGGTTTCCTATAAAATATTCTTTTAAAATATCTAGTGTGGTGAGGTGTGTCAAGTAGCTTTTTCACCACGCGATGTGTGATAAACAGGATATCTCTCGTAATCAGAAATCTAAAGTATAGGGAATGTAAAGATTAAAAGAGCAGTGTTTTTCTTTAAATGAATGTAATCAATGCGCTTATTAGTTTGCTGCGGCAGAAGGAGAGAGTGGGTGGGTGTTTCGGAGTTGGCACATGTCTATTTGGCAACAGTGAATAGCCTGAGTGTTTATAGAGAGAGCTCTGTGGAATCCCTAGATTCTGCAGATTTCCTTACCAATTTTGTCTCAGATAATTAAGGATTTTAAATAATAAAAGAAAAGTTAAAGAGGAAGTACAAGCTCCAGCTGGATCAAATAAAAAAAAAAAAAAAAGGAGGGTTTTTAAATTCTCAATATTGCCTTAAAACTAAAAATCAGCACTCAAGCACAATTTGGCTCTTAAAAGTAACTATGGAAAACTGGCACCTGCTTCCTCAACGATCTACTTGCTGGATATATCCAGAGTTATATCTTCTTAAACTAGTGATTAAAAAAAGTTTCTACAGCTGTTGGACCTGCAAGACACAACCCATTAAATGGGACAGGATTGAGCTGGTGTCTTTCTGGTCCATACCTGGTTGAACCAACCTGAGCCCGCGGCAGAAGGTTAGGAGAAGGCTCTGACCAGGCACGGTGATCCCAATGTCTTCAGGTTCCACCCTCTGCTTCAGGGAAGGCTAAAATGTTACCGCAGCCCTCCTTGTCTGAAATTAAAAATGTGGGCAGGTTTGCACAAATGCAGTCTAGCCACTCTTTAGTGGTGTCTGATAAAACGGCGGCAGCCATCCAGCTCAGACAGAGCTGGCTGGTGAGCAGGCTGACTTTGGCTTAGGCAGAGCCCGCGCATTGCCTGTGGGAGCATGCTTCTGGATGCGGCGAACTGGCCGTAGCGTTGCTGCCTCCTGCGTGCACGCGAGGCTCCTGGAGAGCCCGCGTGGCTGCCCTTGCTGCCATCACGGAGGAGGTGAGGACACAAAGGAAGACCACCACTCATTTTGGGGAAGGGCTGGTGTGACCCCAAAGCAGTAGTCATTCATCATACCTCTCCAGCCTTGCTAATGGCAGCAGAAACAAGACATCTGACCACCTCTCCTGCTCCACCTTTTCTCCTTCCTGTGGCCCAGCCCAGCCTGTCATCCTAGAAACATAATTCGGTTTTACTTGCAATGCTGAAAAGCCATAGGCCAGTTTTAACCAACCGCTAATATTTGCCTACCCATATTAAGTTCCCCAAAGCCTGAGTCCTGGGAGGGCTGGTGGCCAGCTTGAAGCAGAGAAGGAGGCAGTGTTGTTCTCCGCGAGCAGCATCTCCAGTGCTATCAGCTGTGAGGACTCGTCTCAGGACACAGCATGGGGACAGCAGCGTGAGGCGCGGGCTGTCTGCGAGAGGCCACAAGAGCGGACAGACAAGGTCAGGGACAGTGCCAGACACCAACACACTCCTACTTGGATTCTCTATGGGAGGCTTGGACACTGTCAGAAAGACCAAGATCTGAACAGACATCCAGTGCAACTCCATTCACACTGATTATTACTGAACTCCAGCAGCTCATGGCCAGGCTGTAAGCAGTTTCTCTGCAGTCACATACAAGCTCTGCAAAGGAGCAGGACTCAACTATCTCCTATGTCCCAGCACCGTAAGTACTTCTTAATTGCACCTCTCATTTGTTCCACTCTTTATAGCTGCATGACTTCCCTAAGAAGTTTGTTACCAAATTCACTCAAGAAATTGTCTTCCATAGGAAAAACCAAACTATCAATCATCTTGCTTCTTCTAATGCATACAATATATTCATACAATACCTATATGCCTATATATGTGTATAAAATTATGTGCATATAATACATTGATCAAATATAACTTTGTCATTAAACGGTAATGTTTGGTTATCCAAAATCTACTGCCTACTCTTACCACGACTAAAAGAGGTTGGTACTCTTGGGCAATGTATTATTTTGTCAATTATGTGAAATCAAAAGCTAAGAAAGACCAGCAGCAATTCAGAGTGATAATTCTGGGGAAAAATCTATATATTGCAGAGATGTTGTGTCTGGTTTTTTGTTTTTGTTGGTTTGGTTGGTTGGTTTTGTTTGTTTGTTTGTTTTTTGTTGTTCCCCCCCCCCCCCAGTCATTGGCTTAAGGATTTAGATGAAATAGTATTCAGAAAAAAAATATATATATATATGTATATTAAACGCATACCTATTAGGTGCACTTTGTCCTTTTTTATTTTTAAAATGTAATAAGCAGAAAGTTGCACTGAGCCACTAAAGCCTGGAACAATAACGTGTTATGTTCATTCGTAATTGCCGTACTGCTGCTGTGTCATAACCTCCAGTAAGGAAGCTCCTTCTTTCCTTGGAAGCCAGCTCCACCTCAGAGACTGACAACCTCCTTCCACCTCCTCGCCCCACAAAAAAAAAAAAAAAAAATTTTGTGCTTTTACACTGTCTCCAAGAGCCACTTATATTAGACCTAATGACCAGTGCCAGTTTGAAGTAATCTTTGCTTTAAGGCCATTGCTCTGAGCTCTCTCCTCACGTAGAGGTGTCCTGTCACCCAGGGAAACACTGGTAGGTATCCACACAGGGGACCTTCCAAAGGCACGGCACAGCTTGCAGCTGTCTCAAGGAGTTAGGCATTTAGTGCTGCACTAAAAGGGGCAGTCACGGCTCCAGATGCTTTGCCAAGTTTATGAGCCCCACCAGGCCTTTTTCAGAGAGTGGAGGAGCCTCTTGACTCAGGACATCTCCGTCTCATGGGAGGGAGACAGAGAAGGGGTGAACCTCCTCCCTGTTCATTGCTCCCTGGACTGGGGAATCTGAAGTAGCCATGGCAGGACAGCAACCTACAAACCCAGCTGTGCAATCTCACAGAGGATAAAGGTCAAAAAAACATCAGGGCCTGATCTAAAGGTCCATGAAGTCAATAAGATTTCCACTGACTTCTGATGAGATCCTGAGTGTATCACATGGCTGGATATCATACGTGGGCAACACCAAAAGAAATATCATCTGGAAGAATCAGGCTCGGGAAAGACGTTTTTGCTCGTTCTGAGCTGTGATATACAGTCAAAGCCCCTTTCTGCATCCTTTTTCAGTATGCACCTTGTCTGGACAGAACGCTTTAAATCATACCCTTCAAAGCACTTTCCCAACTATTCAGATTTGGCAGTGACCATTTTCTTATGCTATGTTTATTACTCCTACAGTTTCCATGACCATCTATTATAAATAATGGCCACGCACAGCACTGTGTAAGTGAAGCACATTAATGTTGATACCGTTCTGCAATTGGGGTGCACTAAGCTGCTTCTATGGGAAGTTTCCTCCCCCCTCCTATTTTGATTTTTCTGCTGCTATACTTGATGACTAGCAATAAAAATGGGTAAACAGAGATCCAAGGGAAATGAAACTACATCTGCTGAACATTCAGAGCCAAAATACACAAGGTGGATAATTTGCATGCTCTATGTAAAAAGTAGTTACGCAGCTTTCTTCCTACTCTTTACATCTCCATAAAACATAATAATGGATTTCTAATTATACATCCAAATAATAGGCAAGCTGCAAGATGCTGGGAGAAAATTGGAAAGGGGGAAAGAAACTAACCAAAGGTACAGATGTAAAGAGGGTACTGACATTTCTATAAGGATGCTGTAATGGTTGCTAAGTAGTCATTTTGAAACTGAAATTTTTAAGTGTCCTGATAGGAGTTTTCATTTTCTGACAATTTGCTACACATTTGAGCAATGTCAGACTACAATCTGTAATCTACTACAATGACCAAAGACGAGCTGTTTTCATACCCATTAAAATACATAATTGATTCCTAAATTGGCTTTCTACAAAAGAAACCAATCAGATTTATGCCAAATTCAGACAGTGGATAAAGTCTTGACAGTTGATGTTAAACACTTGATAGGCTTGCTGCTGAAGTAAAGCATTATATTTGTAAATGATTAGCTCCTTGAGGTAAAAACAAATTTATAGTGGGTTATGAGGCACTATCATCGTTTTTTGTTGGTGAATGACGGCATTGGAATGGGCTGTGCTGCTGTCAGGAAGAGGCTCATCATCTGCTGGTGCAAAGCGCGAGAGCTCGGGCCAGCGGCTCCTCTGTCCCGGCTGCCGGGGGACAACCCAGCTGCCCTGCCTCCTGCTGGACGATGTCTCTGCAGGGGGGTCTGGGATGAGTGAAGGGTGACATCCCAAGTGGCTGACGTGCTAGAAACCAGCACCCGTCACTTCCTCCGTGGGTACTGCAGCTGCCGCACCGAGCAGCAATCAGCACGGGCTCCCCTCCCAGCACCGCCCCAGCCTTCGGCAGCCAGCAGCATTGCCTTGCTGCTCCAGCACCTTCACTGCCCTTGGTTCTCTGTGACTGCTCTGAGCTGCTCTTACTCTGCCTTCTGCCTTTGTTGTTGTTGTTGTTCCCTACCCTGGGATACTCTTGTCAGGCAGCTGTTTTGCAGGTTTCTGGTCTGAGGCATCCTATGAGTCTTCCAGAGGGTAATGTCCACGCTTTGCACGCTCAGCCCACCAGTATCAACTCCATCAGCATACCTGATGCAATCAGCTCACCCAGATGAGTTAAGACAGAGATTACCTAGTAATCTTTGTTATAGCAACAAAGAAGCAAATGTTTTTGGAATGATATTTTCTAAATATTGTTTTCCTTTCTCATTTTGCTTCAGTCAAATAAAATCATTAACTGTCCACAACTTGAGTACAAATGAGTTCTTCAGCCTTGGAAGTATGTACTTTGAGGAGAAAAAAAAATCTGCCTGATTGCTTAATCTTTGAAATTAAATGGATTGCAGAGGTAATGTTAGGGGGGATTTAGAATGAGCCTCGAGGTGACTTCTCTACAGGGTTAGAACTGCTATGAGGGAGCTGACTGTTACAGCCCACATATCTCATCCGTTCTCCTAGCAGAAGTAATAGCTACCAGAGAGCTGTCTTAGGTGAAAGATACAGAAGGGACCCCTTGGCACAAGAACATCCAATAGATGTCAGCACTCCTGTCAAGGTTTCACTAGAGAACAAGCTTTTAATTCTTAGGAATTTAACTGCAGCTGGGTCAGGAGAAAAACAATTTCTTTTTCACCTTGAGGGGAAAATAATCGGTGAACTTTTACTAAATAACAGACTCCAATTTTTTTCTGTTCCAGAGGAACAGATGAAGGCATCATTGCTGTTTATCACATGGAAAATCTGGTCCGTTTGAATTCATGGAGTGCCAGTTGGACACCTTCTTACTGCTGACAAAGGTATCTATTGCCAAAAGTGTAAGTCCATTACATCTACACCAGCAGGGGCAGCCCTTGCTTTGGGCATCCTGGGGTCCATCCCCACTAGAACTTCACAGACTTGCAAGATCTTTCTGGGTCATCTTCCCCTCCTGCAACGAACACAGTGCCCACAGTAGCACCAAACCTTGTAACGCAAGGCGCTGACGCAGTAGTTGCTGGTGAGGATTCCCTTAGCTATCGCCAAAGCTACTTACTGAGACGGGGATGTGGCAACTCAGGGTGAGTGTGAAAGGTGGCCTGCAGCAGAGGATCCAGACAGCCCAGCTGCCCTATGATTTTGCAAGTGAGGTGAGAGAATATTGCGTAACTGTGAGCTTAAATTTGCCTTTGCAGCTGTCACACTGTATCAACACACATTTTGAAAAAAAAATCTACCTCCACCATCTAAAAGGTGTTACAACTGTCACTGCCTATATGTGATCCAGCATCGAAGATACAAGATATATAAGGTCAAAGTTTGAGAGGTACCACCAACCTAAATCCTGTAGGGCTGCTCTGGGACCTGATATAAAGACTGTACCAAGACAGGTTGGAGTTTTTGGAATCAATTCTGCCCTGGTATTACTGGTGCAATCACCTTTTGTCTTGGCATCACCATGCCTCTTCTTGCCTTATGAGAAATAGTAGTTACTAAGGGAAAGCGTAACGAGGCAGGCAGGCATTGGGCAGGAGCCCTGGAACAGAGGAGATTTTGTTGATCTCACAGGACAAAGGGCACTCTCAGAAGAAAGTGTTAGCATATTATCTTCTTAGCTTGAAATTGCTTCTAGGATGCACTTGCCTGTTCAGGACCCAGTGTAAGCACACACCACACCATTCCACTTACATAATTTATCAGTATTGTCAGCATGTGAATATGACATTCCTTGAAACGATGCTGAAATGGTCAGCACACATCCTGAATGCCTTAAAAATTTAGCATTGTAAACCACAGACTTCCTCTGTAGAGCCCCGGGCTTTTTTCCTTCAACATGAGCAAGTTCCCAGCTGACCAGAGGAGCACCCATTACTGCTGCTGTGGTTGGTAACTAGAAAATAAATAGTAGATAGGATTAGAATTGCCCCATGAGAAAGACTTCAAGATTCAGTTATTTAACACTAAAAACTAACAGTGAAGGAGACTACTGATACAGGGGTTGAGGGCGGATGCTAAACAACATGAAGCCTAAACCTATTATCATCTATTTGTTTGCATGTTTTGTTCGTGTCCCACACCATACCTCTGTTTTATGTATACAGGCAGGTACATGAGCAGTGATTTGTATCCGCACGTTTGCGGGATGACCAGCAGGCTACTACAACTGATGTCCCTTGGGTGCTTGCAGTGCCTAAATAATGTTTGCCAGCCCATGAGTTCTTACGTACATAAAATATCACAGAGAACTGTGAAAATTAATTTCTATGTAAGCAAGGACTTTATGAAACTCATCGTACAGACAAAATGCAGATTTCAATGCCAAATCCCTTTCCCCTTAGCCAAAGCTGGCAATCTCATACTAGTCATATGCATAACTAATAAATATTATTTAAATTGCCAGAAATTAATATGCAGCCTTATATGAATTTCATTGTCTAAAGTCATAATGCTTTTGAGTTTAGTTCTGCCAGCTCAAAATTTCTAAAAGATCAAAATATCCAGGAAAAACAACAGTATAGATAAGCCAGAAGTGACTGAATTAATTCATCACAATATCTGTAACATTCACAAAGAAAACTATCTTTTCATGTTTTTCTATCTAGGTTGACCTCTTCTATTTCTGACACCGAACCAAGAAAATGAAAAAAACAAAAGGACCAACAGATTTTCTGTTGCTGATGACTGAAACGGTATGTATATAGGACACTGTGTATCATCACCAAATACCTCCCAAAGAAAAGAATATTAAATAAAGTGAGATAAAAGGGTTGCTAGCTTCACTTTTCAACCACTGCCTACTTTTCACATGCATTATTATGGCATCCTGTGAACTTTGACTATTAAGACATTCAGTAGTACAACAAATGCTAGGACAGCACATCCACACTTATCATTTGAAACAGTTTAGGTATGACTAGCCTGACTGGGAGATCAAAGCGTAGTGTCACTTTTGAGTGTTATATTTGAAATAATGATAAATATTCAACCCCTTATAACACTAATTTAGTGTGCACCTATTTTTTTTAGTATTGCAGATTTCATCACCATCATTAGTTGGTGTTCATTGTTTTCAGCCAGAAATGTATAGAGGAAATAGTAAAAGTATTCCCTATTTTTATATTGATTATAGCCTTTGAAGAAGAGACAGGACAATGACTTAAACACAAGCTTTGATGAAAAACTCCTTAAATGAAACTTTATAATTTTTTTTTTCTTTTAAGAACAAATTCTCTCAATGCTCATGTGATGTCAGCAATGTTTGTTCACTTTAAACAGGTTCCAAAACATATTAGGATTGTGGCTATTCACTACCAAGTAACATCGGAACTCCCCAGTTTTCATGGAGATTAGTGACTTAAACTTTGTGATGACAGGTACAATATTACTGTTCCATTTCCAGCCTTCACACATCAACTGGCATTTCTTAGTATATCATCTGAAATACTAATTTGAAGGTATTACTTATTCATTGAAATTAGATTGCTGAAAATCAGCATTCTCTCACATTTATTTCTCACTAAAATTTGTTTGTCTTGCCAGGAGAAAAAAACCCTGGAAAGAAAATCTGAATCTGCCCTTTAGAAATCCAATACTGTTATTTTGATGTTAATTTGTTGTTACAAAAAATCAGTATTTATAGGGAAGATTCATCATTCCTTTCCAGAGTATCTACACACCACTTTTGAAAACAGCTAGTTTCATTAGATTGCAAACTGCTCCATCTTGTGGTAAAATAGCAGCACTAATACAAAACAGAAACATTTTTAGTTTTTTACTGTGGGAACCAGTCAGAAGGTAATGTGAAAACTACCAGAAATCAATTGCATTGATATATTCCTTTTGTCTTGGAGACAGTTTTGGTGTCTTACCTCAAAGTAAAACATCAATATGATGGAGGAAAAAAAAAGCCCATATAAATCAAAACACACACTGACCAGAAAGCACAGAAGGCTTATTTCCTCCTTATGCCTGCATTCAGAAAACATGGTAATGTTTTAAGTATAAGCATCTGTCACATTCACGATACTTTTCTGAAATATTGTGGGTGAGATAAGTTACTCCACATTGCAAAGTTGAAACCTGAGAAGCCTGGCATGGATGCAGTTAGACAGGCAGGCAGATGTTCAAGACCACTGCTCTCACTAACCTCAGTAATAACTTGCACTTCCCACTGTGCAGTCTGATAGCAAGGGACACGTTAGGAAGTGCCATCAGCCCCCACTATGGAGTGATTGTGAGATGGGAGGTCAGGCTTACCAAGCTGGTACTCATAAGAAACTTACTCACATGTCTGTGGAATTGCAGTCTGCTTCTAATAACTAGTTTTCTAAGTGCTAGTTCCATAAGTACAGCTTTTCTCCAACTGGAGGGATGTGACAACATTCACTGAAAGACCCTTGAAAACTGGTTCAGCCTTCCCCCAATACAGTATATCCTCTCTACCCGCAGGACATCATTTGCATGTCCTCCCATGGAATTCTAAGTTTCCACCTCCACTCAAGTAAAACAGTGGTGCAACAGTGTTAAATCTGGAGAACTGCATGGTCAAAATTGCTGGAGGCACCTGGAGACAATCAGGAAGAGGTGTGGCACACACCCATGTTGGGTAGTTTGAAACATGAGACTGCAAAGGCATGAAGGGAACAAGAAGTTAAAACAGATTATTCAGACTGATAATCTGATTCCACTCCTGTGCTTCTGTCACAAACCAAAATTAACAACTCCAAAGAAGTCTCCTTATTGGATTCACCCACAAGGTACTTGAGTTCTGATGAATCTGTACAAACGAATGAAAAAAATAGTCTCACCTTCTGATCAGCTTTAACACTACAGAAAGTGTCTCTTAATATTTCATATCCTAACTCCTAAATATTGACACACATGCCCATGATTAAGAGTAACTTGATACAAGTGAAAAATACAAAATATACATAATCTTGGTTTGTTTGTTTGTTTTTTCCTGTCCCAAATTCTTCTTTTAGTTCCATATCAGACTTAACTGGAAGCCTGAGCAAGTAGTGATAAAGCAAGTGACCTGGTTGCACATCATTAACTAGTATTTCTAGGGACTTCCCAAAAGTTGTAATAAATCCTAAAATTTTAGCCTGCCTAAAATTTTTGCTGGGTCTAAACACTAAAGGCCATTCCCATACTTTTTTAGAAGGTAAAGCATTAAGAAATCCTTTAAACATGATAAAAGACTTCATATGTTGTATGTACTGATATCTTGCTGCACTCTTATAGCCTTATTGCCTAATACTTAGGTAGGAAGATGAAAAATGATCAGTTTTACCATACTCATGTATTTAAATTGTAGAATTTTCTCTCTTACCCTCCTATTTCTTCTTCAGTTAGCACCTTCATTTCAGCTCACCTGCTTACGTACATGCTTTGGTATGTAAGCACATCAAAAGGACCCCTCAGTACCTGCCTTAGAATGGATATTTACTGAATGCTTTTAATAAAGTCACAACTTTTATTGAACCATGATATAGAGTTATCTTGCTATACACTAGCAATTTAGAGTTAAATTATCGGAAATGCCATTTTCTATTTTCCTTAGTGTAAAAACATGTCTCATGTAGCCCTCATTTGCTTTTCAAAGAGTCAGGTGAATTGTCTCAGCTGTTTGTTAAATTCAGCTTGAACAAATACAATATTTTGACTGAGATCAACCACCTTAGTGATGCAAAAGCTACTGGTGACTCTATAGAGAAATCTCACCCAAGTTTACTAAGTATTCTCGAGAAACAACATAGAAAAACAACAGTTAAAAATAAGCACCGAGTAGATCTGGGAAGCAAGGAATCAGAAATGCACCAGTCAAGGATGAAAACCGCTGAAGCCTAGTTTCTAATCTTCTCCGTTTCACTCAGTCCAAGAGATCTATGTGTTTGCTGCCACCTTTTCAATGGCGCTTGGGAAAACAATGACCCGTACAGATCACTCATAGTTATTTATCAGCTGCAGTGACCTGCTAGCACCTTTTGTTACCTCTGAGGTGTAATATTTTTGGTATAATCTACAGCAAACATGAGGCAGGGCTGTGTTCTTGCACTTACAGAAACTTGGAAAAGACCCTGTTGTTAGACCTACCGGGCTGTATTTCTTTTTGCCTGCTTTTCCTGTGCTTCTCTGCTGCAGCCCGTTTCCCATGGAAAAGATGAAGGATATGCTTTTCCTGAAAGCTGCATGTATTTGACCTCTGTCCCGGGAAGGCAGATGGAAATAAACCAAAATTTTGCGCTTTGGGGGGAGCGCTGTAACCACTAATCTATTTTGGAAGGCTACAATTATAGACAGGAGGTGGGCAGCACTGCCATCACCTCCTGCTTCTGATTTTAAAAAAGAAGAGTTATGAC
>VXAL01000503.1:39349-56129 GCA_013399475.1 Chauna torquata | reverse complement strand
TTTTTTTTCCTTTTAAAACAGGATGATGCTGCTTCACTTTTTTTTGTGTGTGCTTGTCAGGTGTTTATTTTCATCTGGTGGGATTTTTTTTTTTTCTTGTTCCCTCAGAATCATCTCCTCAAACCTCATTGAACAGGAGAAGTTCGGGACGTCAAGGGGGAGTCCATGAACTCTCAGCTTTTGAACAACTTGTAGTGGAACTGGTACGACATGATGACAGCTGGCCTTTCATGAAACTGGTTTCTAAAATCCAGGTAACTGACAGAACTGTAGGAGGAATAATAACATTAGAGAATACTGTTTGCTGTCAGTAAAACTTGGACTTTATAGCACTGCCAAACAGGAGAAAACAATGGGATTCGGGTCAAATATTTGGTGCCAGAAATAAGTTTTCCAACTGACATGACATTGCCAAAATATTAAGTATGCTTGGCATCAAGAGTTTAAAAATGTGAAGTGCTTTGATTTGAAAAAAAAAAAAACAAATAGAGCAGTGCGCTGCTAAAGGTAAGCTTATGGTTATTAATTAGGTCAATTGGTCTTCAATTTATGCAAAGGTATTTTCAGAACAGATCTGCAATAAAATAACAAGGTAAGAACAGCTTCATTCTGATGTTAATTGTGATGCAGTAAAAAGGTGATTTCTTAGCAGAGTTCTTAATTTAATTTCCTTCTGGTTTAGATTATAAAGTACTTGATGGTAAAGTAGGTATCCTACATAAGTGCTGCTTTAGAGGCTTGTGTTTCAATAAAAGTTCCCAAAGCACGTCTGCTTTTCTGCACGCTGCACTAGCTAGCTCGTCAGTTGTAAGACACTGCTGCTAACAAAGTGCCAGTCCTCTTCAGCCCCTCTGGAGGAACTCTGCACAGACAGCAGCAATAGTTGTCTTGCAGGAGCTAGTGCTCAGTGTTTAAGTGCTTTATTAAAATTAACAGTAGTAACTGGTAAATGAAGAATTGAAACTTGAGTTGCAGATGTCGGGGAGCTGGAAGGCTTAATATATCTGGACAAAAAGAAAGATCTACAAATGTGAATGAAAGATGCAAATGCAGAGGAGGAGGAGAGGAATTTTGAATGAATCCGAGATGAGCATCTGGCTACTAGAGTAGTGGAATTGCGTTGGGAAGTGCAAGAGTCTGGTGAATGCAAGGAAGCTTCTTAAGGAGAAGGGATAGAGAACTCCATTCAGATCCTGAGAAGAAACTACTAGAGTTCAGTGCGTTTGTGTTTGCCTGAATAAATCACTAAAGGATAGTCTGTACAGTTCAGAAAGAAAAACCCATATCTGAGTGTCCCAAACTTTTTCATTGTGCCAGAAATTTTAGTTTAAACTTCTTGCTGCCTTTACGACAATGTAGAGAGTACATTGAATGACCAGTGCCCAGCAAGCCAGAAAGAGAAAATTACATTTCTTTTTAGCATTTATGTAAATAGCACTCAAAGTGAAAGGAATGACAAATTTGTTCATCTAATTCTGTTTCTCTGCTAATTCTTCCTCTAGGTTCATTTGCAGTTTGTATTTGATACAGTAAAGTTTCAGGCAGTAATAAAGAACTTGGTTTTGAAATATCAGTAATGGTGCACAGGGGTATTTGTTCTTGTAGGAAAGTCAAATTTAGAACAGAACAGAATGTGCTTTTAAAAAGATTTTTTTTCCCTGTTCTGTGGGTGAGAAAAAGACACCCTAACCTTGGTGCTTACTTGGATCACAGATTTTGAATTTGAAATGATCAGTACCCTTAAAGGTTAAGCAATCCTTTTTCTCCTCTAACTTTTATCACATAAAGGCTGTTCTGAGTGGCTCTTTATCTCTGATACTTGCACGCTGCATCCTGCTTGCTACAGAGAGGTACACTATCGTCTTTTCAACATAACTAAATGAAATTTCAAGGAACGCGGCAGAAAGGTGAACAGTAGTGGAGTAAAAATGGCCATTATTCATCATTAAGGAGCTTTTAATATTGTATTATGTTACAGGAAGATGAAAGGTTTTAAAATCTTGGAAATCATTTTTGCACTTGACAGATCAGAGTAGCTGTAACACCATAATGCTGATTTGTTCATGCAATTTTATTTCTTACGGTTTTGTTCACAGGGTGTTTAGGGTTAGATTTATTTGTTGAATTGCTGGCTAATGTTTGTTGTGGTCTGCTGCTTTAATGATAACAAAAATGAAAAAGCAATACCTGCAAACTGATACTCAGTTCAGGAAATGGAGGTGGTTGCTTGGGACTCTTCTGTTTTTTCAAGAACAAAACCAAAATGTTTTCTGCTAATGCATGATTTTTTTTAACATAAGTAGAATTTTAAGGTTGTTTGGTTTTGTATGAATAAAATTCTTTTTTTAAAGGTGCCAGACTACTATGATATCATCAAAAAACCTATTGCCTTAAATATAATCCGTGAAAAGGTGAATAAATGTGAATACAAGCTAGCATGTAAGTATTATGCATTGAAAGAAGTAATGAACTCTATTCTCTCTCTCTTTAAAATAAATTCTGATCCTCAAATAGAGCTGTGTCAGGATTTGAAAGCTGAAATTTTGTGTTTTTTTTTTTGAAAGAACACTTACTGATCTATGTTCAACAAATATTATTAAAAATATCTTTTACTACCAAAGTACATGATGTACAGATGGATAAGAAATAAGCAGCTGAGATACTGCAGGTAATTTCTCAAGCCTTTGATTGACAGTGTGTGACTGATAAAATACTTAGAAAAGCTTTAGTTGTTGTCGTTGCTTGATTTGTATTCTACCTATTGGTTATCAGAGGAATTTATGAGTGCCGAACTGGCACTTCACTAATATATGATACACACTTGATGCACGTGTGAAGACATCTTTGGGTTGGCAACTCATTCGGTGGTGTCATACTCCTTTATCCTACTGCTATCTGATGACATGAGACACACTAAATTTATTTACTTTTTATTTACTAGCGGAGTTCATTGAAGACATTGAGCTGATGTTTTCAAACTGCTTTGAATACAACCCTCGTAACACAAGTGAAGCAAAAGCTGGAACTAGACTTCAGGCTTTTTTCCACATTCAGGCTCAAAAGCTTGGACTTCCTATCACATCTGGTAATGTGGACCATGCCGCTCCCATGGCAAAGAAGTCACGAATCTAACCTCTGCCTTCCAAAGGATTTTTTGAGGGAATCTGTTATGTTCATTAAAATGAAATGTTAAATCATGCAGTCATCATACCTGTATAAAGCAATAACAGCTGTTCAACCACCTTGAAGTGTGGCCTGCACTATATTCTCAATGTAATATTAAGCACTCAGGAGAACGTAGGAAAGATTACCTTTGCTACAGTTTTATTCAGTGTCTAATAATTTTGATAGATGTACTGGATACAGTACTGGTTTACAGAGGTTTTGTACATTTTTAATACATTCATGTGTCCAAATATCTTCCAGAAATGCATTGTTTTTTCCTGCACCAAATGACCTTGTTTCATCCTCTAGATTTTGTAGGAGCTGTGGTATTGAGGGCTTTATCAACTCAGATAAAATCTTCTGCTGTAGCACAGTTGAAGAAACTGTGTGTATGTTTAAAACTTGTTTGAGCATGTATTCTCAACACTACACATGAATGAGTACAATTGCATATCTTTTAAGTACTGTACCAGTGCTGGCTGGAGGTATTCAGTCTGAGTTTATTAAGTAGATATTTATTTAGCATTCAAAGTAATTTGTGAATTTGTTTTGTATTTATAAAATTTGTACTGGGGATTAAAAAACAAAAAAGAGTTCCATAACTTTTTTAATTTTCCTGTGTTTTTGTTTATTCCCCTTTAATTTCTTGATGGTCAATCAATAAATACCTTCCCCCAGCAATGAGTAAATTTACAGGACTGTATTATAAGTTTCTATGTACGACTTTTGAAGTGTACAAATAAAATGACAGATTTTTCAAAGTATTTTGAGCTTCTGACACTTCCTTTTGGGTCATACTGCTCTGCTGCCTTCCCCAAGCTAGGACAAGTTGCTTCAGAGAACACAGCAGAACTTGGTTTCGGCACAAGTACCCCGGTGAGCATTTTCAGTAGCTGCAGCCACTGTGATACCTGGTCTCTGACTGGTGCAAGCGTTTGGTGTGTAAGGAGTGATGCAAGAAATGTGTGTAAGTCATATGGTTACTTAATTAGGATCTTTAACAGTGTAAAACCTCATAGCTTTGTTTAGCTGACCAGCAGCTTCTGTAAAGCATCTTTGGTAATGGTCTTTTTAACAGGGTTTTAGCTTTCAGGCCCGTACGTCCATACCAGGAGGTTGCCATACTCTGAGAAAACTGCGTGGAGGAGGAGCTTGGGGGTGGGAGTGAAGAAGGTTAGGGAAAACTCAAAGATGAGGTTTCCTGCTGCAGCAACTTTTCTCTCTGTGTTTGTGCTAGCTTATGTTGTAACGTTATGAAGACCTGTATATGCTACAGACCTGGACAATTACTTGCTATGTAGATGTGGGTTTTCTATGCCTGTATTGCTTACCTTGCCTTAGAGACGGCAAGAACAGGCATTCCCTTGAGCCAGGGGAATGGATGGTGATAGGAGACTGACCAGTCTGAAGTTTTAAAAATAAAAAAATAAAATCTTAAGAATGAGAATGGCAGGGGTTATTGTTTAAAGGTGCATGTTAATACTTCAGAGTTTGTACATGAGCTGCTCCTTGTATGTGGCTGACATCTCTCTCGTGTCCAGATCAAGGACACGTTTCTTGTTCCATAAAGGTGTTTTTTGACCTTCCCACCACAAAGAATACTGAATACTGTGAGGAACTGAGTAGCAGACGGCTTCTTTGCAGGGTGTGTAGGTTGTATTTGATATCCCTGCATCTGTCTAGTCCCAAGAGGATGTGAACATACTGACTAGCAGGTTGCCCCAACAGTTGTGCAAGTTCTTGTCCACATGAATAGTGCCCATTGAACGTGAATACTTGCGGGGGGGGCACAGTGAACCGGACCAGTCCCTCTGTAGCAGATGCAATTTAAATTGTTGCTGTTCCCAACCTACTCCCAGCTGTTCATTCCTATCCCTCTTTCTCCAAGGTTATTTCCTTCAATAGCTTCCTCTCGGCAACACAACTATAATTTTGAGCTTGGGTAGAGCAGATGGAAACAATTTAACCTGAATCTCTGCTTGTCTTTGTTGCTTGTATGCTTGTGCCGAAGTTACCAATTTGTCATTGTTTGCAAGCCCAATGCTTTGGTTAAATTTGTTAGGGTAGGGTACAGAAAAGTGCCCGCTTTGTCCACCTTTCCCTCAAAACAAACCTGTGTCTTACTGTAAGTACGTTTCTTCGGGCTGCCATCCAATGCCCTTACTACTCGGGTAAGGGATATGCGATATCTGCAGGAGGCTCTGAGCCAAAGTTTTGCAAAGGTGCAGAAAAAGATAGGTTCAATGGCTTCATCTCGGGTTCAGAGGTCTTGACTAATGGAACTTTGCCAGATTGTACAAGAACACAAGTAGCAGGCTTCCCTGAGCTCCAGGTCCAGTGTCTGCTCTCAAAAGTAGGATTTTGACAAAATCAATAGTAAAAGTCTTTCTCTTCTAGGTAGCTCCAGCATACTGTAGCCCAGCAGGTGTCCAAAGACTGTAACAACAGCTGTTTTTCCTGCTGTGCAAATTCTCTCTTCCCTTCTCTTGCCCCCTTCATTCATGACAGAGGTGGGAATTACTGAGTGTAACTGCCTTAGACAATTTCTTCTGATGCTTTTTGTGTGTGATAATTCTTTCATAACCGTGGGGCCAGTTCCTTTGGGGGAACTGGGCTCCAACCCAAAGTACTGTCTCTTCCAGGAAATCTCAGTGTTTCCTCAACAACTTGCTCTGTTCCTGGCCACGACAGCTGGTCAGGGATTCAGGAGATAAATCTCTCCAGTGGCTGCCACTATTGGAATCTGCCCTTCCTACACAAGCAGATCTAGGTCAGAAGGAGAAGGCTTATTCTTGGAGTCCTGTCTGCAAATGCCGAGCGTAATGTGGTGAGGTGGCTACAGTCAAGCTTGTACCGGCTGTGCGTACTTCGGTGTGAGCTAGCAGCACCAATGTAGCAAAGCTGTTGTGCCAGGTCCCTTCACCTGTACCGGCAAGCGGGTGATCTCAACTGGTACATCTGGTGTCAGATTCACCTGTTGACGGCTGGACTCCTGGAAACCTTTAGCAATACTGGAGAGCTTGAGCTGCTTTGTTCTGGCAGACCCTGTGACAGATGTGCAGCTCTTTTCACTGTGAAAGGCTTGGGCTGGGGCCACCACACCCTGCACCCACTGATGCCATTTGTGTGGAGAGAAAAAAAGAAACATTTTAAGTATTGCAGGAGAGAGAACAAAAATTTTAGTATTAGTAGTTAAGGAAGATGACCTTAGCATAATCATAGCAAATACAGGCACTTAGAAACCACTAAGCAGCAGCTGAAAACCAGGGAGAACCTGCATGCGTCATTATAGGGAGGCAGAGGTTGCTAGACCCTGAACAGCCCAACTTGGTGCAGTAGCCAACAGCTATGCTCATCAACCAGTCATCTGTAACAAATTACGATAGTCCAGAAGCGGAGATTCTTCTATGGACATACACAGTGAGCAGATCTTCAGGGACACTAAACCATGTCGGAGGCCCGCCTAACGTAATGTTGCTGCTGGACTGGTCATCTAGTGATTTGGGAGATCACACACGTGCTTTATGATTTTTGAGTTGTTGATGTAACTACCGGGTTAACCTTTAGCCTGCAACAATCTTGTATGTTCTAAGTTTCATCTGTTCATATTGAAGTAAATAACTTGCTGCCTAGTGTAGATCACTCGTAACTGATCGCAACAATTTCAGCTAATGCTTCTTGAGGCTACCAAGGACTTTCTGCTCTGCAAAAGCCTTCTCGCTCTAAAAACGGCCAGTGTCCAGACGACTGCAGGCAGTTTTTCTGTATGGCATGTGGCTAGGTTGCTGTAACTCCAGGAGCTCTCTCCCCCGACGCACCTAAACTGCCTTCTTGATCTATACAGCTGTGGGTTTTTGTGCTTCACTCAGCTAGCCACGAAGGGCTACTGATGTCGTCTTCCCTCCCACCCTTCATCAGCAACCTGTTTCCCTTAATCTGTAACACTATTAATGGAAACATTGTTTTAAATTATTTTAAAACAGTGCTGTATTAAAGGTTTGCCCTTACCTGCTCAATTGCTTAGGCCTTGGACATACACGCAACAACCCCTCTTGGAGAATCTCCAGTGACCACTACAGTTTCCCATTGTGGGGCACTCAAGTTTGAGGATGTTTGGATTAAGTCAAATGCAAAAGGTAAAATGACTTGTGTGGCAAATCACAGAAATTATAAAGATGAGTAAGTAAAGCAATCACCTTGATTCCCATCTGTTTCCAAATAGGGATGCTGATGTAGCATCACCGCTAAAACACATCTGTGTATTGCGGAATCTGGGAACAACGTATGTATTTTAAAATCGTGTGGATATGTGTGTTTACTTAAAGGTTTTTTTGTTTTTCGTTTTAACTGCTGTAAGCCAGCTACTGTTAAAATAAGTTACCATTCATGAACATTGCACTTTTGTGCCTTTGAAGGTTCCATCTCCAGTTTCTGGGAAACCGCTGGCGAAGTCAGGATTTACTGAAACCAGCAGCGGTGCTGGGATCAAAGCCCAGCCTCCTCCGGCCACCCCGCAGTGCCAGCAGCAGCAGCCGATGTATGGGACTACAGGGACGACATGTGGCTGTGGCTGCATTTAAACTTCTTATTTATTTTTTAAGTAATTGGACAAATCTGATCTGCTGGGGGTGAAGCACTTCAGCCTTGGCCACGCACCTGCTGACAGATAATCACAGCTGCATTCTGGCAAATGGGTACTTGGAGTACACTGAAGTGCTAAACGGCAATGTGAACTACACCTGAAATGTTTTCAGTGGCGGAAGGCTGCAGACTACAGACTGCAGACTGCGTATGTTTACCAAAAAGGGCACGGGTGCTGACTTTGGGCTCATTTCTCTGCCTGAACGTATCATTCTCCTGGTTTTGTAGTGCTTCTTTTCTGGAAAGTTGCTGAAACTAACTTTTTTTTTTTTTTTTTTAGGTGCAAGTCCACCTTTAAAATTATTTAGCTGTGAAAGATGGAGAAAAAAAAAGGTTTTCTGGGACTTGCAATGCACGCGAGTATCAGCCGCTGCCGGGAGAGAGGCCGTGCGTGCCGCGGGAGGCCGGAGGGGTCGGAGGCGCTCGGCTGCGTGGCAGCGGGAGCCGGCAGGGGCAGAGGGCAGTGAGCACGCACGCTCTGCCCTCGCTGCTGCTCGCAGAATATATCCAGCTGTTCAGGTCACTCCCTTTTGATGATAGAAATGTTCGATTGGGCCAAGTTTCCTACAAGGATGTTACATTACAGCATGCTGTCCAAAGTGCTGGCTACTGCCCACAGAAGATCAGCTTTCATTTATTCTTCCCTGCGGTGATTCGAGTTTCCTTTCTTAGGCTTGTTTCAAAGAAGCAGGAAAGAAAGGGTCTTTATTCTCGTAACTCAGTGGCACCACGCTAGCATCATGTTAATTGCCTGGCAATCCCAGTATGCGGTGCTGGTATTCTGGCGCTGGGTACAGCCCGTACCACGTGGAGGAACTGGAAACAGGCTGCGGGAGGTATCACTTCCCTTGTGATTTGTAGCAAAGTTGTCTTGTAGAGGATATTCATGCTTTGACAGGGTAGTGCACACTCAAACTTCAGGCTTTTTGATTTGCTATTCTTCGTTTACCCATTTATTTAGGCTTTATATAACTATTCCCTAGATTGGGTCCCATAAGAGCATATATAATAATCTACGTGCTTTTCTGTTTTTCTTCTCTAGGCACCCTACAGATCAAGTCAGTCTGGAGAGGAAAGGACTTTTAAGAGACCGGTTGTATTGTGGCTTGGCTCCTGTGAAATGCCAGAAATGCTATCCAGGATGCTGAAACATTTTGGTTTTGGATCACAGTTCTGAATTTGCTTCTGGGCAGTGAGTAGATTCGCCTGTGGGATCAGGAACTCGTAGTTCCCTTTCATGAGCATTCCTGCCTAGATCCCACCATCAGAGTCACATGCTGGGCTTTGCGGTCCTGGCACTGCTCGAGAGTCCTGCTGTCACTGGAGGACACTTTCACAGTGAGCGACAGGTCCAGGGGTCCAGCAACAGTTATAAATACCCCTGTGCCCCAGCCTCCTAAAGCCCATTCTCAACCACCAGCAAGTGATCTCAACTCATGCATTTAGCATGTTAGGCTTAGTTAATATTTTATTTTTAGATTGCTCTCTGAAAAACAAAAACGTAGTGGTTTACAAATGCAAGACTGACTGTTTTTAAGCAGCATGCTTTGTGAGGGGGCTTGCAACGCTTGGGACAGGCACATGAGTAGGTTTAGTTTGCGCATCTTTTGTTTCCATAGTTTGTCCATCTTTGTTTCTAAGAGGTTTCTAAGAATCAGTCCTTGGGTTCAGCCTTCACCAAACAGTAGAATTTCCTCATATCTGGATGCAACGCTGCAAACTGAGTTCTAGGCCTGTCTGGAGCAATTTTAACAATATTAGAACTTCAGAAGCAAACGTGTCTGTCCTCCTTTTTGTCTGCCCTTTGCGACTTCCAATCTAAAGAGGCCATGTGAATTAATCTCCCCTGCCTCGGCACCTTTGTGATGCCTTCCTCATCTCCTGGACAGGATTTGATCCTTTCCTGGTGAATATTTTTTGTGTTGCAAAGATATCTCCCTAAATCAGACCTACAGTGTCACGGAAGTGCTATTGGTGATGATTAGAACCAGTCCATTTTCCAAGGACCTTCTTCCAAAGAGATGACCTAACCACAGCAGGAAGGGAAGCACACAGAGACGAGATGTCTTCCTGGCAGTCGTGTAACTGGTCAGTAGCAGAATCGGGCCAGGGCTGCCAGACTTGGGATTAGCGCCTGTCCTCTGCGTGCAGGCTGTGTACAACGGCTTTGTACTTGTCCAGCCACTGGGAACAGGATCCTGCGTCCCGCCAGGAGCCCCTGTTTTTTCTGGGGTCCACTTTTTTGGACTCTTCTTTAAAGAGGGGTGTAACAAAGCTGAATCACTATGTTTCTTATGTGCCAGACAGCTCGAACATCTTGAAAGTTTGCATGCCTCTATCCAGAAGGGAAAATGATTCTTTAAATCGCTGCCACCTCTTCCTGGAGGTGCACCAGCTTAAATTGCGTAATCTGCCGAGATGTCTGACCGCATCCCAGCTTTTGGCAGTCGTTCTCCTGAGAACCAGGCTGAAGCCGTTCAACAGATTACCACTTCCAGCTGTCCTCTCCTCCACTAAGAGGAGTCACTGCTCTGTCAGTGAACACTTTTTCAGAAACCTAAGCAAGATGAAACCACTGTTAGGAAAACTGTAGATGTAGATTTTATTTTGGTGACATTACTTTTGACCTTACTGCCGCTTTGGGTAAGTTTATATACTAAATTCTATATGCTACAAGCAAGTGAAGAAGCATTTGTTGAGCCACAGTACTAACAGTAAGAAAATGGAACGTGTTTTTTATCTTAATCTGATTTTAAGAGGAAAAAAAAAATCTGCTTCTATGCTGTGGCAAATCCACAGAAATCCTGGTGTAAGAGGTAGCAGGATTTGATTTCCTAGACTTGGAGAGAGAAACAGTGCTTTGAGACTGGCAGCGGAAGGGCTATTGCTGAATCTGTGTAAGACACAGGAGAAAAAGTGGAAATTGCTGAATGTCGACAAGGAATGAGCTTAGCAAAAGGACCTCACAGCAGCAGGGGACACATGGCTCGAGCAAGGTGTATGACAGTGGTCTGCTGAACAGCTGCTGTCGTAATAGACAACTTTCTTCAGGTGGCAAAGGCAAGGGAATTTTAGCCATAAACCTGAAGAGGATAGCGGAGGGTGAAATTGCTATTGGAGAAGCACCTCCTGGGGCCGTCACACTGATCAACATCCCCGCTAACCATAGGCATCCCACTTTTATAGCTCCACTGGAAATTCCTGACAGAAAGCAGCAAAACTATTAATGGCATCTCCTCTATGCTACTCGTACGCATGCGCTTGAATAGTGACAGGAAGGAGCACAGGGCTGCTGGATTCTTCTGCAGCTGCGAGTGGATGCTGTGGGCTGGGGGAACGCGCTTAAAAAACAGACCCCAGGCACTGCTCCCCATGCTTTGCACTTCTCTGTGCAGCAATACCTCTGCTGCTGACACAAATGGAGAGTAACGTATTTCAGACTACAAGTGGTGTTCTTCAGCCAAAAACAAGCTGGCAGTACCAAAAAACGATTAGTTTTTTCCTCCTACAGTTTTCACAGCTGGCACGCTTTGAGCTTGAGAGATTAATGCTTTTTAGGTGAGTGTGCCATTAGCTCATTTTGTAGGAAAATGTTGCGTATATGAAACAAACACAAAAGGAATGGATTATCCAGAAAAGCTTTTCCAGCTGACAAATAGCAAATTATGCCATTGCTTCTTGGCTGCTTGAAGAAAATTTCTGGATTTTTATTTGAGCAGAATAATTAAATAATAAAATCTATATTTCGTTTTGCATTACAGTCTATTCTTGCAAAGCAGTCTGGCAGCTTTTCCCCAATCCACTTACCCAGCGTACAGGTCAGATCTATACACCTGGTTTTCTAAAGGTCACTTTGGCTCCCTTCTTGCCATTTCACTGTAATAAGCATTATTCTGTGAAGCACAGCAACTACCGTGCCTTCCAGAAAATTATGCTGCTTTTTACATTTCCTCTCTAGATGGGATTTAGCACATCGCATCCATGTCTGCTATATAGCCAGGGTTCTGCTTCACTGTTTATACAGATATATGTGTTTCTCTAACACATTGATGGTTAGAGATAACAACCGGCATCAAACTCCTCAGACCTGATGTTGTCAGAGGTTGCTTATTAAGGAGGAAGGCCTGACTTTGCTGTTTGCTTGAAACAGAGATTTCAAGAAAATAATTGTTGTGAATGACCTGCATTTCCTTCCTTAGGAGGAAGGACGCTCTGGGGCTTCAAGCGCGGCATGGGACCCAAGCCTCCCTGCCCTGCACCTGAGCTTGCCACAGGCTTCCCGCGTGTTGTCGGGCAGCTCATGGAACAGGACAGATAATGCCCCTCGGGTGGGGAGACTTCAGTAATAATTTTAATAACGAGCTTTGAGGCATTAGAAGAAAAATGCTACAAGTAGAAGTGAAAAAAATAGTCTTTACCATGGAAATGAAAGTTTTCTGGGGAAAAATAAAAAAAGATGGTAACAGTGTCTGGATTGAATAACTGATACAAAGCCAGTGGCTGATCATATAAATCCTTCCTTACCTCAGGTTATGCCGTAAATTTATCTCAGTTGTGAACAAGAGGCAGCAGGAGGAGAGATGTGGGAAGAAGTTGCTCCTAGGGAAAATGCATTTCGCAGAGCATATGGGGATTTATGAAGGCTATCAGTGTAAATACTAGTTACTTCTCCTGGTGTTATAAATGTGCAAACCTTTGTGAATGTAGAACACGTGCTAACTACTTAAAAGTCATTTTTTATCTTCTGTGTTCATTAATAGCGCTGAGCAAAATTTCCCTCCATATTAGACTTTTGGGGAATTTTTAGTTCTGTTTACCTGTTTTTCCGCCATTACTTTCTCTCATAGGAGGATTTTTTATCGCTTTTTTTGTTACGTTTAAATACCATCTCTGAAATGATATCACGATGAGACATCCCATTTTAATTAAATCTATCTTTTGTTGCCCATTGGCCAACGCCGTGAGAGCCCTGCGCTGATTCACCAACGCGTGGGGTTTACCAGTGGGGCACCGGCCGGCAGGCACGGCCAGAGACGCGGGGAATCCCCCTCCAACCCGAGCACCGAGCCGCAGCCTTGGCGAGCACCCGCTGCTTCTGCCACTGGTTGCTGCCAGGGCCCCAAAATGGGACCGCACCGATGGCCCTCCTTCCCCCGGCCGCTCGCTCCTGCCCTGCGCACGGTGCCGAGCGCAAGCGCTTGTGGAGCCCTGCGGTGACCCCAACCTGGGGGCTGATCCAGGGGGGAGACCCAGCACCCTCCTCCACCCCTGCTGGCACGCTGCGCGGGGTGGGACCAAGAGGCAGCGGGAGGGGGACGAGGCTGCTCCCGCCAGCAGAAGTCACCCTGCCAAGGAACGCGGAGCCCCGGCTCGCCTTAGAGGGAAATTCGGTCTCCTCCCGAGGCTCCGGGTCCACAGCCCGCAGCTCTAGGAGTCAGCGCATGTGGGAAGCGCTGCAAATCTTGCTGACCTGCAGCGAAACCATGCTGGGATCTTCCAATTACAGTCCAATAAATTTAACATACTGAGTAATTTTTCAAAAGAAATATGTCTGCAATGTAAGGAAAGACGTAAAATCTCAGTGTTTGCCTTTTATTGGGGTTTTCTGTAATCCTCGCTTTTATTACAAGAACTTAGATTTTATTCTGCATTCTTCGTACTCCCACTGAAAATAAGGAATTGTTGGAAGGAAACTGGATGTTTTCCAGAGGTATGCAGGAGAGCAAAGAAAAAAAGAAGGGTCAAGAGCAGCAGAACTCATAATGCAGTTTCCTATAGATTTCTCTCTTGACTGATAGATTTTTTTAACTGAACGGTATTAGGACTTCCTGCTACTTCAGCGCACACCTACGCAAATTCCTCTGCTTTCCCTTTATAGTCCTCGTCCTGAGGGTAATTCAGCAACACCTGAAAAGATCTGATGTCTCACAGCAGAACTCAACAGGTTTCTGAGTTGAACCTGTAGGTGTACAGCCCCACTTGCATCTCGAATTATTTTATGAAACTTAATTACTTAATTAAAGATCTTAATTACTTTTGTGACCTCTATCCTTCTGCCAGATTTAACTCAAAAAAGCTAACAAGTTAAAAAGTTATCAGGACAAGGACCAGCCCAAGTGAGGGAGGGGATGCCTGAAGAGGCCAAGTACAGGCCTTACTTCCACAGAAAATCAGGCTAAAATGGTAATGCTGAGTTTAGTGACGTTGACAGAGGAGCAAAGAGGATGTACAGGATGCAAAAGCAAAGGACTATGACTTAAGAGGGCTTGAATGCACAAGGCAACTTAGTTCATTATCATCACTTCGCGCTAATGAGCATCCAGGAGCTGAATCCAAATGAACGGTGCCTTCTGCTTTACTGTGAGTCATTGCTTCCACCCACAGAGGGCGAGGGGAGGCTTGGAGGGTTTCCTTAGAGGCACGTGCTCAGCATAGGGTATCATTCACAAAGCTTTTTAGCGCTGCTGCTGGCCTCTCTGAATCATAGGGCTATTTCGGTGGTGCCTGGTGGGATGCAGGTCTTGTGGCACAAGGGTAGCGAAACTCGATGCTTCCTGAGCGCAGCGAGATGCCAAGGTGGGGAACCAGATGAGCAGCAGCTTTGTCTGAGTGTGCTCCAGCAATGCATTTTGCTTGGTCATTGTTGCTCTTGGCTGGAGACCGGCCATTTCTGTGGTCTCCAAGGTCACCGCTGGGCTCTATCACAAGTTCCTTCTCTGATGGCTGCCGTCAGGGGGAGTCCATCATTCATTTTCTCGAAATCAGGAAGCCCCCGTCTGTTCACCTCTGAGCTGACGAATGCTGTCCGGTACTGGTAAACTCATTTATTTCTCAGGGATTTCTATAAAGTCATAAAATACCTCTTCTTCAGTCCTTGCTTTTTCAGTACTCTGACGACTGCCAGGTACTGGCCAGGGATTTGTAGCAGCAGCCCCCATGGCTGGATGCCTCAGGTATGCACCTTGTGAGGTGAACAGAATAACAAGCACTGATGACTCATTATTCAGTTTCCATGGCAGTAAAGGAGGAGGGTGAGTCATGCACGGTTTTGACTTGTCATCCCTGGAGCACCTACCCGGCCGTGCAGCTCTGGGGATGGAAGCTCCTTTTCCACCTCCGGTTTTACCTGCCTTGGCAGTGCAGGGTAGGGCCTCTGCGTAGGTGGCACGGGTGCACTGCAAGGGCATGAGACCCGGGCACCCCCACACAGCGGTTTCGTGCTTTGTGCGGGTGCCAGAAGCAGCCTGCTGAGGCCGCGGCAGTGACGGGACTCGGCGCTGGAGGATGCGCTGCACGTGCGCACGGCCAAATTGATTTTGAAACGCAAAGGACCCCCATGCTGCTATTTATCCCGGTGGCATCCTGACATTGGGCATGGCTGCAAGGACACAGACCTCTGCTTGTCATCAACGCTGTTCGTGACGCTCCGCAGTGTCATGAGCGCTGTTTTGTGGTTCATTAAACCATACCGAGCAGCTGAAGCTCACCGAAGTCTGTCACTGTGAAGCTGCGCAGGAGAAGGTGCCCAGAAATGGGGCTGAAGAGACATTCTCAGCGGACTTATGTTGGTTTAAGTCAAGCATAAAACTATGTCTGGAGAGCTATCCATTTTAGGATTTGTGCTATTAATTCCCGTAATAAATTTTCGCCTATTCTAAGTAATTACTTCTTTGATCAACAAGCATCACGTTCTGAATTTAAAAACTCAATTGTGTCGTGGATGACTCTTTCAATGCAATTACGCAGTACAGGTCCTCTTCCCTGGATCCGACACCGCTGGCATGTGAGGAGGCAGTATGAATAAACACGTGGCCGTCAGCTGGGAAAAAGTTGACTGCAACAGACTTGCTGTTTTCAGTTTGGTGGTGGTAGGGACTCTTGAACGCGTGGATGTAAGGAGCTGGAGTGGCAGTGTACCTACAGCTAGTGGCTTCAAGGCTGATGGGCCAAATTCTGAATCTTGATGAAAGCAATTCAATCCTGAACTCTGAAATCAGAGAGGGCAGGATGTGACTCAGAAAGGAGGAGACCTGGAAATATGGTGGCTCATCTGGTCAACACAGAGGCACGTAGTAACGGAGAAAGGGGAAAAAAAATCCGACATACCTCACATTACCGTATGAATATGCACATACGTATATATGCACACGTGCTAGTTTGCTGGTCTCCACCAAGGCACCGTTAGCAGTTCAGGTGTTCTGGCTGACTGGCCACAATGCGGGCTGGGTGCTCACACGTACTGCTGGGTGAGATCCTGCATGCCCAGGAGCTCTTGGCTTTCAGCCACATCAGTTCAGGGAGCTAGGAGCCACATGGTATTCACAATCCCCTTGTGCGCTTGCTGGGCTGGAGACAAAAAGGTCCCCGTTTGGTGCCTGAACCCCTGCCTAACTCAATATGGACCAGTGAAACACTGTCCGGAGGGTTGTCCTTTGTTTTCCTGGAAGTCGTCTTCCTATCTTTTAATGCTGCTCCTTATGCCACACACGCCGCGACCCGCCCCACCGTATCAGCAGTTCTTTCAGAAACATCTCCATGCTGTCTCCCTGCCAGGCCCCCCGAGCCTTGCTTACAGAAGCTGACGACAGCCATGCCAGCAGCACAACTCCCGTTCGAAGCGGGGTAAGGAGACACGGCAGCGGTAAGAGGCTGCCCACGCTGACCTGTGCGCAGCCACGGACAGAGCCTGACCCGCGCCAAGCCCGAGCGGCGAGGCGATGCCAGAGCCGTGGCTTCAGAGCAGCGAAGTACCCGGGTAAGGAGAGCAGCCGCTCGGCGCCAGCGGCTGCGCTCGGGCTGGCTGGGGCTATGCCGCCACCGTACCCCGGCGGGACGCTACTCCCCGCTGGATGAGGGGCCGCTTCGCGCCCTCTTTTCACAGACGCCCACGTTACAACGGCAAGCGACCCCGCCGGGCAGGCCCGACCGCGGCCGAGGGGGAGAGCGGGCGGAGGGCCGGGAGGCGAGGAAAGGC
>VXAL01000503.1:26694-38487 GCA_013399475.1 Chauna torquata | reverse complement strand
AGGCGGCCCTGGCGGGAGAGCGTGGCTCCCGCGAACAAAGCGGGGGGGAGAGGGGCGCACGGGCTCCTCCGGGACAAAGCCGCCGCTTCCCAGCGCCGTGCGCACCTGCCCTCGCCCTGCAGCGTGCTCCGGCAGTTGCTGTCTTTCGAGATGCGGTTGTTGGGCTACAAGCGAGGACGCCGCAGATGTATTCAGCTCGCTTGCGAGCACTGTGTTCAGCTGGTGTGTGTGTGTGTGTGTTTTGTTTTTTCCTTGAGCTCCCCGTTTGCCCTGTCAGGATTTTGTTTTCTTACTGTTGCAGGCTTGGGTTCTGAGCGGCTTGCTAGCATTACGGGAGCCGTGCAAATTGTAACCGGTATTTGCTTATGAAGAAAGAGCGATCAAATAATGCTAGCAGTACGAAATAAAATTCAGGAGTTTTTAAAGCACAGTGTCAAGGCTGACACAATGCAGAAAGCATTTCTGCTGCTTGTGGAGCCTTACATCACTCAACAAAATGAGAGTCATGACAGTGCTGGATATGAACTGCTGCCGTAGCGTTTGTTCCATCAGGAGAAAAAAAAAAAAAACACCCAAACTACAGCCTCCTGTGTTCAGCTCCCTACCCCCTGTCCTCCCTGCCCCACAAACAAGCCAAATGCATGATCAGATAATGGAAAACTGCTGCAGTAGTACAGTTGTATGCCTAGTTATATAAAAGTGCTATGCAAAATTAAAGCTGAAGATGCTGAGCATACAGAATTTACATCTCGCTTATATCTTCTGCACGAATCTTACAAAGATGACTAAACTCATAGCGTGTTCAGGTTGAGTATAGCATTTTTATTTTTACAGGGGCAGGTGGACTTCGTTATCCAGCACGGTGGGCTATCATCTTGTTTAGAGAGTGTTAATTTTTGCTGTTTAAGTTATTCCTTTGATCTCATTTTACAGGCTTCTGGAGTAACAGTGAATGACGAAGTCATAAAGGTTTTTAATGACATGAAAGTAAGGAAATCTTCAACCCCAGAAGAGATTAAAAAAAGAAAGAAAGCCGTTCTCTTCTGCTTAAGTGATGACAAGAAACAAATAATTGTAGAGGAGGCAAAGCAGATACTGGTTGGTGACATTGGAGATACTGTGGAGGACCCCTACACAGCCTTTGTGAAGTTGCTACCACTGAATGATTGCCGATATGCTTTGTATGATGCCACATATGAGACAAAGGAATCTAAGAAAGAAGACCTGGTATTTATATTCTGGTGTGTAAAAGCAAAGCTTGCAGTTAAAATTGAATGTTCGTGACTTAACACTGGGTGATAGAATAACTGTATTGTTGTTGGTGGTTTTTTTTCTTTTTTTTCTCTTTAAAGGGCTCCTGAAAGTGCGCCTTTAAAAAGTAAGATGATCTACGCAAGCTCTAAAGATGCCATTAAAAAGAAATTTACAGGTATGGGCCTAAAAATGTTTCAGTCATTAGTTACAATATTGTTTTTTAGATGCTGAGGTTCTCACAAATACCCTGTTGTCCATCTGTCTTTCAGGTATTAAACATGAGTGGCAAGTAAATGGTTTGGATGATATTAAGGACCGTTCAACACTTGGAGAGAAATTGGGAGGCAACGTGGTAGTTTCACTTGAAGGAAAACCCTTATAAAAAGACAGACAAGTGCCATCTGGATCTAAGGAGCTTCCATTTCTGCAGCTCGTTCAATTGGAATAGTATTAGTCTCCCTTTCCCCTTCCTTCCCCCCAAAATAAGTCCGTTCCCTAGTGCCCCTGAAGGAGATGTCATTGTTAAGCAGTCTACCAGTGATTGCCGTTAGACTGTTTAATCATGGTAGTTTTATGTAGGATCCAAGGAATGCTTTCACGTCGTACTCTTAGCCAAAACTGACGTTGCATGCATTCCTTGCAACATGTACAATGAATGTGATAGTTAATGTGAATAGCCTAGCAGACAGCAAAGGGTAAGCTAAATTGAATGCCTTGAAAGTATTGTCCACTGGTCGGATGGTAGACTCTATACAGTATTACTTACAGTTGCACTTGATTGCAGTTCCATGAGGCTCTTGTGCATTCATACACCTCACCTGCCTTGACAAGCCTATTTTTGTGACATGGCAGCACACAACACTATGCATTTAAAGCACTTTTTTGTAATATGTTTGACCCGCCCCTCCCCCCCAAAGGAATGCCAATTAAGTTGCTGTAACTGTGTCATCAAATTATTGTAGTACCTCAGTTTCATTCCTGTTACATGCATATCTTTATAAATGAAGTAGCTGTTACGATGCCTTTTTTTTTTCCATTGAATGTACACTACTGAACAGGAGTAGAAGTTATCTGTTTACCATGTGAGTCTTGAAACACTAAAGTTTTGTAAAATATCAGTCATGATGGCAATTTCTGTATTAAAAAAGAGCCTTAAATGGAACATTGTTTTTGAGATCAAAAACTGGCCACGTTGCAATAAAACTTGTGGCTTATACAGAATGTTGCCTTGTTTTCATTGGAAAATACAATTTTTAAGTATGTTTAATTTAAGCATATTTCAAATAACTTCTATAGAAAGTATTGTAAAGTTAAACAATCATTACTCTCATCGTAAATAATGCAAGTTTTTCATTCCTAATCATGATTTAGGTACTGCTTTACAATACTTTGTGGCTCTATTCTGATCACTCGATGAAGGACCTGTTCCTAGTTTACCGTTAAAGAAGCTACCACTACTAGAGACCATTAGTTCCATGAAACATTTGCGTCAGAAACTTAGTATGAAGTAATTAACCATGCAGTGTGTTTCGTACCTGAATGTTCTTAAAGTTCTACATGCCACAGTAAAACCTTACATGAAATCTTACAGCTGTCTTTTGATAAGATGATATGTAATGACAGTTATATGATATGCAGATTACAAATCAGTGAATATTTTTTGTTTCTTAAGTGTTAACAGTTAGCACTGACTTGGTACAAGAAATATCTGGATGAACTGTTCTACTTGTTAACTTCTATGTAAATAGAACTGGAAACTGTTTGCCACTACTGAGGCTTGCACTGGGGACATGTTTTGGCTGAGAGCCAAATAATGCTCTCCTTATAGAGAATTTGATCTGCTCTGTGTGAGCAATCCTCCCTTAGCCAGAGCTATTTATGGCAAACACATGCTTTTGTATCTTGTCATCGTTATCCACAAATGGCAAAACTGGACATGATTCTACTGGTATGCATAAAGGCACTCTGTTAGGCAGCCAGTCACAGCTGAAATGTACATGCTGCTAGGAGGAATGCTCTTTATCATTACCTTATTTTAAAAAGTTGGTGGAGTAGAATTGTGGAGCTTTTAAACATTGGCCCTTTTATTTTCAGTTCACAGTCCTTTTTTCAACAACAAGGCAGATAATCATTAATTTTTTTTTCTTTTTTAGTTTAAATAACTTACTGGTACTGTGTTTAGGCTTTCTTGTCCTGTAGAACTTTAAGACTTTATTTCAGGCTTCTAGCTATCCCTGTGACTTGCACACCTCATTGTGTTGGCAGTTCTATGTAGACTAAACTTTACTAGAATTTTACTAAAAAGGCATGATGACCACTGACTTACTAAGTGTATCAATCAGTCTTGGTTTTGTTCTACAAAACTCTCCTTTCAGGTATCTTTTAAGGTTGAGAAGTAACTGATGCATGTTGTCTATATATAAGGAAAAAAAAAAACTTTTTATTCCTCAAAAGTCTCTTTATTTCTGATTATTCACGTTGTGTGCAAAGCCCAGTTTAATGTAAAGATCTACTTTGTGCTTTATGTTTGACTTGAGTTCAGTATAATGAAATAATCTTTTAACTGATTTTCACAAGGTATAAATGGTTTCTTTAGAAAAAAAGCCAAAACTGAAAATGTTAAATTTTAATAAACTATTTGAATCTCATTTTAGACAGTAAACTTTTTTTAAGCAGTGCTGTGTTTGAATTTAATGTTTGTCTCTGCTGCAAACAGCCTGGAAAGATGTCTGTGGCTTCTAAGTTCAATATTCAAGGTTAATTTTTTTTTTTTAAACTAGCTTTGGTGTATATACACTCAGTCCAAGTAGATATAAAACTGAAGCACAAACTGTATTTATGTAAGATTCAGAACTCCTACCAAAACAAGTATTGGATCAAAAAGGATCAGCCTGCCTTCAGTTTGTTCTTGAAATGACTGACGGATGTAAGGTCCAATTCACATGGCTTGCTTTTTTTTAAGAAAAAAACAAAAAAACAAAAAAACAAAGTGCTACAGAACTGTTACTGTTAGAATTATAAAACAAATGAAAGACAGCTGGCATCTGTTCCAAAATGGTTTGTCAGCTGTTGTTTTCTGTCATTATGCAAAGTGGTGAGGGCCTCATTGTCATCTAGAAGTGGTGGAAAAACCTCTCAAGTTGAGTATCTTCCGTGTATCTCCATGTAGACATGACTTTTGGGTATCTTGGCTTCAGTTACTTTATTGATAAAGAAATGTTAAATGAAATTTTCATGAGAGTAGCATGTGCAGAAATGGCATTTTTCTTCAAAACCAGCAGTTGTTTTGTTTGATTTGGTAAATCCTGGAAGAGGTATAGACATACAGGCTTGATTCCTCTGAAAAGGGAAATTAAGTCCAAGACTAGGGTGAGTAGGTGAGGTTTATGGTTGTGGCAATTTTGGAAATGCATAGTGCAAGAATCATTTCTAGCCAGAACATTGAAGAGATTTTGGGTGTGTTCAGGTAAAACCCAGAGAGTCAATTTCTCCAAGTGGAAGAATCTCTCTTCACTGCGTAATTCTTTCAGAACCAGTAATAGAATACGGCAGCAATCAAATTGCCACAAGATGATAATAAGCTTTACTCTCTTATGCCAATTCCAGTATAAACCAAATTTTCATGTCTGCCTATTTTCATAAACTTCTGTAAGTTCCCCTTAGTTTGTGGTGGAGAGTTAATGAACATAGAGTGAAAACATGGCACTAATGATGGATGAAAGATCATCAATGTAGCACCTGTCTTTAAGTATTGAATTTCTTTAAAATATTTCTGAATTTGAAAACCTGGTATAAATAAAATTAATTTAAATGTCTTCAGATGTTGAGTGAGTTTTATGTGCTAGGCAGCACCTACACTGATCAGTTTGCTGTTGTCTTTGGACCAGGAGCAGTTCAAACAACGCAAAAGGGCATATCGTGGAGTAAATGCATGGAATGAAGTGGTTTTGTAACGCATTTCAGCTGTAGCCCATTCAATACAATACCCAGCTGTAGCAAAAGCCAGCATCAGTGGCTCTGGAGGTAGGTATAAAGAAGTATTTAGAGGGTTGATAGGGATAGCCTTGTATTGGATCATAGCTCGTATATTCAGAAAATCATATTTATTTATTTATTTTGAAGGTAGTAAGATGAATGTCTATGCTGACAAGTCTTTTTTAATACTTTGAAGAAAGCTGCTGAAATGTGGAAAAGATGACTGTGGAGTATATGCGGAGTGATCAGAAGATTACCCGTTTGGTTCTAGCGGTCTCTCCACTGTTAACGTAAAATTTCCTAGGTCTAGGAACAGCTTAGATGGAAGAGAGTTTATCTCGTGGACAAAGGTCAATAATTGGTCAAGAAGCAACTTCACCGGATTCTCTGGTAAAAACATGCTTTGATACTGTACATTAGCAATCTCTTTAGCATTTACCTAACACAAGCTGTCTGTGTGATTGTGTAAGGGATATGTATGAAAACATGCATTAAAAATGAGTGAAAGGTCTTTTATGAAACCAAGTATTTCTATAAAAATTACTGCCTAGGTCAAAAATCTTCCATTTTCACTATATTCATATCCAGTGTTTGATACCCTATTGAATTTGGGCGCTTCCCTACCCCACCCCTATGCCATTAAATCTATGATAACCCCCATGCATACTGCTGTTCATTGCATTGCTTATCTATGACATCTACTAATAACATCTGAAAAAATACTGAAGTGAAAAATCAAAGCCTTTGATAGTTAGGAAATTCAAACGGTTAACGTAACTTAGTGTTTATTTGATGTTTTAACTGTCTTTTTTGTATTGTAAGGTTTACAGCAAAAATGCGCTATTCGGAGGCACTAAAGGTTACTTTGACGCTGCCTTTTTAGTATCTCGGTGGGTTAATATTTCTGTTGTCAGCTTTGCTTCGTAGTTACTTAGAAAACTAATGATTGGAGAAGGAACTTGAAGGTGCTAATTATCCTTAAAAGTTTCTGAATGTCAATTTAAATGATAAGGAAAAAAATGCACAAACTCTTTCCCACTGTTTAATTTTTATTCTTGTGTGAACAGGCTTAGGAATGTGTGTGTAGCTGTAATCATGCCTCTCCTCTTCCACCTCTTTTATTTTTAAAAACAGCTGTGTCACTGCAAATCCCTACCATCTGCCCACCATCTTCTGTAAAGCTTTACAGACAATCTCCACTTGTACCTTTTAGTATCTATTTTTCCCTCTCTTGTTTGTGATTGTACAGATTTGATTTAGAAAAACTAAATGCTGTAATATTATGCTACTCAAAAGCTTTTCTATTATGCAGAAAGTTAAAAGCATCAGTTACTCTCTGGCGAGCACAGCTGCAGGGTATACATTGGCTTGAAAAAGAGATGTGATTTTGCGAACCAGTTTAGAGAGCCTTATTTGTCTCTGCTTCCTCTTAGTGGCAGCACTGCTTTCATGTATGACCTTCTATTAAGGCTAACATGAGAGCTAAGCTTTTTTTCCATTTCAGCTGTTTCAACAGAAAATTGAAGGTGCGTGTAGCAAACAAGATGCAGAGAAGCAAAGGAAGGTTTAGAACAAGCAGTTTTTCGTAGAGACTTGTATATCTAAGAAAAGAAAACAAAAAAGGTTTTGCCAGAGGATTTCTTTTTTCGTTTTAATTTCAGCATGAGCTTTCAACTGTAAAGACTAAACTTATGTTATTGTTTGCTTTGCCAGAATATACTGATTTCACAGTCTGCACTGTCTCGATGCTTTTAAGCTATGAAATGCAAACATACAGCTCTGTATCAAAGTAAAATTTGTTTTACTCCTACAAACATGAAGCCATGCTGTAATAAGGCTTTTGGTTTGTGATACTGTATAGGTGGTGCATGGTACAATATGGTGCATTTGAACAATCCTTTAAAAATGTGTATTTTGTCGATTACACCAAGTACAATAATTAAGCCATGACACTGGGCGTTAGGATGAATTGGTGTAATTCTTAATTAGGTGATTCCAAGTGACAAATATATATGGTCATATTTTTGAGTCTTTAGCTCTGTTATTTAAGCATGACTTAGCCATGAAATACTTCCCAGTACACAGAATTCATTGCCTGCATAAATTCTTTTATGAAGTGGTGGCATAATTTTAGCCCTTCATTGACTGCATTGATGTAGAATTTGTCATCTGAAAGTTTCTATTCTTTGGCAGTTGTGAATTCCCTTTGCACTGATGCATTATTTCTTTGCATCCATACTTGAAAATCAGTTCCCAGAACTCTCCTTCCAAGTAACCAGAATTCCTACCCAATGTTTATTCCGTGTGACTAAAGTAGAAAGGCATCTTGTAGAACACCCATAGGAAACAAATGCATGGCATCAGCCTACATGGCCACTGAATATGTCTTTTCCTGCATGCTACCTCAAACCGTTGGTTTGTTCTGGTGACAATGTCAGCCTGTTCAGGTTTGTGTGCAACAGCCCAGCTCAGAAAACGTGTGGACGCTGAACAGAATGTCTTAATTTTTCTAGGGTAAAGACTTTACCAGCTGACTGAATGCCTTGTTCATTGGTAAGGCTGAGTGAAACAGCTACGGCGGTCACAGCGATAAACACTTTTTTTTTTTTTAACTTGTTCTGACAAAAACACCTGGCTTTGATTCTAGCCAGTTTTATAGATTTACTTTGACAGGTGCAATAGTTGGAAGTATCTTCAGAACAAGCTATATTTAGATATATAACCTTTCAATAATTCTGGTAGTTGCTTTGGTATCATTATTATTTTAATTCAGTCACTTCAACTCCATTACGATTTTAACTGCCTGGAGTTCAGTGTTGCTAACATAATGCTCACAGCACAAACAACATTTATAAGCCATGCTTGTCAAAACAAGTAATAATTTAAATCAGTTTTAATTCTGTAGCCTGGTCTCAGTTTTGCAAGGCGGATGACTTGAAAGTCAAGCCTTCTTCCAGTGGGCTCCTGGCTGAACCTCTGCCACAGATCCTTGTGATGGGGTTGGAATAGTGTTGGAGCATTCAGGTCAGAGCAGTTTATTTTGCTTTCTTGCATGGCTGGATACATTGCAGCCTCAGTATATCCCAGGTTAGACAATGGTATCAACGTCTAAACCATTTCACCTCCTTTTTCATTCTGAATAGAATGGACAGACTGCAAATACAGCTTTTTCTTCTGGTATTATAGTCATCCATTTCAGCTATGAATTTTATTTTTTCATGATTACTGGAAGGGAGAAAAGAATGCATTATCATACCATTATGCAGCATAAGGCCAAAATACAGCACAGGAATGTGGTCACCGGAGTTGTTTTTGACTACTGTGGCTGTTCTAGCAGATACAAAACGTTATCTTGTCAAACTTGAACTGCACACGTGTCTTGGTAGATGCCAGAGAAGAGCCATGGTGGGAGTATGAGTAGCTGGCACTTTGCTCTGTCACTGCAACGTCTTTGTAACGTCATGGGGCTATGTCTACCATAGACTTTCTTTTCAGGAATCTTGCAATGCCATGCTACCCTGCTTCAGAAGTCAGAGTGATTGACAGCTCAATACATCTTCAAGAACACTAGGACTTCTGTTGCTGCTAATAATGGAAATATCTCAACTTTGCATTTCACTAAGTTTTGTGTGCACCAGAGTCAAGAAGCACGTGGTTCTGTGTTAAGCTGCAGTCATGCTATGCACAAAGTAACAATGACACCATAAAAATATATTTAACGCTGATAGCAATTCAGAATCTCGCTTTAGTTTTAGAGCTATTTTATTTTTCAAATGTTTGCTGATTGATATCCAGGAAATAGAATAATATACTTCTAGGTTTGTGCATTAAATATTATTTGGCAAGATATTTTAAGGAACCTCTTTTTTTTTTTTTTCCCAAAAGAATTGTTAATAACCAGTCTTTCCACTGTAATAGCAAACTGTGGGAAGATGAGAAGAGTTATTTCTCTTTGCATCAGTGTCTTATGTTGTGTGCAAATACAGATCCTCTCAGATTCTTCTTAAAATACTGTTTGGATCGCATTCAGTGGTTAACAGACAAGAACATAGGATTTTTGTAAGTCACGTTTTATAGTACTAGTATGAATATGCACATCTTTTTGAGCTGAGATGCAAACTTTTAATTACCAAAGGGCATGTTTGGGGAAAAAAATAATCACTTTTTAAAGCTTATAGTTTTCTCTACTAATAAGGTTTTTTTTTTTTTATGCTATAAGTTGCCTGTTAAGATCTGCTCTTTCTGTTTTGGTAGTTACTTGGTTTTGATGTTGGTTTTTCCATACTGCGTTGTGTTTCAATCTAGTATAGACTGGACTTAATTGTTTTCAAAGGAAGGAGATGTATAACTGTACTGATCCCTTTTCATTATTCTTGTTTCTTTAATTTTCCCTGTATGTGGATGTCATCTCCCCATTTCCACCAAACAGAGAGACTGTGCTGGTTTGCAGCGAGTCCTTTCTATTTTTCCATGTAAAAGCATAGCAGCTGAAGTGTTCATTTGTGGGGTTTTAATACTTTTAATATAAGATGCTGCAAATAAGGATTTTCAGGGTATAAATTGCAATTCTTTATTGTTAAAGTCAATTAAAATGATTGGTCTGTGAGATAAAGAAAATTATGTAGGCTAAGTATTGTATTTCTTGATATCCTTGCATGGACAAATTGAAAATAAAGCAGCAGAGAATGATGAGCCTCAGGTTCATGATTTTCAACTGGAACAGTTTCTGCAGACTTTTATAAACCAGAATCTGTCGTTCCTATTCAACAGAATATCTTTGATGGGAGCTCAACAACATGAAACTGTGTACACTTTACTGCAGAAAATAGTAAACTGTTTGCTTGACCCATTATGGAGCTATTTCTTTCTACAGGGATAGGATCACAATTAAGGAAAAGGGAAAAATGGGTTTGCTGAGAGTATTTAAGAGCCTTCAGTGGGAATGAGATTATTATTGTAGTGCTTAATCCTGAAATAATCATAGACTATCTCCTTGACCTTATGCCAGCATTTGTAAGAGATGAACATTCTAACTACTTAATGATATTAGTCTGAGGTCCTTTTCCATTGTTATAAACTTGGAACTCTACAGATAAATATAGAACAGTATACTTATACCTGTGATGAATGTTTCGATGTTTGCACGTCTAGGGAAAAAAAAAAAAAAAGACTTATAACTAGGGGAGGTATAGCTCTTCAACATCTTTTAAGGGGCTGAAAATTAAAGTGAAGGTTGGTTATAGAAGCAAGCATTTCACTTAATCCATTTTGGGGAATTGCTGTAATGTTATCAGGCTTGCTTTTCTATCGCTTGGGCATGCTGTGAAAGAGTGCATAGAAAGGGCATTATGGTGCTATAGTATCTGTGACCATGGAGGTTAAATGAATTTAATGGTATTGAAGTTACAAGTCATGCTGTATGCAAAAGGAATAAAAAGTACTCTCAGATCAGAATCTGTTATTCTGATAGACAGTAACATTTTGTCCCCTCTTTGAACAGATATGATTGCCCCGCTGTGTCTTTCATCTCCTTAAAGAGGAAAATGACAAAATGGAGTCCTTCCCCTCCCTTTGACTTGCTTCCTGTGCCCCTTCTCCTCCAAAGCTTTTTTCCCCTCTGGCCTACATGCAGAAATTGCTCACCTGCTTCCTTACTCCAGTTCCTCCCATGTGTCTCAGTTACGTCCATTTTCCCTGTTCTCATCACCGCTCATTTTGTTCCTTGCTAGCTCTGACTCTCCGCTGGTCCCACTCCCATGTTTTCTTGCTGTGCTTTAGTCTTTATCAGATGCATATAGCAATCAGGAAGAAAATCATACTTTTCATCCATTTGCTGGTTTCTCATGTTAAAAACATGTAGCCTTAGGAAGAAATTGTTCAAAGAGTAAACTTGACTTCAGTTTACCAAACAGGCAAACAGTTTGGAATAATCTCTCAAGATGTTTGAACAGTTCCACTCTGCTCACGGGGTTTAACTTTCAAATTCAGGCTTGACCATTTAGAGAGTGAACCACTGTGTTGGGTCTTTTTATGCTTTTCTTGGTGCCAGAAGCCTAAACTGTCCTTTCTTGTAATTATTAAAACATCTAGTTTCAGTTGTTAGCTTTCACAAAAGTGCTAAGTACTTGCAGTGTGGGGAGATGCTATGGACACATGAATTTATGGTATATTGAATACTGAAGCTGTAGAAACAGTGTGAAATAAACTCTATATCAACATAGAAACCTGAGAGTCAATTGCATGGCTCATTGGTTAAGACTTCATAGTCAAACCAAGAAAATCTGTTGTATAAAATATATAGAAAACTGCCACAAGGATTACAGGATGTATTACCAACCTTACATGTTCAAAAATTTTTTTTAAAAGTTCAAAAAATCATGAAGTAGCCTTTTGTATAATCAGAGGTTATATTAACATAGTATATTTTGAGTTTTCATCTGCTTCCTTTTCTGAAACCTTGTATTATGCTTAATTCATCTCCTCAAGTTTTTCTGTGCAGTCACAAGCACTAGAGACTGGCAGCAGTACAGTGAAGATTTATTTCTTTTTCCCGATTGTAAAAAG
>VXAL01000503.1:10252-22006 GCA_013399475.1 Chauna torquata | reverse complement strand
TCTTCAAATATAGCAAGTTCACCTTAAAATTAGATTTTTCTTTCTACTGCTGTGATGGAAAGGGTGTGCCAGAACCATGCTTTGAAGCCTTATTTTAAGTCCAGCCTAAATATATTCTTCAACATCTTATGTTGTACCAGTGTTGTTCTTTTCTTTGAATAGCCTTACCTTTCCCTTACCTTTTATTTATTCATACCAAGATCTTTCTTGTAAGATAGCCTTCTTCATTCCCTTAATTGTTTAGCAGCACCTCATAGTACCTGGTCCAGTTTGAATTTATCTTTCCTGAACATGTTTGACCAGGCCTTATCACTACATGTTATGGAGATGCTAATGCATTCCTTCTTTCTCTGCATCTTAGGATCCTGTATCTTCTTCCGTTAAAATCTGATATATATTGACTGATACATTTACTTCTTTCTCCTCCTCTGCTCTTTCCTCATGCTTTTTGAAATTTCTTTTGGCCCCTAAGATTGTCACTTTGCATTATTTACCAAAAAATTCCATCCTATTTCTGTTATTGCAGTCCTTCAAGGTCATGCAGGTCTTCCTGCGTGATATTGCAGTTCTCCTCTGTATCAGTTGTATCTTCCAGCTTTGTGTTGTCAGCAAATTTCATTAGCTCATTTACTTTCTATTTTTTTGTGCCAAGGTCATTAATGAGAAGATTAAATAAGATTGTTCCCAGAGTGAATCTAGGAAACTCTGTTAATAATTCCCCTTTCTCCTGACAGAAGACTTCTCTTCAGTTAGTTTCTTATATGCTTTACAGTTCATATGTTATTCTTGATTTTTACATTAATTAATGCTCTCCCATGCAGTGTTAATACAAAACACATTAAGGAAGTCCAGCAAGATGAGGTCTAGTGTCTATCTACGTAAAGAACAGGCAATTATATTATCAAATAAATATATCAAATCTATAATCATTTATCAATAAGTGGGTATTTTTCTCCCATTTCTATATCCCTCTTTATCTTTTATTCCTTCCAAATGTGTCCTAAACTCCTAGTCATTATTCATCTCAGACCTATATATTTTGGCAGTTGCCTAGTTCACTTATTCCCTTTCTTGAATACATCTAAAATTTTATATTAAGCAATCAGTATCTCACTTTCATTGTTAATAAATTAGGCCCCAAATATTTGGTACTTCATTCAAAATGAAAACGTGTAAAACTTCAAACAAATTAAGCAATTTTCTAATTTCTATTAATAATTTTAAAGCATTGTCTCAGAAATATAAAAGAAGGGAAATATGAAAACAATGAAACAGCTATGAACTTTATCATGGGCATTCACCAGTTCTATAAGCATCATTTAACCAACTTGCAACTGTGGGGCATGCAGTTATCTTCCCATGGAGCCCTATGTGATAGCCTTGTAGCCCAACATGAATCAATTGCTGGCAGCACTTCAGACAAAGCTGTGATGTTTGGTGTTGGTGTGGTTTAGATTCAGAACCAGATGTGAACTGCAGGTGACCCAGGAGGCGGGGGTTTAGAAAAATTGCTGGAGCCCTAGAAGGGGACTGGAGCTGACAGTGTTGTGTAGATTTAACAAGGAGGCTTACTGAACCAAACTGAACCTTACTTGCTCTTATTTGCCTTAGCTCATCACAGAGATTACGCTTGTCACACCTAATCACATCTCAAGCAGCCAAGACATTTTATGATTCATCAGGAAGTCAGAGCCCCCTGTACCGCAGGGCATTGGTTCAGAACCATCACAGAGGGAAGAGCACCACCTAATGAATCACCCATATGACAACTTTTGCTGTACTTTCCCATAGGCTTGTCCCACAGGTACCGAGTTGGTTTAACTCAATTCTGTTGTGGTTGCAGGACTTGATACAGTATTGTACCCCTCCAGCACACTGGGGTGTTTTGTGGAGCCGAAATTCGAGCACATCCCAATGTGAAGTAGACGTGATTAAGCAGAAGTCTCCATTGTATGTGGCTCAGGGATGATTTTGTGACAATATTACTAGGAGACAGGATTACTTAAAGTCCAGAGCTAAGAAAGGTCAGCTGAGGGTGGAGGGGGAATCCATTGCCAGCATGTATTTCTGGAGCTCCTCTGTTTTCAGAGCTACATTTGGGAGATTGTGGAGATGTGAAATAAGAAATGAGGCAGAGAGATTCTTTTTCTATAAGATGCGAAAGGCAAAATTTAACCTAAAGCTTTCAGTCTTTGGTCAATAATTGGGACTTACCCTGGTGCCTACCTTTGTCCTAAAGCACTGATTCTCTGGGTGGGCAAATTTCAAAGTGCAAATTCCAAGAATAGTGTTGCCTTAAATGGTGGGAAACGAGCTGCACTGCAGGTTTGGTAAATGTGAAGGTTTTGTTCAGCCACTTAGTCATAGCTGCCCCCTCAAGTGAGAAATAACAAAAGGATTTTTTTGGAGAAGGTGGGACTAAAGCAAAATATAATGAAGTGACAGTGTATGGGTCCTTTATGCTTTATATAAAGAAGCTGAGGTAAAAGATGTCCCATTGTAGAGTATTATCAAATGACTAGAGCCAACAAATTGTACATAATGATCCTGACTTCATGTAATCAGCAAAGCTCCATTGACTTTAATGGAAGAAAACATTGATTTGCACTAGCAGAAAGAACTGAGAGGAAGGAGGTGCATTCCTGCCTGACTTACTCATGTTGGTAATCTGCCTGAAAAAAATCTCAAAAATAAAGATGATTAGTTCCCTTTGTGGTTCCATTTTGCAGGTTGCATACAAACAGGACACTGAGCCTCCTGCCTTTTGCATGGAGTCAAATACTGCCCTGAGAGAAGAATTTTTGGTGCCCATGTCACTCCATATATCAGCAGGAGTTGGCCCTACATATCGCAGTTGCTGTGATAACTGTGGGCAGATCTGAACACAGCAGTTACCGTAACACAGGTTCTGGTAATCCACAATCCAACCTAATGTTTTGAATTTTTTTTTGTATGTTGGGAAGGAGGAACCTTGCTCCCAGCGGGAGGACTGGAAGCATTTTCTAGGCTCGTTCCTGTTGTGCAGCTCCTGGTACCAGAGCCACCTGTGTGGCCCAGCACTCCCTGTGGCTATGTGTAAAATTGTCAGCAACACCGGTTCATGTTCACCATCAGATCCTCCCACTAAGATGCAAGAATCTGTAAGTCAAAAGCCATAGGTGTGGAAAAAGGGAAAAAAAAAAAAAAAAGTCAAAGCACCAGTACTTTCCTTCCTCCCTCCACCTTCATACATGGACTGGAACAAAGAGCAACCTTACTAGTGCTGACTTCTTCCATCAAGACCTGATCCTGGACCTGCTTATGAACATTACAAGCAGCTCTCTTTCTGACCACGTGTAACACAGGTCAGTGTCTCAAATACTGAGCACTTTAGTTCCCCACGTTGTAACACAAGGCTTGTTTGCTCACAAGTACAAAATCACCGTTCTAATTTCTGCCTGCAAAGATACAACCTCTCATAGTATCGTATCACCTTTGCATTGACAGTGGGACTATTGCAAGTGAATAAAGTGCTAATGGAGATATAAATGCTATCCCATTAGCTGTCATTCCACATTATAGCTTGGCCTGGTCAACATCATCAGCTGGCCAGAGGCTGACGGATAAGTGCTTTTGTTGTCTGTTATGCTTTCTGCAGACCTCCGTGGTGATGTGAGCTATCACAGCCGAATTTGCAGTGCGAATTTGCCTGTGCCTGATCTGTACAGCAGGGCCTGTCCATCAGTGAACACCACCACTCTTCTCTAAAACATGATACCAGGCATATTTTTAACTTGTTTTGCAGGAGCCAGAGGCTAGCATGAGGTGCAGCTGTACCTGTAAGCCAAGGGCAGGTTAAATGGTTGGAGGTACAATGTATCTTAGTGCTTCGGAAGTGGCACAGTTAGAAGGGAGAGGAAAGAGTCCCCCCTCTAAACCTTGTCGCAAGGGCATGGCCGTCCACATCTTTCTGGTGCTCTTTCACAGTAGGTCCAGTCCAATGTAGGCCTCAGGTTGCAGTCAGAAAGATATTTACCCAAATGCACGCCCTCCTTGCCCAGACCTTTCACGAGGCTGCTGGGGCAGTGGGAATGATTCACAAATCCGAAGGAAAACTAACCGTTTTCTGGTGGTCAGCCAGAGCACCCAGTATACTTTAAGTTCAGTGCAAAAACACATCAGCCCTTGACAATACCTACAGGAGCCCCTCAATCCCCTTCTGCCAGGGCATGTTTTGTCTCCAAGGGGTTTCACAGCAGAGTGCTGTACTGAATGCACCTCTGGGCTCATCTTTGCTGACATGCAAGATGAAAGAAGCCATTACTAATGCCCCGACAGGTTTGCTGATTGGCTTAAGGCAATCTAAAGCTGTACTGCTGCTGAAAAGTGGGCTTTACCCTTCGTACGCTCCCTGTGTTCCTATTGTGCAAGTGATTCAGCTGAAAACTGATTCTGCAAAAAAAAGCAGGTGGGTTGGGTCAGCTCCCTCACCCGCCTGCCCTGGTGGCTGCACTCTGCCAGCGCTGGGACAGCAGAGGCAGCAGGGGCTCGTGGTGGCATGACTTCTCCTCCTGCGGCAGTATGGCCTTTAGCTTTCTCCAAACCACGCTCTGTGATTGTGTCACATTCGGCATCTCCAGACCCAGAGAGACGGTGCGATGACTCACAGGGGGCTGGCCTGTCTGGAAGCATGGGCAGCAGCTCAAGTGCAGCTGGTCACACTGTGGGAATCAGTTTTTCAGTGCAGATATTACACTCACCCTGCACATCCTGGCTGTTTTGCACCATCAGTCAAATCAAGCAGTCTCAGGGGATGTTAACTCAAAAGCAGACAGCTGGAAGTAAAACTGCAGAGAAGCCTAACAGTGAGCGCTCTGTGTGGCTGCAGCTTAACCTGTGTCTTTCATTGCAACTGGTATCCAGCACAATTTAAAATTAACAAGCATCTGCATAGCTGCTAAGTCAGGAAAAGGGAACACACAGGATGATATTCTTGGCCGGAAATGTCTGTGTGGCCTGATTTTTATTTTTTTCTGAATAATCCTCAAGTCAGTCCTAAGGCCTCTGACGACAACATATGGAAAAGAACACATTTGGATGCAGCACAGATATTTTTTTTGTCTGGACCATTGGAGAAGCAGGCATTTGAGACCATGGATAAAACACAAGACGTGTCTTAGGGCGGCAGCTCCCGTGCACATGTGCTGTAAAACAAGTGTCATGACAGACTCACCTGGAGATGGAAGCAGCTGTGGTTTTGAGTCAGACGTTATAAGGTTTGAAGAGCTGCCCCTGGCCATTAAATAATGCCTCAGCTGAGTGCTGTTTTAATGCTGGTTGATGGTACCTAGTAAATGCAGCATTTTTTCAGGTAAAATATATATCAGAAATAACGTGTGTTTTGTTCTGCTTTTTTTCCCCTTGGCTTATCTTTGATTGTTTTGAATGAGATCTCTTTGGTCAGAAATGCTAGCCTGATACATGTAGGAAGACAAAGGACACTGAGTTATTGTTTGGCAAGCTTGTGAATGTTGCACCCGGTAGACCAGGTTAGAGGTCATAATGTTCTCTCATGCTCGAAGTGATGCTCTAATACTACTGGCATTCGTAGGATGTGCTAAGGGGTACCCCAGGTTTTCAGGGGAGAACTCAGAAGCGTTTTGCTACCTGCCAGGCTTCAAAGAGGGTAACGACGACATTCAAGCGAGCAAGAAACCAACAAGGAATACAGTAGGAGAACAGAGGACTGAATGTAAGACTGAGAGAAAGAAAAGAGGCAAAAACAGAATGAGCTGGGACTGGTTACAGAGAGGACTTGAAGGCCTGGGAGCAAGGGGAGAGGTGTCATTCTGCGATCAGCTGGAGAGAACAGACAGCTGCCTTCAGGCAAGACTGAAGGAAAATGCGAACAGAAAGAGGGTCTAACAAAGAGAAAGAAAGAGACAGGTTGAAATGGGAATAAGAGACTAGGAAGGAAAAATAGTAAATGTTAAAAAAATGAAAAAACACTTTAAAAGGAAACAAAAAAGTATTAGGAGAAAAGTAAATAATAAAAGAGGGAACAAAAGTCAAAGGATAATGACTAAGAGTCACCAAAAATAGGTACCTACTGAATTAAGCAGAAAGTGTCATTCAGTCCGTTCTGGCAAAATAAGCAGCATTGTGAAGTCCTTCCTGATATCCATTATTGTACCAACGACAAGACATGACAAGAGCTGCTTTGTCCACCCAGCCTGGTGCTGCCCTGCTGGGGCAGAGCTGGCCTTTGAGGAATGATGTGCATGAGGTCAGCGTGTGCTAATCTGCTTTTTATCCTTCTTGGTCACACTTTTATCAACAAGGCCTTATTTATACTGAGGTTTTTCTGAATCTGTTTTACTATTCCCTAGCCCTGACAAGAATCATCACTGCTTGCCTGGATGAAAACACTACTGTAAATGGCCTTCTGGTATTTTCACCTCAGACTCATCAACATCTGATGTGAACATAGCGGTAAAACTGCTTAGGAGAAGCCTCCCACAATGCTCTTATTGTTGCAGTTACTCACTGATGGAGTCAGGACTCTTTACTGTGGGGCTGATATCCCAAAGCATTCAAACTGCCCTCCACAACCCAGGAATTAAAACTGGCAGCTCTGAAACTAAAAAACAGAGATGCGACATGGGAAGAGAATCTTTCTGGCTTCAGCGGTGACGTCAGCATAAACGGTTTTCTGTTTCTGTTAATAATAATAAATGCTGTTATAATAATTTTATTTTATTTTACTTTATTTTTTTGTGCCAGTACTAGGAACAAGTAAAACTTTTAGTGTGGACCAAAGGTGAGACCAGAAATTCTGGCTTTCTCTTAAAGGAAGGCATATTAAGATTTGAGAAGAGCGAGAAAAAAGGATACCTGCAGAATATTCTCTGAAGTACTCCATGTTTCAACTGTTTTAAAAGAGGAAAAAGGACTGGAGTTTAGGAAAATAGCTGAGTTCAATGGCTTTAAAACCCGATTAGGTAGCTGAAACTCTGTTCAGTCTCTGATTTTACGTACAAACATTTCTACGCATCTCTGTGAGAAGGAAAGAGTCTCTTTATGTTGACTCCTAGACAGTCCTATAGCAGCTAAAGAAGATGCAGTCTCTTTGTGTACCCATTGTCCATAACGGATTTGTGTAGAGCAATGATTGCCTACAATCTGTTATAAAAGAGTGATGATTAGGTTAATAACAGTATGCAATCCAAAGAAGAAAAACACCTTCAAAAGGCTCAGGGCTCAGGATAAGTGATTTTTGCTTCTGTTTACTGGATAATATATTCTTCCCCTTATACCTTCTTGGTGTTAGTTCATGGCACGGGTGAAAATAAGACATTTGTGCAACATTCTGCATTGGTGTAGCTGTATATGGGCATTAAGTCATTCATAGCAGACAAGTACAAAGACAGAGTGCATCTACAATGCCATGCAAATGAATTTTAAAAACAGAAAAAAAAAAAAAGAAGAAAAGAAAAAATCAGATTTTTTCCTAGGGAAGAAGGGTGCTGAGTTGCATTACAATGTATATGCATACATACAGTCAGCATCTGGCACAAGGAGGCCAGGATTTTTAAAACTGCACAATGAGCCTTTTCATGATCCCTGCAGTCTGAAGAAAAACCCACACATCTTTATTATTTGCATATGGCCCCATTATGCTTTGGAATCCACAGAAGTCTATTCCACACAGAAACAGATATTTTTCTGATGGAAATTATTGTTCTTCAGAGTGGCTAGAAGTTACTAGGCACATACCGTGCTAAGCTGTATTTTGTTTTCTTTTCTAGAATATTATACATATTTTTTTCTCTCTCTTATTCCTACAGCTTACATCCCCTTTGTGTTCATAAAAGAATATGATCAGTTTGATCATCCTTTTTTGCTGTAAAGTGATCTCTCTCTCTAACAGGTAGAAAGCCGCCATTAATAACTGAGCTTTTTAGAGTGGTTTTATAATAAGATTTTGAAGCCTTTTTCTCCTTCAGCCTTAATCTTCTGAAAACATTAGAAAGCTCTAGTTTTCCAGAAGTAAAAGGTACACATTGTCATCTTTTTTAAATGTAATTTTGTGCTCCGCCACAAATAACTAACAAACAAAAAAACCTTGCAATATAGCTTTACAGGATACGGTTCCTTAATACGGTTTCAGTTAGCAGTAGTAGAGAATATTTAAATGAGGTGTGTAAGAGAATAAAATATTTTCATGTGAAAGATAAAACGAAAGGAGGAAGCAGTCTGGCACTGAGATACAGGAAAGCTGGTTCTGATGACCGGTTTGTCTGCAAGATGTTTAATTTAAGCTCCACATGAACAATACATGAGGTTGTTGGAAGAAAACTGAGAGGAATTAAGTTCAGAGAGAGGAGCCAAGAAACTTCTCAAAAGAGGTAAGTGCAAGAAGAATAGTTTCTCACACTTTTTTTTTTTAATATATGTATCAGCTAATGAAAATATCAGAACTACAGCACTTGCATACATCAAACCCTTGCAGTCATTCAATCACTGAATGATTATTCATATGGTATATGCAGTACTATATGACATGATGCCAAGGAGTGGGAAGTCTTTAGATTTCTGCAGTGATTCCCTGATAAAAGCCAAATATTTCTTAAATTACATGGCTTCTAGGTTTCCACGGATATCACTCTTAAAAGAAACCTTACTGGTTGGTAAACCTCGGCCAAAAAGCATTCCTAAAAATATGTATACAGCACCATCTACTGACATTATGAGTCTTTGCAGGTGAATGCTTTTAAACACAGTGAAAACGTATGCTTGACACTGGTGCCGTAGTTTCACCATTGGCATGGGATCGGTCCCTCTTTACCTATGGTTCCATAGACTCAGAATAATTGTGATCCTTGCTGCAAGAGTTTAACAGCTAAAAATGAGACTAAACAGGGCAGTAGTGAGGAAAAAATGAATAAAAACAGTTGGGAAAAAATGAGATATACGATGAGCAGCTGAACAGTCAGTGCATGTCCTGGAGCAAAAGTGAGTAGTTTTTAGTAAAGGGAATAATTCTTCAAGATAGAATTTGAGAGCCCCAAGACGTTCCTTTCTTCTGGCTTCAAACTCCTGCATCCCCCTTTGGGCCAGCTATGCAGGTTATCAGAGTCCGTGCAACTTACCTGTCAAAACAGCTTTCCCTTCCTTCATCCTGTGTAGTTTTTCTGCTGGTTAGACAGGTCGGGTGGAGGCAGGGCCTGATCAAGAGCAGAGCTGGTGTAAAGTAAATGGTAAGGTGTGTGGAGACGGAAGGGAGGAACGTGACGTTACCAGAAGGTGGTCAGATTGCCTCAGCTACAACATGTAATTTCACTCTTCCTGGGTTATATTTAGTTCATTGACCTGGTTTACTATTGTTGTGTAGACATAGAGGAGAGTGTACAAACAGCCAAGATGGAGACTCCTTGAGTGGGGTAAGCTGTCAAAAGAAACTTAATGGGATCCTACAGCCTCAGGCTTATTGAACTGAGCCTTGACAGTAGAGCGCTGAGAAGAGGTAGTGCTCTTCTCTAGCCTACTAGCCCAGCGGCTAGCATGTCCCTACGGCAGACGGAAACATGCACTCAGCTCCCGGTTCCAGTTCTAGTCCTTGCTTGTTCTCATTTTAAGAGATTCACACTGGCCTGTCCAGACTGGACTCACACCTGTCCTGAGAGTCACAGATCTCCATACGCATAGCAACTCTTCTCACACTGTGGGGATTGCACACGCCGGGCAGAGGAAAAGAGGAACGCGGCCTGTTTGTCCACTGTTGAAGCCGAAACAGCGAGCAGCAAGCATTGCTGTGCCAGCAGGGAGGAGCATGGGGCAAAAGTAGGGCAAGACATGGAGCTGGGATAGGTTGATCAGGGCAGGACAAAAGATTAGTATTGTGGATAAGATTGCTGGTTAGTAGTTTTGGTATCGTTTGGTACAGAATAACTTTAGAGTCACGGTACCTCTGCTGTATCAGAGTATGTCGCTTATTAGCCTCTGTGCCATCCAAAAAAAGGACTGAACTGCTTCCAGAGCCACAATGGAAAGCCATGTGGCCAAATTTTTTTGTAGATGCTGGTGAGACGGTCATCCTACTGGATTCATGCCAGTCAGCTGGACTCCTCAGCAATCTGGAAAAAGTTGTTGTCTTTTTTATTACTTGTGAAGCCTTTTCATAACTCTTTGGCTTTGGTCCTACAAAACCATATTAACAATTAAAAAGAAAAAAAAAAAAAAGGGTAATTCTGCCCCGATCTTAGTTTTTCCAGAAAACTAGATCTTAAGTGGAGTGGTAGTACAGTACCGAGCCCAGACTATGCACAGAACAGGATGCTACTGCACGCAGGTAAACCCACCGAACTCAGTTTCCTGCATGGCTTTGTCTTTACCCCTTCAGCGTGACAAGGCTGGTACTTAAAGAGAGACCACACGCTCTTTCTCAGTATCCTGTAAAATACTTCTAATTCTCTTGACCCAAGGAGTAAGTCAGTACTTTGTGTAATATTGCATTTGCCTGTAGCACATAGCTGCAGAAATTGACTGTGTACATGAAAACTGTTTGAAGAAAAGCCTTTTAAATTACATTCACAAAGCATATTCAGAGGCCCTTTTCCACAGCCATGATAAGAACAATTTCCAAGAGACAACTTCTGTTATCCAAATTCCAGGTACGTTTTTAAGCATAACAGAGCTCAGAAAGCTTTCTCATCGCCTATCTCGTGGTCACATGAACAGAATTTCTCAAGGTGTAGTTTCCGGACTAGCTTAGGCCCATCTAAACCTGTGATGCTGCTGCTGGAAGTGGTGGTCCCGACCTATTAGTGCTCGTGTAAGCGTGGCCTCGGCTGGATTATATCCGAGTTGGCTCAGATGGAAACCAAATCACTTACTGCAGGATTAATTTGCAGCTGGATCAGTGCCCTCATCTGTCCGTACGCCCATGGGAGTGCTAATGTCCACAGCTGCCACCATCCCTCAGCAACCGCACAGGCTTGGATCAGTTTATGCTGATCATAAAACTCCACCCTGAGGCTGTTTCTTCGCTGTTCGAGCTCTGATTCACTGAAAAATGCAGGCTTGGCCACCGAGTCCCTACCCTCCACACTTACGTTCGCTTTAGTCTTTGGATGCTGGCGTTTTCCACTGTTCCACTATCATTAAACAAAGGGGCATTTATTGGCTCCGTTTCTTAATCTGAATGAAAGGCAGTCATCAGTCACGTAATTGCCCATAAATCAAAGGCGTCTTATGAACCACTTCACTTCCAGCACAGCGTAACTGCACAGTCATTTTCACGCACACGCTTGCAGAAACACACGATGCTGCGGAGGCCCGTCTCTCGCAGAAGTTACGGAAAGGAGAGCAGGACAGCACAAAAGCGGTCGGTCACAAACGAAGGTCAAGGATGGCAGCAGACAGTTCTGCCTGTCACGCACGTTTTCAGAGGTTCTGCTTCCTCGCTCGCTGCGTGTCAAACGACCTTTCGAATTTTGCACGCGCGAACAAAGCCACGCTCCCATCTGCAAACCGAGCACGCAGAACCGGCGCATCGAAGCGCGGGTGCACCCCAGCACCAGGCTCTCGCTGCTCGCCAGGCCCATGGGCAAGCTCCGGGAGCTCTACCTCCGCGCTGCGGGCCGCAAAAGGGAAAGACGCGGGGGCCGCGAGAAACGCGGCCGAGTTGCAGGGGGCGCGGCCCCGCGGCCGGAGCTCCGCGCCCTCCCTCCTCTCAGCGGCCGCAGGGCGCGCGGCGGCGGCGGGGGAGGAGAC
>VXAL01000496.1:0-25407 GCA_013399475.1 Chauna torquata | reverse complement strand
TCACTTCCCTCAACCTGCTGGCGGTACTTCGCCTAATGCAGCCAGGAGTACTGTTGGCCTTCTTAGCAGCAAGGGCACATTGCTGACTCATGTTCAGGACTCCAAGGACCCTTTTTTCCTTGCGGGGAAGCTCAGGAAAAAGTTAAAGGTTAGTAACTCTCATTTAAAGGTTTTTGGTTACTCTTTTTAACTTTTCTCAGTATTCCTTTTCCAAAAAAAACCTCAAAACAACAAAACATGCAATTCATGGTCTGAGTGCTGTTCGCAACACTAGCACCTTCTAAGTGCCACTGTGTAGATCTACCTTTTTTATCATGACAGCTCTTCTTTGCTTTTACCATATTGAATTACAAAATGATACCCTTCATGGGCGTGGTTTCTTTTTAACTAAAACTACTCTCGTTATAATATGTGATGTGTGTGCAAGGCCTTTAAAATCTTTTCCATTTCCGTAAGTCATGCCCTTTTCTGTGTTTTAACTAAAATAGAGAAGGTATAAGACAAGTTTAAATAAAATGAAAAAAAAAATCACTTAAATGGGTTCCTAACTCCATGTGAAAGAATAAATGTCTTTATCAGCATGATCAGTGGCAGTCCTGTTCCATGTCAGAACAAAACCAGGACCTTTTCTCACTGTGACTCACAGCCACGTATTATTGTGAAAGTAATGCATCACAATTGTACTACTCTGAATAACATCACTTCTAGAGATAAAAAATCCCACTGGAGATTTAATCTGCCCTTGTTGCTAGGTACATAGCATATTTCTGTGCAGTAGGACTGCACAAGAAAGTTCATGGTAATTGTAGCACAGTTTTATTAATTTCTGGTTATTTGTGGTTTAATTCATCTTGACCAACCAAAGAAATGCAAATACAATAAAAAAATTCCCATTTTCAGATGCTGATGGCATGATTAATTTTTTTCCTTTAGATTGTGCATGCTGTTAAATACTTCAGTTCTTAGTTGGTTTTTGAATTAGTTATATCTTTTTGTTGCTTATGAGAGATTTACTGCTATAAAATTTGATGAACAATTGCCAGTAACTGCAGAAGATCTTCAGTGCTTAGAGATGACATTCATCTTTTCTTGATGTTAACCCTCTGAGATCATTTTTGTGTCTGACTTCCCAGTGTGTGAAATGGAAATACTGATGCTTCTCCTTTTCTAAAGTGCTTTGAAATTGCTGATGGAAAGCACTACATAAAAGCTTGATATTAATACCATTATGTCATGCAAGGTACTGCCAGGTTTAATTATTACTAGATGATATTCTGCTTCACACAGAGTACTCGAGTCACGATTTTATTTGTAAGTATTTCTACTGCAGATAATGTTATTATCTGCCTGCTCTCATTAAGACCTTTTTTGATTTAATTAGACTAAGACAAAATATATTGACTTCTCTATGGCACTATTGTAAGTTTAAGATATGTTTAGAATACTGGTCATGAGCAAAAGTTAGCATTTGTTATGTATTGTCAAATGTATTCATGGTAGTAGAGGTCACCTCCCCTGCATCACTTTGATACTTTGTTTTTCTGCAGGTGAAAATTCAGAAGTCTTAGGTCATTCCTCGAGTGGTACGTTTCATCATTTTATCAAGGTTTTCATTATGCTTGGTCTTTTGATTCATTTACTGACTTTGGTTCATTCACACATCTTTGATAGACTGGGGCTGCACCACATTTTTTGATCTGAGTTATCCTCAGACTTTTGAGGTATTTGGTACCTGAATTCTGTAAATCACTCCATCCAGTTTACAAGGACAGTAACTTCAGAGCTTTGGTGTGTGTAGTTTTCATATGCGAAATTGTAGCATATGAATGTGTCTAATGTTTCCTAGGCATTTGCTGGATTTCTGTAACAGGTCTTTTTTTTTTCTTTTTTTAAACAACAGCTTCTAATTGCTTATTTTATTCCTCCTCTTGCCTCATAGATGAATTATACTGATTTAATAATTCTAAAATCTACAGTAACCAATTTATCAATGAAAGTTATTGAATAAGCACTAAATAAAGTCACTTTGTTCATTGCTAATAGTAAACATTCAGGGCATGACTGACTGCTTTTTTTAGTTCACCTTTTTGTTGAAACAGATAAAGGTTATTTTCATCTCTAGCATTTGCTGGCTGATCACTGTGTTCCATGTCAGAGAGAGGCTTGAATAATCTCTTTGAAGGCAGTATTGAGGCAGAGAATTAGCATTCTCTCCAGCTGGGCTCCACTGCACACAGGTTGGTTTCTCATTTGTCGTGGCAGTGTTTTCATTAGGTCAGCTGAAAAACTGCCCTTCTCTCCTTCAGAATGCAAAATGAGAAGAGAATAGAAGGAAATGGAATTATAGAAATAAACATTAGATAATGTGTTTCAATTAACCATGAAAGCATTGACATTTTAATCTTATACAAGTTTTAAAAATTTGCATGCACATGCACAAAAACCTGTTAGACACGTCGAGCATTCTTACGTTTAAATGAGGACAGTGTGTGGCCCACCAGTTTTAAGTAAGACTGCTCTCATTAAACCGCATTTAAGCTTTGCTTTTAGATGTACAGATTCAAAATGCAGATGGTTGAGTTCAGAGATTCTTTTCATGAGTTTGCAAAAGAGCCTAGCAATAGAGGCGTTCCTAGTTATTTTGTAAATTGTATGCTGTTGATAATTTTTCCTTGTGTCTTCCAAGCCTAGCATTCTGACCTTTGAGATATGTATTACAGTTTATTAAAGTTTCTTCAATTTTGAAAAAGTGTCTTAAGAGGTGTTTCCCACTAAAATAATGGAACTGCTGGTCCCAAATACTGCAGCAGTATCTCTAAATGTTTTGAGAGTTGAGATGTGTTATCATGAAAGCCTATGCTTTCAACCGCTAGTGCTCTTGAACTCCTTAGAAATGCAGAAAAGCACAGTGTGTATGTGCATGTCTCTATCTGTGTCATCTCTATCTATATAGATGCATCTGTATCTACATCGATATGTTTGGAGATACATTCTTTAACCTAGATAAGTGAAGCCAGAGGGGAAAACTCACATATATTTAACAACTAAAATTTGCTTTGGGTGGTGGGCAGGAACGCGGATGTTTTGTATTGGATTTACTGTTTTGCCCTCTTTTCATGAACTGTAGAAGATGAGGACAAGTTCTTTATACGCAGTGAGGTTAGACAGCAAAATAGATAAGGAAATGAGAATTTTTTCCGTCTTTCTTTATTCTCTGCTTCCCTCCAAAGTTGCTATAGAAATGGTTAGATTCAGAAACATGGAGGTTCGGCAGAAATTTTGATAAGGTTATACAGAAAAGTACATTATAAAGCTGCAGTATTTTCTGGCACAACAGTAGTTTAAACATTCATTGCAAAATATTAACTTCACTCTTATGCTTTATGTAAAGCAGCAATACTGAAACACTGTTTTTTAAATAAAAAAATGACGAATATGGAGAAGATTTCAAAATTTCTTTCTTCTGAATATGCAACTGGTAATATCCTTATTTAACCTATCTACACTGAAAAAGTTCAGTTAGAATCTGCCGTTTCATGAATTTTGTTAGATTGTTTTGGTTTGAAAATAAATACTGTATTTGCAGAAAAAAGTACAGAGAAGCATAACAACAATGACAGCTTACTAAGGAAGATTAGGCAAAATAAGAAATCTACAGTGTGTTTACATTTATTTAGAAAGACTTTTCCTACAATTGATTTGTCTTAATATCAAACTGTTACTTGCAGTGCTTTCTGAGTTGTCATTTTCAGTAAAACAATTAGTTGCTAGAAATCCAATAAAATAGTATTTTTCCATCAGTGTTAGAAAAAAAAATCATCTTGGTCTAGTCTGTGCCTTGGATCTCTTCAAGCAAAAACAGATCTCCAACACATGCTGGATTTTAATAGCATAAATACTTCAGACTTCTAAATTACATAAATAATGCAGGCAGTTGTCAGCCTTGGAAATAACTCTCACATGCAGCTGGTGGACATGAAGAAGCTATTTATTTTGAGTGATACAATTCTCATAATGGAGAAAAAAATACTGTTTTGCTGTCTTGTTTTTATGTTGCTGATCAATTCTCTTTGCACATTAAAAATACAATTCAGTTTTAGATTTCCAGTGTGTTTTGTTGACGAGTCTTTTCAAGACAAAATGGATAAGTTCCCTGAAGTCACTATTGCATTCTTGTGAGCCAGCTATATGGTTTAATGTTCTTGCCCTTTATTTAGCCACAGTTTTTGGATTAGGATCCTAACAAAACAGATGCCCTTAAAGTATAAGATTCAGCATTTGAGACTGGAAGTACAGCAGACTACATAACACTTGGATTGGCCTTTGCTGACAGCTATTTTTGCCCTAGCTGTGACAATGGCACTGGAAACGTGGACCAAGAAGTGCAGTGGAATACTTCAAAACTGTGTACATTAAGAGACCTGGTATTCTTTCCTTTCTCATAAGAGAAATAGGACTGATGGAAACAATCCACTCTCATGTACAAAAGCTGCCTTAGAGATCTGTGGAATCTGCTGTTCTGATCTTGCTCTAGAGTGAAACAAACATGCTCTGCAGTCCTTGGTAAGGCTTCGTGTGTGCTCAGATCTAAGCATTTGTGTGCCTTTTCTGTGACACCTGAGGAAGTAATCTCTCTCCTATGCACACATATGTGAAAAACCCATAATTTTACAATAATGCAATACTTCTGATTACATTTTAAATATACTGCTTGTAAGATACCAGAGGCTTTACGTTTAATAATAGTCTATTCTAACACCTGCTGGCTTCCCCAGGTCATTTCTCAGGCACCAGCTCCAGGTGACGGGAAGCAGGTTCCCTGTTTTACGGCCAGTGGAACCTGGTGATTCTGGCATCAGTTGAATGCCATCAAAATCTTTATCACCAAATAACTGACTGCACCAGCAATTACAAACGAAAACCTACTGAATGAAAGGCTTTAGCTATTCAGAAAAAGAAAGAGAAATTGCTTGTAGCTTTTCACCACAAATTACTGTTTACACTACCCTGAGGTCTCCAGTAACCTGTGGGTTATTGTAAAGACCTTTAAGACCATATTAAAATGGAAGAGAATATTCACTTTTCTTCTAGCCGACTAAGTCATTGGGCTTTGTGGTTATAGGTGTTGTCGAAGAGTATGTTTTACTGCAAGTCATGTTCCAAACCAGTGTTTTTTGTGAATGCTAAGACTAGCAAACAATCAAATACTCCAGCCACATAGAGAAGATTGAAGCAGGACTGAATAGAAGGTCTGAGACCTGAATTCCCAAAGAGCTTAAGGAATGCTTCAGTTATGATGTACCAGATTTTCTTTTGGAGGGTGGTAATCAAATATCGTATTTAAAGCCTCATATGAAAAGAAAAAATGCATTAGAAAAACTGAAATAACTTCAATTTTATACAGTGTGTGTATGTGTATAAGTATATTTTTTATTCGTGTTTAGCATGCTTGGTGATGACTGATCATCACACAATTTGTAGATTTGTTTCCTTTTGAAAACATAGCCTTCGATATGTTATGTAGACTTTAGAAGTACCACACAAATGCTTCATAAAATTAAAATATTGCAGCACTACAGTCTGAACAATGTTGGGCTGCCATGTATAATTTGGCTGATTTCTTCCTTCTCATTTGTTTATTTCTCTTTTTATTGTGGTTTGACGTGTCAAAGCCATACGCAATAGCGTGGCATCATTTTTATTTGCAGGCTGCACAGTTTCCTGCTTATTTTGAGTCATTCACAGCGTGTGCCAACCTTGTTCAAAGACCTGACATTTCGTGCTTTTCAAGGAAGAGGATGGTTTACAGAAATGTGCACCAACATGTCCATGTGCTTTTTTTTTGGTTGCTCATGTTTCCATCCCCTTTCTTTAGTACATTTAGGAAGAAGATTGAAACACCAAATATAGGCCAAATTCTCTGTATGGAAAATATAGCCTGTTATGCAGTGAGAGAGAAATTGTACATTTAAAGGCATAACTGGAATAATTCTGAAAACCATGACGTGTATGCTATTTTAAATGAGCCTTTTACCCCTGGTGATAGTAAAGAGTNAAAAAAAAAAAAGCAAGACTAAAATGTAAATGGTAGATAATACCAAATAGTACAAGCTTTACAGTAATGTTGTATGAGAAGGTAGGAAAGTGGAAGCAGTGTCAGTCCTGAAAAGTTTGACATAATACAAATAGCCTTCCTCATTAAGAGAGATTCTTCACTTTTAAGTATGGCATTGTTTTCTTTTTTTTTTTTCCTGCTATTTTATATGGTTTTCTTCTTTCCTTTTTTTTTCTTTTTTGTTTGTTTGTTTGTATAAAACCAACATCAAGAACATTTTAGTATCATCCTTGCAATGCAGCTGGTGTACCTTAGGGCATTGCTTGTCCCTGTGTGACAGAAGTGTCTCAGTGAGTGCCGTCTGGTGAGTAGGGCAGTAGGCTGAGAATGAAGAGAGTGCTATTCCCAGTGCAGTTCCCTCAATATTGCTGTGTAACGTCAAGCGCATTATTTTATTTTAGTTCTTTATACTTCACTGCCTGTATATGCCTGAGGATAATAATGGTATAAGACATAGAGTGGAAGAGATATGTGCTGATTATTTCTTATTTGAAGCCAAAGTTAAGATTTAAAACAACTATTGGATAGTATGTTATGTATTTATAATCTGTATATACTGACTGGATGTCAGTCAGGATCATGGTGCAAACTACTGTCCAGAGATGAGGGTATGCCCAGCTGCTGCAGCGTAACCCATGAGATACTTCCATACAGCTATACTCTGTCGGAGTAAGTCAGCCCCTTTGAGAAACAGTGTACAGAGTTTGGCTTGGCACAGTGCCGTGCTAGCCCAGCTGTACGGTGCCTGCGACTGGAGCTATTGTATCTATACATTCCGCACTGAGAGCCACTCACAGAGCTGTAGCAGCCTGTGGAAAGCTAGGGGAACCAGCACTAACAATGTGCTGCGTCGTGACACTTCCATTTACTTTTGAGGCACTGCTGGATCCAGGCTCGTATGTGAAGTAACTGTTGAGGTAGGCTGCGTATGTTGGGCAGGCAATTAGTGTGCATACCCAATCCGGGTGGCATGAGCGCTCTTCTCTATTCCAGTATGATAAAGGAGCTTGGATGCTGCAGTAAATGATTTATCAGTCATCTGAACTACATCTTACATTAGACTCTGTTCATAGTAAGAGATGTGAAAATCATTCCTGCCCTGCTGTTCTTACAGGATAGTAGCAAAGGAGGTAGAAGGGGCTGTGGTGTGGAAGCAGAGTATAAGTTGGCAAATGTGATGCCAGATCTTCCTGCGGCATGTTCCGAGTGTCCTCAGAAGATAACATACTAGTGCCATGACAGTATAGAAAGAAGGGGAGGGAAAATAAGTTTTTTAGGAAAGGGAATGAAACTGAAGAAACGAATCTGGAGAAAACAGTTGTTGTGGCAGAGAAGGAACGGTTGTAAAAGCAGTCTTGATTTATGCTGCCTATATCTCTTTTCTGCTACTTTTAGTTCAGTAGAATGCGAAAGTAATCACATACAGATCAACATTGTACCTGTTCTTTAAGTTTGCAGTCTGAAGTATGAATTAAAAAAAATAGATTTTTTTAAGTGGATACACTAATATCAACATGTATTTCTTATTCCACATGATGAAGGCCAGAATCACTCATTTCTGGAGATACATAGAAAAATAAATGCAGCTGATAATGCAGAAGATAAGTACAAAAACCAGGGTAATTTTTGTAAGTAGGTAGGAGGTGGATATATTTCAAAAATAGCAGATATAAATATAAAACAGAGCAGACATTTTCAACTGCATTATGTATCCTTCTGTTGATGTCAAATAGCTCAGCAATGTCCTTTTAGAAAGACCATTTCTATACTGCCAAGTTCAATGAGGTGTTGGTGTTTTCCATGAGTCAGAATGCTGACAACTCTGTCAGCAACATGTATCCTAAAAATGACTGCAAAGTTTATTGGGTGCAATACATGAAATATATATATATATTCTTGTGTAAACAAATGTTTATTGCCATATGCAGTGGTCTGGATCAATCTTCACATCTGAAATGAAATCACATAACACATTTCACCCTGCAGTCACACTGCAGCTTGCTCTGGCCACAGCGAGGACAGGAAGCACCAGCTATGATTATAGTCCTGTATCTTCACAGTCCTGGTAGATGGAATTCAGTGCTGAGCAGGCCTGGAAAAAGTTTTGTTGTTGTTGTTGATTAAATTGAGCAAACTGAAAATTTTCCTGTAGTTTTTCAGAATCCACAAATTCAATTGGCTGTGGCTCCTCTCTCTTCAGTGCTGTTGATGCTTAGAGTATCTTGTATGCCTTACAATTTATAAAGTGCACACCGTGCGCCCTTTAAGCTGGACAGCTAGTGCTCTGGCCTCAGTAGCCTCCTGTTGTATAGTTGTGTATAGCTGGTGCAGGTAATGCGGACTTTCCTTTGTTTAATCTTCACATAAATTCAATTTGCTGCCTTTTTTTTTTTTTTTTTTAAAAAATCCTTTTGTAACCAAACTGACAGGTATACAGGTAATGTTTTTAGATTATGTTGTCTGAATGTGAAGTATAATCTTTACTTTGATGAACAATCAGAAGTAAAAGCATTTTAATAAGTAAAAAGAGCTATGCAGGTCTGATGTGTGCCCCCGCCCCCCGGGTATTTTTGGCAGAAATTGCTGATAACTGTCACATTATCATGTAGAATCTCATTATAGGAAAGTGTGTCTTCAAATAAACTCTATATTGCAGATTTAACTGAAAGCATAAGGAAAAAAATGAGATGTTAAAACATAGCTTTTTAAACCTTAGTATAGTAAAATAAAAACAAAAATAAAAGAAATACATTTTTCTCCATTTCAAGATGAAAATATGTGCACAGGTCAAATTCTTAAATTGTTTTTGCTGTTAAAGAGCATAGGAAGGTTAGTCCTAGAACCACTGGCAGCCTGTGGATTCCAGCAGGTTACACAGGTCATTCATGGTATGTGAGAAACTGATGGTGTGATGGGCAATAAGCTGATGATACTTCCTTTCCTCCTTGCCTCTCCCAAACTTGCTACTGCTCTTTGAGAAAATGTCAGCATGGTCCAGTGGATTTCATTTTTATGTGTGCAGTCATCTGCAGTAACAGAGAGTAGCCAAGCATCGTTTTCATTGTGTAATTTCCAAGTATTAAAGGAAAAAAAAGTATTATCTCGCTCACATTTTCATTCTTATACACCCTGATGTGGTTTTACTGTAATAAAACTGTAACACAGCCACTAGAACCAACTCTGGGAATCAGCCTGTTGGTGTCCATAATGTATATTTAGTCAGGGTTAATTTGGGCAATGGTATCAAATATAGTGCTATAAAAAAGCCTGGCATTGTGGAAGCACAAGATAATCGTAGCAGTGCTGGCGTAGCCCTTGCTACTCCAGAGAACAGTAAAAAATAGTTCAAATGCCAGTTTGTTCCCACTTTGATGTAAAAGAGAAGTGGTGGAAGAAGGACCTTAATCCTTCAAGTGTGATTCAGCACCATTGCATCCTTTGTGCTTAGGACGATTTGAGGCTTGGGTGTATGTGTGTGCCTCTCTTAGTAGAGCTGGCTGCAAAAGTGACGGTAGTCCTGCCTCAGGGGAGGTACCTGTGCCGTTTGTCCAGTGCCAGGGTCACTGCACGTCCACCACGCTGTGCCTCGCTGCTGTAAAGGGCCCGTCTTCCTCCTCACAAGCCAAAAAGACTTTAGAAATGTAGCAACTGTCCCGGAATCTTTATAAGCCATTCTCTTCATGTTCTTTTGTATTAGTTCATTTACTGCACACTGAAGTGTTATTGAATTATTAAGCTTCTACATAAATAGAAGTCTTTATGTGAGGGAAGATGTTATGCTGCCAACATCTGCTGCAAGCTGGGCTCTGCGATTTATCCCATAGAGTCCTGGGAATACCTCACTCAAGGAGGGTTTTTAAAAGCAGCTGTTGAACAAGAAACTAAATGAAACTTTAGCATTTTTTCTATACATCAGACATGCAGTTTTCAACTCTTGTCTGTCAAAATTCAGAGACAGATGATGCATTCCTATTTGGAATATCAGCAGTTCCTTTCAACAATTGATATTGTGCTATGCTGGCTGTATTCTGTTACTGTTTATTCCCAGCATTCATGGGTGTTTTTGCACAGTGATGTCATGTGGTCTAAAATAGGAAGCTTTTCTTCAGCAGTTTCCAAGTTGATGCAGCAGTTGAAGATGCAGAACAACCATTCCTGTAGAAAGTACTGAGGGCAAATTACATAGTCTCTAGTGACAAGTAAGCATCTGTTTTTTCATTTGCATTAAGAGACACTACAGGGTGACAGGAGATGTTTACTGCTCCTTTAAAAGAAATGCTGTTGAAAAGTACTGCTGTGCCTCCTCCTAGATTCTGCTTCTTCCGCTTGGCATTCAGTGATGCCGAGGTAACTGTCATTGGTTTATTTTGAAGGCCTACATTAACATAAGCAAAACATACAGCCAACATACCACAGGATGATATGATATGAAAATAAGTGAGGATCCACCGTGGAAGTGGAAGTTACAGTTGTAGATTGTGCCTTATCTTCTGATTCTTTTTTCACTTTTTTCACAGAGGAAAAGTAACTTCTATTTAGTTCAGGTTCTAAGGTTCCAAATTAAAATTCTTTGAGCTGAAGCAGTACTATTTATATATATTTAAACTTGGGGAGGAGTTAAAATGCAGATTGTTTAGGATGGCCAAGAGGTTGTAATTAAAAGGTTTGAGAAATAATTTTGCATGTATTGCACAGGGGAATTCTGTGACAGTGATTGCTATAGAACAACAGGAGACTTTACGATTTTTTTAAGGGTCAAAGCAGCAGCTATGCTGGTTAAACACTCTGCAGTTAGAAATGGAAAGCTTTCTTCAAGAGCATTCAAAAACACAGATAGAGAAGTGTGTCAAAAGACATTTTGGGATATAAAAAACTTCTTTTCAGACATCAATAGCTTTCTAGTTTCACAGGTGCTTACAACTGAAGATCTGCTGCAAAGCCTTATATTGTTCCTTAGTGTTTATGGATGCTTTTAGATGTTTAGCTCGATCTGTCAAGAATGGAAAACAGTCCAGCTCCCATCCACCGCTATGATCTCTCAAGGGGGACTTTTAAGACAGACTTTGGTATAAGCAGTGTTTGAGGTGAGGAAAAAAGGATGAAGATATTTTGAGAGTAAAGTGACTTAGAAATGTATTCAGATATTTTCCTTAATCAATTCCAAGTCAGTCATGGTAAGCATAAGAAATGCTGATCTGGGGCAGGATTTGGGTTTAGAAAGCTGAAGAGCAGAGTGACGGTTTTAGCAATAGCACCAATGGCTTGCTTTGAGGTGGTGGTGAGGGGTCACCTAGCACTGTAGCCAGTTGTTCAGGCCAAATAGTGTAGTGTTGTGGCCAACTGAGTGCTTTCTAGGGAAGCAGAAAAGGAAACAATCCATGTAATGGAGACCCCTAATCATTTTTAAGTGGGTGGGCTGGCTGGGAGGTAACATGCAGACACACTATCAAAGTTAGCTGTGGTGTATCAGGACAAATTAGTTTTGACTCACCACTGATCCTGCTAGACAGTAAGGCTAACTCCAGCAGAACCACTTAGATGTCTCTATACAGTTAAGAGGAAGCACGTGCTTATTTGCTATTAGGATGTGCACGCTGACTTTTTAGGAAATCAGCAAGTACTTGGCGTATTTTGTTTCCAGATATTCCTTCAGTCTTTCATTTTCCTAGGGTTATGCAAAATTTTGAAACTCTGTTTTTGCTACTTGGCTTTACAGATAGATGCAGGCAATAGAAAGTCTGGCACACTGGACCTTGTCTGCTACTTGAGCTGTGCTAAAGCATCAAACTAAAATATCTAACTTTATAATAACTGTTTCATATCCAAGTAAGAGTCTGCTTAGTGGGTTTCCTAATCTGAAAGTAAAAGCATAATTTTGAAATAGCTTTGATTTTGAAAGATTAAACTTATTTTGGAATAAAAGAGGTAATAATGATTATAGTCTGAAACAGAAGATCAGAAGTTTAGGATTTCCTTCTTAAGGATACAGAAGCAGCAGCGCCAATCAAAACAGGATTCTAACCTTAGAAGAATGACAATTCATGAAATGCTAATATCTTTCTTGGATGACATCCCATATACAGAACTGAGCTTCAAATTTGTCGATTAAGTGTGTGTGATGTGTCAATTAAAACTGAATGTAGCGTTTAGTCTGTTTCTGATTTTTGCTAGTTCCCAGCTGTCATTGAGTCTCACTTATTTGAATAAACTTAACTGTGAAAAAATTCTATTAAAAGCATCTCCAGTTTGAATATGTCCTGCTTTTAGCAATGATTCTGTCACCGTGTCCATCTGAATCTCAGCAAGTTTTTTCTGCTGTTTGTTTTCCACTAAGTGTAGCTTTCTTGGGAATTACCTAATTATGGGAATTTCAGAAATGTAGTTTACTTGCTAAGGAATTCCGTGGTCTAGCAACATGAGTTTCTGGTCACAATTCTCTTAAAACCATACTGGATAGTCATGGGAGCTGGGGAATTATTTCCCTCCTTAATTTTCCAGGCTTTGAAAAAGAGAAGGTGCAGCAGAAATTAGGCTGGAGGAAAAATATAGCCTTATGGGTTTGGTTGTTGAGTTTACTTGATTAAAAAAAAAGAAAAAAAGGAACAACAACAACAACAAGAGAAAAAACAGATTGGATCACACAGACAAATGGAAACCAGCCTTTCTTGGGGAGCTGAGAAATCCTGACCAGCCTCTAATCTGTAGTCTTTGTTAATGAATTGAAACATAAACCTTTGAACAGTATAACTTGACCCTTTTTTCTTAATCAAAAATACATAACTACAAAGAGTAAACAAGGAAGGAAAACCGTGAACATTTCTTAACAACAACCCTAAAAATAAGTAAGCAAAGACATGCAAACAGCCTGTACAGATCTTGCTGTGTTTTGTAGCAGGCACTTTCTTACTACATCATAAACCATTTCAGTCTTCTAGAAATTCTCATCCACATAAAATCCTCATCATCTTCATTAGTGGTCCATTCTCCCACTGCAGATGGTTACATTTTTATTACAGGAAATTACTTCTATAGGACACTCCATGGAGTAATTGATACGGTAAATGTAGCATACAGGATTAATTTCTTTCATAAAACTTTAATTTACTGACTGTCAAAAAGTTGCTACTTCTTGAAACTCATTCTTGAAAGGATATTTTTTGCATGGCATTTGGTGCTGTTTCACTCTAATTGCTAGGCAAGGGCTGACTTGTTAAGGGCTATTGTACAAAGCATTGCAAAACTCATATGCCATTTTGTTTTTCTGTCACCTGATTTATTTTGGAGAATTCAAAACAAAATGTAAAGAGTAAACAACAATGTAAGAAATGAATTTATAGCCTAGTAGTGAAGAATCTAAAATGGAATAGAAGAACCAATTCTCATTTGCAGTAAGAACAATTTCCTGGCTACAAAGATTTCTTCCAGTGTATCAGTAGTGCAAAGGGGCTTCGGTGTGAATAATATTTAGTAACACTTTAAACATTAAGGAAATTAATTTAGTTTTTGGGATGTATAAACATGTATCGAAGTCTATCAATCTCCAAAAGACTAGAAGTCTGTTTAATGAACTACTTACGATTTTCTTTTCTGAGGGTATTTTTGGCTTTTAACCTACAAACTTGAGCAGCAACAATGCCAGATTTCATAAGCCATCCAGGAGGGACTGAAGTTTACCAGTCATGACGTATAACTCAGCCTTGAGCACAAACAGAATCGGAGTTTGACAGTGGTGTAAAGGGAGATGTGTTGTCTTTTGGTGGTAAAAGTGGAATGATAGCTTTTCTGTGTGATAAATCCGTCATTGTGATAAATCAAATATAGATGTTGCACATCATATAATCCATCAGCTTTGTAGAGCAGAACAAACCTCTGCTTTCTACTTTCAAGGGCCCATGCCAGGGATTGCAAGGTTCAGAGCACCTCTCTCAAGAGGGCAAGTTTTTCCTGAGCAGTCTGCATCTGTTCTTGTAGTACGTTTGTGATATGGGAAGATGAATGACCTTCTTTGAGTTCATAAAATAAGAGGAAAGCTAGAAAGGTGTAGTCACTGTTGAGGTCAGAGATCGGAACTACAATTAGTACATGAATTTTGTGAGAGGCTTCAGTCAGAATTTGGCTATTATTTTGTAAGCTCGTACCAGAGGCAAGATGGAAGCGATTTCTTTATTGGCACAGGCTTTCTAGAAATAACTAGACAAGCAGACAAGAACTTTGTAACTTATAAATAGCATCACGTAATGAAACCAGAATTTTTTTTTCCTAATTCTGATTTTTGATATTTAAGTACCAGAAGACTCTTTCAAGCAATGTAGTTGTTGTTAGAGCCATAGAAAGTCACTTGAATATCTATAGCAAAGGCTGGGAAGAAGAATAGGGGCCAGGAATTTGGTTTTCTCCCCATCAAGGAGAGTGAAGTGAGATTAGACCTCCACAGAGGTAGGAGGGAATTGGTGCGGTGAAAGGGACTGCCTCAGCGATCATCTCTGCATAAGAGGATATGCATTTACTGAGTCTGGTGTACTCCTAAGCTAGAGGGGAAGGAAGGCCCATGGCCCTGGAGGAGTCTGTCCTTCAGGGGTACTGGTCTGAGCCAGCCAGACCTAGGCACAGCGCTCTGTCTGGAGCCATCAGGGAGAGCTGTTTTCTGGGCAAGTCCTGCAGAAGTCATGTGGTCCGTGGCAGTGGTGACTAGGATGACTGATGGTGCACCAGCAACAAACATCTCCTCTTTTGAATGGGGGCCACAGTCTGCCGTAGACTTGTCTGTCTTCCGTCCACTTTTTTGGTGTAAGGTAGTTTTCCTGGGATGCAGGTCTGTGCCCAAGAAAACCAAGAGGCTCATTTTCATTCCAGCATTCCTGTTTCTCTTTCTGAAGAGACCACCCTCACTGTGGCCACAGAGAGGGATGATGAACATGGGAAAGCTTTGTTTCCTCTTGTCTCTCCCTGATGCTGACAACTGAATGGCACAGCATGTCAGCCTTGCTCGTGCTATGAGGGTCCTGTTTCAGGTCTTGGGGCAGGTTCCTTCCCTCACACCTCTCTTGCTATAGGACCACTTGTTATCTCATGTAGTCCCATGCCTAGTCCATCAAATGAGATATAGTTCATTCTCAGAATGTTGAGGTATTTGGTTTGGAAAATGTTCAAAAGAGAAAGTTGAAGACTAAGAAATCTGAAAGAAGAAGGAATATTCACACCAGTTGAACTGTGATATGCAGTGTGACATGCTACAGATAGCTTAGAGGAGCTAACCGGAATGTCATGGATCTAACATAATACACATAATGTTAGCCAGGAAGGCTTTCATAGTGTTTCACTGACAATCCTGATCTCATTTTCCATAGTACGGGCCCCTTTATATCCATGAGGAATTCCCTCTCTTCTCTTCCCTGTCAGTTGAGGTCATCCAAAACCTTAAAATTCTTTTTTTTATTTATTTTTTCCAATAGAGAAATCTATTTATTACGAGTCACAGAAATGGGAAACAGATGATTGGAACTTCAGCACAGTTAGCCTCCCACATTTACAGTCCTGTAGTTAACTTAATAATGCTTACATTGGCATCCTTGTTACTCCCCTTCATTTTGGGGAAATTGTAATGGTGGCTGTGAGCTCTGCAGAAAAAGAAAAGATGCTTCCTCCACCTTGGACTTCATTTCCATCTACCTGCACTAAACCGTCTTCTTTCTTTGAGGCAGGCAGGTGTAAAGGTGTTAGCGTTATCTAGTTCATCCTGGGAAACAGGCCAGTCTCTTTGCCAGTGAATTGGAAGGTTATTCTGGATCTTATTTAGTCATTACTAAGCTAAGCATAAGTCCACATCTGTTTACCACACCATTAAGATACATATTTTGATGCTTTTACTGTATTGCTTCAGAATGGAGATGACTCCCTGGTAGTGTAATACATCCTCTAATGGATCCAGAAGGTCAGACTACTGCATAGGTTTGATTTGGCTATCTGCCTAATATATGGATTTGTTTCCTATAACTTTTAGATTTTAAGCCCAGGATGTAGGTAGGCCTAATAGAAAAATGAGGAGATGGACTGTTTGGGATGCTGTGGTAAACAGAGTTAGCATTTTCTTGGTCTGGAATGCCGATTTTACCAAACCATGTGAAATGATACATACTGGCTTTACAGGGGAGACTGGTTCACTAGGCACCAAGATAAAATTGTTAAATCATTCAATGTGGAATAGAGCTGGTATCTCATAAATTGGGCTGTAAGGAAAGCAAGCAAGCATGCATTTATTACTTATGACATTTTAGACATTTTTGTTTTGTGTTTTTTTAAACATCAAAAATTGCCTCTGTGGAAGGCCAGTTTGATCAGGGAGCATGTAACGGAACAGGAATGGTTTTAATTTTAGTTTAGATTGAATCCAACCCAAGTGATCACTATCTTTACAGGATGAAAATCTGACATTTAGAGATGGTAATTCATGTGACAGGAGCTGATGGTTTAGTTCAGTTCTCAGTAGACTAATTTTGCATGAAAATAATTTTTTCACTAATTGATTCATTTCAGAGAAGTGAAAAAAATGTGGTAAATTGGCCTTATTAACCCAAGAGAAGCTGATTTACACTGGCTATATGTAAATGTGATATTTACATTAACGGCATGGCAAAGAAAGCCTGTGACGTGCTCAGGGTAGCTAGTTTTCCAGACAAATATTTAACAAAAAAATAATCCTGCATATTGTTTAGCCTATCTTTAAGGAAATTAGACTTATGTCATTGTACTGTGTGCGTTCATCAGTGTTTCCCTGTTGACTTTTGAACCTATTATACAATTTCACATTCAAACTTGATGAGGGGCATTTTCAAAAATGACAGCAACTGCCCCCCCCAGTAAGGGGGATTAGCTCACTGGTTGCCTGTAGGTAACGCACACACCTGCACACCTGGCTACACCTTGTCTAGATCTTAAGGAAGGTATATGGTAGGTTACAGGGGTACTGTAAATAGTAGGTGATTTACAGAATGCAGGGATGAGTTGTGGGTGCTATGGCATGACGTAAGCTCTTGCAGAGCAGGGGAGGAAGCTGGACTTCTAACTGATGCAGTGAAGGCAGGTAAAATTACAGGAGACGTATGTAGGGTTCTTCATTTGTCTACTCGTGCAGCAGCTTATGTCACTCTACAGGCATTTAAAGAAATGCAAAGAAAAATTGCCAAGTGCACTACACAGAGCTGAATTGTTAAGCAATGTGGAAATACAAGTCAGATATAAAAGGTATTTATTTGCTTGTACAGCCAGAAGTGTACATTCTTCTTGTCCAGGTACTTTTTCTTAATAAAGATGATAAATGTATTTTCAGTATTTCACAAATAAAAATGAAGTGCCTTTAATGTATCATTCTTTTAGCGGTTTTGTTCAGTGCCATGCACAATAAATAAAGACTAATAACCAAATACTTTTTTTCAAGTTATTTTATTGCATACCATTTAAATAGTGGTATGTTTGTTCCTGAGGCTTGATCCTTGTGACAGTGGTATTTTGAATATCTCATCTGATTTTGTCAGAGAAACAAATTAGCATCTTGAGGATTGCAGAATTATTAGTGATTTTTCGTTTCATCTTCCAGTTAAAACTCTCAGACTGAATAAGTCATTTATCATCCTGCTACCTGGCAAAAAGTTTAAGGCCATCCTGCTCTACTTATATCCAAGGCATGACTAAAACTTGTTTGGTTGTTCCCAAGGAGCAGATATAATGTGCTTTCTTGTTTCGTAAGTAGACCTAAATCCGGATCTCTTTGTAGTTCTTGAGCATGCACTGACTAGCTGAAAATCCTGTAATGAAGACTCACATCATTTGTTTAATTGGTGTTCTACATGATAGAAACAAGGGCAGATGCAACTCCTTGCTCTCCCCAGTAAATCCAGGCCTGTGGAACATACTTTGAAGTAGTGACAGTTTTATGTTCTCTGGAGTAAAAATGAATTACTCTTTCTACACCAGATGAATTAGTGTTTAGAAGGTAATGTAGTCTGCCTATGAAGCCCAGAAGTCAGCAATCAAAAAACTTAAATGATGTAGAACTAGTAATTTTCTGCAATCTTTCTTCTTTTGATTCCACTGATAATTAAATGTGAACCTTTTGGCAGTTCTTGGAACGTTTTTATCAAATTCTATAGTGGCAGATTGAAGGTCTGCATGTCCAGAGGTGAACAGGGTTTTTATCATAACTTTGCCTGAGCGGGTTGAGTACGCTTGCTGAGTTTATTCTCGAGGGTAAAAGATGATTTCTTTCTTTTACTGACAGAAATATTTTACAGGTCCTTGACAAATCTGAACTTGGAGGCCCTTGATATATCATTTGAGCTTGGTCCAGTCTGGCAAATCTTTTTGATTTGATACTTTAGTTTTGGCAAATGCTTCTGTTATAACCTTTTATTCAGACTGTCACATTATCTTTCTAAGCAAATGCAGTAGTGCTAAGATACATGAGAAGGAATCAGTAAACGTTTGATTTTTTTTTTCTTTCCGTGAAAAGTTTTGTCTGAAATAGGAAAGCAATTTTCATATCTAGCCTTCATTGAGTTAGCAATTGCTCTGGTCAGTGTTGGAGAACATCCGTTTAATGAATTCTGAAATACCACCCTCAGCTACAGTACTGACACCTCACTGAAAAACCACCTAATTCTTCACATTAGTGTATTGTTATAGTAACCTAGTATGCCAGATAATGTCTCTTGTATAGCTGTTACTGCTTATGCAAATGAAACCACTTGTTCACACAAATCCGAGTCATTTGCGATTGTGACCAAACCCAAATACAGCTAGAATAGGTCAACCCTGCACAATTTGCTGTATCTAATGCTCAAGATATAGTGTATAGACAAAATCTGTTTACAGTCCAGACATGCTCCCTGGTTCACTAAGATCTAGTAGTGATCTGTTTTGTCCTTCTGTGAACAGGCTTTTTAAAGACACACAAATGTCAAGTCAGAGCGTGAAGAAATTACTTAGTGATGAATGGCATACAGGGAATTTTTTGACATCGAGTATGGAATAAAATTTACTAATTCCTTCCAAATATTGGTTGCCATTTCAATATCACAGTCTTTTTAGAGAAGCTTGTTTAATTGCCCAATTTACTGTTATGCGGGTGGTGAGGGTAGCTATGAAATGGATGACTTTTGTTTTTTGATGTTTGCTCTGCATTAATGTAATGCAGAAATGGGGGAAGGTTGCAGTTCACAGTGCTGCTAACCTGTTGTCTCTAAGACATCTGCTAGAATGCTACATATCACACAAACAGGCAGTTGCAAAGAGACTTTTTATGTTTTCTAGCACTATAGCGTGTGGTAGGATGGTGACTTACACAGCTAATAGTTATTTTATCGTGTGGTTTCCAGAACAACACTAGCAAAACCAACTTGAAGATATCTTCAAGTTTCTCTGTAGAATGGCAAACAACCTTATCTTTCCTTTTTTTTAGTCTTTTTTATTCAGCCTTTTTTTAAAGTTTATATCTACTGGATAGGTATACTTAGCTTGCCACATGCAGATCTTTTTGGCCTTGCCAGAATTGATTTCCCTCTCCCTTCAGGAATGGTTTAAGTTGTTGAGGGAGGTTTTTGAACAGAATTTCATACTCTCTGCTGGGTAACATCGTTGCCTGCGGACTGCTAAGTTAGAGATTTCCTAATACATGGAGAGCGTCTCCTGCTATATTTTTGGACTAGTCAATATGCTGTTCAAATGCAAATCGTGTATTTTATTTTAGTAATTATAGTATTTTAATGCATTAGAAATTCTCTTAGCAACACTACAGCTAAATTAGTGATATAAAATGAATGACTTGCTATTGGAAGTGGAGGCTTTATCTGTGTGCTGTTCTTACAAGTGCAGTCTCTAAAGAAAGTCTAAATAAGATCCCAGTCCTGCAGGATTACTTGTCTGAATAGAGTTCCTTCCATGTAAGTCTTTTCAGGATAAAGCCTTCGTCTGTAATTTTTAGGGCAGGAACCACATCTGTCTGTTCGCTCTGTGATGTGCCTCCACTATGAATGCATAACTAATAATATTCAATTTTAGTTCCATGTGAAAGCAGTGCCTCCAGCTACGGCCAGTATCATTTTTTTTACATGAGCTAAATCCAGAATAAATGGGGAGCAAGTGTTACAGAGGCTCCTAGCACATTAATCGCATCCTGTTGTGCAGTGTGATTTGCCTTGGTTGCAGCCTTGCTTCACAACGGACTCGCCTGTAAGAAGGCAAGAGCTTGTATCACCACTGCTCCCAAATCTAGTTCCCCCTGGTCACAAACCTCGGTATCTAATGAAACAGCCTGCAGCTAGTAGCAGATGATGAGATGTTGACGTGACTAAAAAAAAATTGCTTTCCCTTGTAACTCAGTGGTGGCAGCTGGAAATGTTTCTTGTCTTTTCCAGTAGCTCTGTACAATGCAGGGCTCTGGTGCCCAGCCTGGGGCTGCAGGTGTTACGCTCCTGTTACAGGCAGAAAGTTAGACATGGAGCTCTGAATTTAGTTTTAGCCTAACTGGAGTCTTAACTTTCTAATCACAATACAGCATTTACATTAGTCCAAGCTCTGTAGTTATGGTTAATAAACAGTTAAGACAGACTTTCTAGTGCATGTTCCCTTTGCCGGTGTAAGGCCCACCCTTCCAGCATCCTTCTGGGTCCCCAGGTTGGTGGTGTTGGTGCTTCTCAAGGAGAGCTGGGGGGCAGGTGGCTGAGGTTGGGGTGAGCCATTGGCACTGTGACGTGAGGAGGAGTTTTGTGCTAGTGGTGGGGGTCCCTTACTGCCTCCTCGTAAGCCCACTTGCAGTTATTCTTACAAATTTTCTAGCACAGTTGGCTTGCGCTTTCTTCGTTGATTCCTAGTTCCACATTATACTCACTTTTCTGTTTGCTACCATTAAAACTGGTTTTACCTGACTCACCCCTTTATATTGTGATTTGTATTTACAGGCTGATGCCTCTGGTATTTTCCTGGCAATCAACTGTGCTACACTTTGACACTTTGGTTTTATTCTAGGGTTATATATAGTTTTGTGATTTACCATGATCCTACCGTTAATAGTTTGTGTAGAAGTTCAGGTTTTGTTTTCATAACTTGTAGAAATGGGAAGGAAATTTGGAATGAAAGAGCTTTCTAGATATTGAGGTTGCATCTGATTAACTGATTTTTTTTTTTTATACCAGTACAGACTTTCATGTGAATGCACCATTTTTTATTTTTTATTTTTTGAATCAGTTTATGCCTGGCATCCAGCGATTGAGCTTAGTTAGGTTAACAACACTGCTTAAGAAAACCTGGTGGGACTTTTACAATAGCCCCAGCCTGAAGGAGATGATGGTGAGGTCTTCCTGCCCAGCAGGCATTCTACAGTCACTTTTTAAGAGGGTTTTGAACAAACTCCCTCTTGCTCCATACAGCTGGGATAGGCTGCAGAGCCAGGAAAGGCAAATGCACCACAGGAGTTGAAGGAGTCTCTCCTGGTGATTGCCTGTGTTTTGTGCTGCCTGACGGGGAGCCAATACCAAGTGTTTTTTTATCATCTTAAGGATCCGTTCAAACTAGAGCACATCCATGATAGGTTCACATCAAACAGTGGTACCATCTGCGAGTGGTACAGATGGCCTGGGGAAAGGCAAGGTGTGTACCCTCAGCAGTGTGTCTGGATCACAAACCTTGGGTGGGAGAAACTAAACTTACAACCAGATTTTTCCTGTTGCTTTTGTGACACCGATGTAAAGCTGTTCCTGGAGTAAAGATTATAAGTAACACCTTGGTCTCCGGAGTTGAAAGATGGCAATTTAACTGTCGAGTTTGTTGATCATTTCCATCAAAATATCCACTGTACTGTTTTTGCTTGTTAGAGATGGATGCTATAGGGATGGTAGCTGGAGAACGCTTATCAAGGCAAGCAGTTCGTTCCTTTGCTCATGCAAATTTTCCCCGGTGAGATAATAAAACATACATTAAAACTTCAGTGATCTTCGTTATAATAATGTGTGTTTGTTAAAATAAGCTCTCTGATGATTTACATGAACAATAGGTTTAATAAATCATGTTTTGTGTGTCAGTTTATATTTCTAGATTTGGTAAGCTCATCCATGCTGTATTTGCATGTTTTTCTTTTTAAATGTTGTTGTTTTATATTTTCTCAGTGTTGATTCTTAAAGTTGCTCTCTTTAATAATATGGCATGAAAGTTTAAAATTGTACCCATCAAAAGAGGCCTCTTATACAATTGTTAAGTTTGAGTAACTGCTTTGTGAAGTTTTCAGGAAAAATTTTCTGAATTAAAGAAATAGTTCCTTTTTTAAACTGATGAAGATAGTCAATTTGCACTCACATTTATTATAAGTGAATGGAGGATTCAGTATGAGAGATTGCGTGCATCAGACTCGTATACATAATTATCAAAAGGCCATATCAGGCATTTCACAAGTTCACAGGGATATTTAATGTTAGAGGAGAAGATTTTCTAAGAAACAGAAGTTTCTAGAACTTCTGAATGAGGCTGAATGAGGTCTGTGGAAGCAGGCTTGGTTAAATTTTCTGTCTTGCTGGCCTCTCAAACTTGTCTGTTTTTCTGAAGGAGTCAAAGCTTGCTCATTCCAAACAAAATCCGCATACAAGAAATACTGCCATCAGTGAAGTTATTTGCAGACTGATTTCCTTTGGCAGGGCCAAGAGATTCTTGTTATGTTCTTGTTTCTGTTGTTCCTCAGCAAATTCTGAGAATGCATTTTAAGTTGCGCAGCCTCCATGGAGCAGTATTGCAAAAGGTTGTTTTGATTTTTTGTGCCAAGTGGGTGTGCTACCATTATAAGTTCAACTGAAAGACTCACTAGCCTTCAGTAAAAAACTAAATTCAGATAGAAGAAATTAGCATATGAGAGATTACTTGCAAAAATACTGTGTTAGAAGAAGGTAATTTAGGCAGCAGAGCAAGGCACTTAGGAATTAGAAAGCATCAGCTGTGGTTACCCATGCAGTAGCAATGAATAGACAGAAATGTTGTTTACAAGGCACTTGGGCTCTGATACCTGCAGCTCAGTGCTGTCCCTCACCCACTGCCTTCCTCTGTTAAGTCAGAGAAGCTCTCCAAAAGCAGGGAGAGGCTGGAGGAGGAGGGATAAGGTGGACAAGTGCTTGGGGTGATGGTTTGGGCAAGGTGTGCCTCACTGGGTCATTCAGTCTCCCATTCTCCAACCCAAGCACTTCCAGACTGCCATCTGTCTGTCCTGCTTCTGGAGACTGGGTTGGACTGGGACAGAGCGTATGATAGAGTACACTCTATCTGTCTGCAGGCGCTCAATCTGATGGGAAAAACCTGCTTTTGTTTTTTGACCTATGTAGCATTCCTGGAAAGATCATGGACAGTAGGAATCTGTGTGTTTTGTATTTTGTAATTTATTTTTTTTTTGTATGAGGAAAGTGTGTGCTAAAGCAACTTCCTGACATCTGAATTAAAAAAAAAATAAAAACAGTAAAGGAAAGAAAATGAGAAAGAATAAAAAAGGAACAAGCTCCGAGCTTGCATTACAAATTGCTTAAAGGATGGGAACTGAAGTTAGACAGCCGATGTAAAATTCAATTAGCATCCAAACCAACCATTTAATTTATAATTTTCCAACAATATGAGATGAATTTATGTGTGGTTTCGACTGGCATCTTTCTAATGTAGCCTCTATGATGTTTCAGGAATATCTTTGACATTATTACTTGTAACATAAGAGGACAAAAAAGGAAGATTTCTTAAATAGCTTCTCAGTTTCTCTTTTCAGGCCACAAAGCTGGATCTCTGATCTAGTATTTTGTACCATTGTTGTGTTGGTCATATCTCCTGTTTTGGGCTGCAACTATATTCTTGCTGGAACTATGAAATTATATTCTTTCTTATTGTTTGTGTAGTCAAAGAATACTCATTCTGGCGTCTGTTTTTTTTTAGAAATGCCTAAACAGTACAAAAAATATATATTTTTAAAGATATGGAAAAACTTTTATACATTTTTTAACACAACTTCTTGCTCATGGTAATTTTTGAGCTTTTGTTAGCTTGACTGATTATTTTCCTTCATTTTTCTTAGGGTACAAGTGATAAGAGCAAGTCAAATTTTCTAGCTACTATGATAAGAGATTACACAAAGAGTTAAATTAGATAGTGTTTTTTGCAGATTTCAGGTGATTTTTTCGTGAGGGACTTGTGGGAAAGGCCATGTGTGTCAGAACATGAAAACAGAAACTTAAAAGGATTGGGTGAAAAAGCAGAGGAAGGCTTTATGTAAAGGAAGCAAATTATCACTAACAGCTTTGACAAAAGCTACTAGAAAAATGTCAGAAGTCTGTGCCATTCTGAGTCAGACCTTAAACCTCAATGCAGTTTATGCCTTTAGAAGTGCTTGGTCTAACAGGTGATACTAAAGTCGTTTTTTAAGTGTTTCAAACTAGTGTACTGGTTTTCAGTTAGACCTTGATACCTCTAGACAGATAACAACTTTGTATCTCTGTAGTTTGGAATGTCTAAGCTCTTTGACATGCACAAAAAGCATTAGATTTTGTATTTTTGCAGGACTGTACATGCTGTATTCTCATCCAGAAGCCATTCCTAAGTGGACAGCAGATAGATATGCAGATATCTTTCTGGTACAATGAATTATCTTGCAGTTTGGTAAAGTTATTTTTTTGCATGTTTCTTTTCCATGGGTGATGTTTTGAATGATATTCTTCTCATATAGCATCCTCCGCAATGGAGTCATCAAAAGAATATTAAGTATTACAAAAAAGCTTTTTTTTTGAGAGGAGGTTAATTTATAATGACCCATTGCTATGCGCATCAAATGCCTTGTGCTGAGCTGATTGGTCCTACTGATTAGTGAAGACTGAAAGTGGCTTTTTCAAGAGCTAATCATTGCTTCAGCATTATTGAGTTCAGCAGTAATCTGTCTCCATCGCACTTCTCTCTCACCTCATGCTGTGATTTAGGCTGAAGAAGTGAATTTAGATCTGCAAAGATGATCTAAAATTCTGTGTGGTTTTCCATAAATTTAGATGCATGGAGATTCAAGCAAATTACTTCACTATCTTTTACCAGCCACTGTGAAAAGAGGTGGGATAAAAATGAAAAAAAAAAATCGTAGAATCATAGAATCATTTAGGTTGGAAAAAGACCTTCAAGATCATCAAGTCCAACAATCAACCTGACCCATCACTAAACCGTGTCCCTTAGTCCACACGTCTCTTAAATACCTCCAGGGATGGGGACTCCACTACTTGACTGGGCAGCTCGTTCCAATGCTT
>VXAL01000495.1:27222-37347 GCA_013399475.1 Chauna torquata | reverse complement strand
ATTCCACCTTGCAACTTCTACAGTAGGAATGTAATTCTAGGTTCTCAAACGAGGTAACTAATGTATGCCTGCAGCCAAGTAAATGCAGTATCACCCTGGCTAATGTCAGGCTTTTTAATAACTGCAAGGCCTCAGGATGGGGGCTTGTCAGACCCTCTTTGTCTGGACTTGCCTTTGTTGGTCACAAGTTTTGTTTTAGCTTGTTTAGTTGAAACTGCGATTGTCTAATGACCAGGTGGATGTTACCTAACTTATTTTAGCCTTGCTTACCTTTGTATAATTTTGTGCTGTAACACCCATTGCTTTCATAACGTTGATATATTTCCTGTAAGTAGTAGATACTGGCTGCAAGTAGCTATTCTGGTAGTTAATCTGTGTAGAATGAATTACATGTGACTCCAGAATAACACGGTGGTGTAGTGCAATGTGAGGATGCTAGCAGAAGCCATGAAAGTGTGAGCCCAAGCCCAGAGGCTTCAGGGCTATACACAACTTGCCCATCATCCATTACTGAGGTTTAAAGGAGTACAGTTTCTGGAGCTGGGTGAAAATGATTTTTAGCAGTCACTAAGAGAACAAGGAAACAAGTGCTTGCAATATGTAATACACGCCATCTAGAGTAAATTCAGAAGTAAAGTGACATTGAAGATCAATGAAGAAAGAGCTAGGTGTAGACTTCCTTAGAAAACAAAACTAGCCCCAAATTTACACTTGGGTGTGATGAAAGAAACCATCAACATTACAATCCTTTTGTCACAGGACTTGGGATGTCAAGTATGGAAGTAATCTCCACACACATGCACATGTACACACCCTGAATGAAACCAACAACTTTTAGAGCTGGAGCAGCGGTAGAAGACAGAATGTCTGTATTGAATAGGTAATTTAGACTGTGAGCATCATATCATTGTAATTGGTCTAATAGTAATAATTTTGCTGGATTTTGACAAGGTAATTGAAATTGTAATTAAACTAGCTATATATACATATTTGGTTTAGCATATAAGGTGCATTATCTTTTGCCTGTTACTAGGTTTTGAGAGTAACAGTACTGCAGGATTGCAGTCATTCTCATTTCCGTGTATAGTCAAGGGAAATAAGGAGAAAATGTGCCTCCTTAAAAGTACCTTTCTATCATTATTGATTACAGATGAATCCCAGGTTGATTAGATTCCTATATTGGAGGACTTAGTTTACTGCCTAAATTAGTTGGAATGGAATGAATCCTCTAACTCTCACCCTAATTTCCCACAAGCTTATAATACATCCTGATGGACTGAGCAAGAACAAGTTTTGTCATATATTTCTACTATCTAAATTGCAAGAAAAAGACCTTAGCACCAACGCATCAAGTAGACCTGACCTTCTGTCTTCCAGAGAGCTGATCGCTCTGAGGTGACCTATTGGTTCTAGGCAACAGTGTGGATAAATCTCGACTAAACCATGCTCATTCACTTACTTCCAACATGATGTGTCTTCATTGTGCTATAAGGCAACATAGATTTTGCAGATTACAGTAAGAATATGAAGCTAGAGGGTAAAAGAGAGGGGACAGCATAGGGTGTAAGAGGGACAGGTATGTGAGTGCCATGGGAGCAGAGAGCACAGCTGACCAGGAGTGAGGAGTGGGGGGGGAATAAAGAATGGCATACAGTGACCGGAAAAAAAATATGGGTTAATGAGTGAAAAGTAAGTAAGAAGAAAGAAGTTTTGTAAATATTCAACCCTAGACATAGAAGGACTAATTTATAAAATTGCTGAGCGCTCACATTTGCAAGCAAAGTGTACTTGAATTATGTACTGGGTATAAAAAGCTCTACAGCAATCCTAAGTATCTGAAAACAAAGCCACCAAGAGCCATATTTTTAAATATATTTAGGCACAAAAAATTGTAAAAATCATTCCTACAGGGATTTTCAAAAGGATCTGAGAAGCTGAGTGCTTAGCAGTCGTAAGGAGGAGTTAGCTTCTCCTTAGGCTAATGATGTCCTTAAATTAATTTGCCTACCTGCACTTTTGAGGTTTTCAAAAATGTCTCCAACTATCTGAAAGTTAGCAGCCAAAATGAATTTATATTTTTGACAGCGTTTGCCTAAATCATTCTGTGTTTCAGTTCCTTTTGTAAAAAAAAAAAAAAAAAAAAAGGATAATAATACTATCTTATGTCACAAGGCTGTCAGGAAGATGCATTGAACTAAAGGATTTGAAGCATTCAGAAACAAAGGTGAGAAAACTATTTAAACATCTTAGCATCTGATCATGTGCAGATTTATCCCACAGTGCAGTGTTTGGATAATGTAGACAAAATACAGCTCAAGCTACATCTAGTCAGGAGAATCAGGCCTGTGAAGACAATTATGAGGGAAGGGGTCTTAGCTTTTCTTTTTTTTTAAGAATGTGAAATTACAATTAAAACAAACTATTAAAAACAGACAGTCATCCTTAAGAATTTCTTCCAAACATCTGAGTCAAAGATTGACTTTAGTACCTCCAGACACACATCATGAGATCTATTATCCTGATTCACAATCTATTCAATGTCTCAAACAGAAGTTTAAAAAGCAACTTGATCATGGTCCATAAGGACCTAGAAGATTTCTGATATGTGGGACACTTTAACCTGACAGACAATAGCATAATAAGATTCAGTTGCTGGATAAGGTGGAGACAGAAGAGTATAAAATAGAAGGAAGAAAAAAAAATTAGCAATGAGGGTAGTTAATCACTGTTGCAGCTTACCAAGGGAAATGGTAAATTTATCACAACTAAGTCTTTAATACTACATTGACTGCCTTTCCAAAAGATAGGATGCAAAAAATAAATTTTGATGCTAGATAGCAAAAAGAAAGAATTCCTTCCCACAGAGGAACTACTTACTGAGTCACATTGTCCTGTGATGTGCAGGCATCCAGACTAAGTCAGTGTTGTCTCATCTGGACTTAAAATTAATGTATTTATTACATGGCTGCCTTTCATGACGAACCAAAGATCAGCACACATCATAAGGTGTGCAGCATGCAGCCACTGAACTGAGCATGCAGCAGCTACCTTTGGGACATGTAGTGTGCCTGTTTTTTTCAGGAAAATTAATGACAAGTGATTATTATGTATCATTTTAATAACATCATATATCTGCATTGCTGCTTAATGATTATAAATTAATACTGTCCTGGATTTCTACTCTATCATAAATTAAANTCCAGAGACAATATTCCTCATCAAGGGTAATATAGGTGAAAAGACTAGATTTTGTAACTGTTTCTTTTTCCAGCATTAAACATAAATAAATAAATATTTAAATAAATGTATGCCATTAATTTTGAAGATGTTACATCCTGTTATCTCAACCATGAATTTACATCCTAATCTGTATGTTCCTACAATTCAATGCATCTTAAAAGACAGCTAGAAAACCTTGGCAGAGAACAAGCCACTTTACATTGGACACTCAGTCTGAAAAATTTGAGCCAATTAAGAGTGATTATAATTGAGACAGTAGCAACTGAAAAAAGAGCAAGAGAAATTTCTTGTGCTAGCCACTTACAAACACTCATGTTTCGAAAAATCACATATTCATTGGTTTTCCCTGAATAAAATTCCAGAAAGGAATTTAGAATTTATATAAATTCAGACAGTAGCATCTAGACCCCAATCTATTTGTAATAGGTTATTTAGTTAGGCATTTAGAAAGAATATGACAGGACCTGATCTTGCCATTTGTTATTCATGCTGCAAATAGTCCTGTCGCAGTCACATGATTCAGATTCATCAGACTCTGTACGTATATATACAATATTATTCAAATAAAGGGAAGGTAAAAAACTGCAGTAATACTGTCTGCCTCTTTTCCAAATCTATAAGATAGTTTAGAAAGAGATATTTCCCCTCTCCACAGATCTTGCCTCTCCTGTATCTGTAGACCACCACAGCCACAACAGAATTTCTCAAATAAGTACTTTTTTATTTTAAAATATTAGACATTTTGACTGTAATCTCAACACTGACAAATAATTTTAAGTCAATTTATAGCACTAATTGATACTGTGATTCATGCCTCAGATTAAAATATTAATACAATATTGCCCTTCTGACTGTAATCTGGAATATTCAGATTAATTTTCCGTCTTTGGATTTAGTAATAGCTGCTCAGTTTTCAGAAAGTGTTTTCTCAGGTGAGTGAATTAAATTGGACTTTGTGAATATTGACATCCAATGTGATTAATCATGTTCTGAATGCACCAATGGAGTTCTGGAATTTGTACTCAAAATACATTAATTATTATATGGATTTTACTCAAACAACTGGAACTTAGTGGAAACAACAATTGCAATCACTGTCCTACCTGTTGTTTAATCTTATGCCCTCACAAAACAGCTGAAACTTTTCCAAATGTATTTGCTTAGAAGTTTCGATCTGTCAGAATGCAAGTGAATTTTGTGACTATTGTTTCTATAATGATTCATAAAACATGTGAATGTCTTTTAGCTCCAGCCAGCATAAACAATTCAAAGTATTCTCCTACTTGCTCTGCAAATTTGCAAATGAAGATTTGCACATTAACTTAACATTAACTGGAATGAAAACCTTTGACTGACAGTATACACATTCAAAGTGGAAATTTCCAGAATGCCAAGTAGCTTTTCTTACATCATCTCCTGCAGCCAGCGCAAAGGCCGTTTCTCAAATCCCTCTGCTGACTACTAACTTCGACTTGTCTGCTTATACGAACTTTTCATGACTGTTTCCCACTCCGTTGCATATTTTTCTAACATCAAAGGCATTTGAGGTTTTCACATCTCCCATCCATATAGCCTATGTGAATGCAGGGTTTGGAGCTGACGCATTATCATTATTGCTAGTCATTATTTGGAACCATACTGGTGGATCATGACTCTGTTGTCCTACATAGTGTAAAATGTAAGAACAAAAAGATGCTTTGTGACTCCAAAGAGCTTATCATCCTCCTAGACAAATGAATGAAGTCAAGAATGTTACAGAGGAGCTCAAAACAAAGAGACAGGTCTATAATTAATCATTAACAATTGTAATAGATACTGAATAAAAACACTCAGAGAGAACAGGATTAACTCTCACAAGGGTGAAAACACTATTAAAGCTTAATATGTCCCTGAAAGGACACTGTAAAAAGGGTTACTATGGAGTTGAATGCTTTGCTTTTCTCCATCAGTTCTCTCTCATATATACAGAACCATGTTTCAAACAGAAAACATGTTCATTTTTCCAGTTGTTGGCTCTGCACACCCAGACTGGGCTCTAACATGAAAGGGGAACATTTCTATTCCCCTCAGTGTTAGCAGTAAAAATTGCCAGACAATTTGGGTCCTTGGGTATTTTCTTTCAATAATGTACTCAATATTTCCAATATTCTGCTGTCTGTATCAATCTGAAATTAAGCTATGCCTACATTGTAAACTTCTGCTGGAATAGCTTTGTAAGCTGCTGATATGACAATGTATTCCAGAAGTTACTGTTATAAGCCTATTTGCATTAAAAACAAAACAAAACAAAAACAAACAATCAAACAGCCAAACAACAACAACAGCAGCTTTTAGTAATTTGACTTGTTTAGCCATTTAGCTTGTTTGACTCAGAGGTAGTCTGATAAAGTATGCAGCATATAGCTTTCACAAGATAAGCTGTGTCCTCACTAGGAAAGAATTGCTGCTATGGTACAGTAGTATAGGAATACCCTTAAATCACTCCTAGAGAAGACATGGCCCTTGGTGAACAATTCTGTTGATGAGAACACAAGATCGAGTAGCGTCTGCAGCGGAGCTGTATTGACTAGGTAGCACCAGCCAATGTTCAAAGAAATTGGTGCATTCTTTGTTTCTAAAATCATCAGATTTGATACTGAAATATTAAAGAAACAAATCTGTTGATGTATTTCTGTTTCTTTTTTCCTACTTTAAGCTTAATTTTAGTACACCACTGCTGGAATATATATGAAGTATCAACAATGTAGTACTGGTGCACAAGACAGGAGGCAAGGCAGGAGAAATCTATAATTAGATTTTTCTCAGTACATCCATCTTCATTTATCCAAGAGGCCAAAGTCATTATTATTTACTCAAGAATCTCCTTGGAGAATAGAACTGTAAAGATTTACTGCATATTATAAGAATCTGTAAGCATATTGAAGTTCCCTAGTTCAATTATTTGTCCCATTTACATTTGATTAAAATAGGAAAGCAAGTTATACCAGCACCTATATGTTTGGTTTCTGATGGTATTTTCCCTCTCCTAAATCATTCCTGTAATGGAAAAGGGATAAATACATTTCATTTCTTCCTTTAAACTTTGTTTCTTTTTTCACCAGCTGATATAAGTTTACCTGTTAAGTTATTTGGTTTTGGTATGAGAAGACCATCAAATTTGCTAAGGAATAACCAACAGAATAGAAAGTCTTAATTAGAGAAGTTGTACATTTCAAAGCCATCCTTTGAGTTCAGCGGAGACTGAGACCTGGATTCAGCAAAGCATGTCTCTCTTGTAGATAGTGGTAACCCAGACCGGTTCGGGTTCATGAGTTAAATCCTTGCTGTGTCCTTTGCCTGTGAAAGCAAAACACTTTGGAGGGTCAATCCTACAAGCCATACTGCAAAGGCATTCAATTTTTAATATTAAATCTGATGGTCCCCTATAATATGAAACTGCTGTTTAACAAAGAGTCTTACTCAAAAAAAATGGCACTATGCACACACACACATACTCACATAAAACACTCCAGTTTACTATAGATTACTTAGTTTCAATCTTTATTTTTTCTCAATAAAGCATACTGAGCAAATAAAATATTCTGTGAATAAATCAAAGCTTTAATAAAGGCATTAGTACATGCTGTAAATGTGGCTCAGAGTGGAAACTTAAACCACTCAGATATCAGAGTTGAATGTGTTCAACGTTCCAGAAAAAAAAAAAAAAAAAGTAAAAACTAAGAACATACAGATCTTCCTGAGATTCAAATATTAGTAACATTTTACATTATTTTTATCTTAATCATATCCAAAGCCTCAGCCTGGGTTGGGGCCTCATTGCACAACACAGTCCATTGTCCAGATCTAGGATCCTATTCCTCATCCCAGAGCCCTGCAATGGGCTGCTGCACTCATCAGGGTCATTAAGGCTCATCGCACTAACACCAGGTGCTGGCATTAGTCAAACCAGTTGTAGAATCAGGGCCAAGTTTAAGGCAAGCCATTACCAATGAATGTCATGAACAGTAAGCCAAAGGACGATAGATTTTTAAATGATGCAGTTAACCCCCAAGCTAACAATCAATTACAAACAGGAAAATGCAGGACTCCCACTAGCATGGGTTCTGGGCCATCTGAAATGAATTCAGATGAAAAGAGAAGCCCTGTCCCTGCAAACATTGGTAGGACCAGCTTGATACAGACAGCATCAATGGAACTGCACACGTTTCAGTACTGCCTATCTGTTTTTAGTAAGAGCTTAAATGTTTGCTGAAGTATGCTCTTTAAAAACATGCCTGAAATAAATGTTTGGACCATATTAAGTAAAAATAAATAAATAAATAAATAAATTGTCTCTCTTTTCTTTTTCCCCCTCTTAATTTTGATAAATATCTACTTTTGGGATTGGGGAGCTGCTTGGGGAGGGGATTGTTTGGGTTTGTTTTATTTTTAACTTTTGTTCTGGCTCTTTTGACCTTTAAAATATCCTGCTTAAAACAATCAGTTTGTATCTACATTTTTTTTTAAAAACTTCTATTAATATTCACATTTTTTTCCCGTATGTGAATGAAACCTTTTATCAAACTGTGCTCTCTGGAAATATTTTGGGATCTTCAGAAAACAAAATACATGTATTTCCAGTCTAAAGTAGCAAGCTCAGCAGCCAGATTTTGCAAAGGCAATTTATGTGGCAATGCTATAATCACAAAATGCTTAAATTTTCTCTCCAGTGGAAAAAAATATTTACTGCTCTCACACAAAGGATTTATAGAAGAGATGCAACCTCTTATCTAAGAATAAACCAGTTCACAACAATGACATTGAAAAATAAGGGTTAATGTTTGTATTCTTCATAAAAATAATGCTGATATAGTAAGAAACCAAAAAAATTTTCCAAATCCTTATTTGGGAAACAACAGGAATATATAAAGTATATATGTAAAGAGCATGCACATATCTGCAAGAATCTGAACAGAGCCCTGGAATTTCTTGAAGAACTGACACATTTCCAAAAAAAATCACCTCGGTGAAGGAAAAATTTTCTGTGGGCATATATGTGCTTTCATTGATGCAGATTGTATTTGGAGTCAAATTTAGGAGAGAGCTAAAGTAATTCATCTGAGAACAGACAAGACCTCTGTGGTTCATTTCCTATTCTGAATCTCAGAGAAAAAGTCTTNGGGGGGGGGGAACAAAACTATATTTAAAAATATATTAAATATACTTAAAACCTGAATTAGCTCTACTAAAAATTATTAACCCAATGTCAGTGAGACTCACACCAGATAAGTTCTTGCTCAAAAGTGTCATTATCTACACAGAGCCCAAATCTCACCCCTTCTCTTTCCTAACTGCTTCTAGCTCTGTTAATGGCCCTTGCTGGAGAAGGCAGAAAGGAGATGGGGGGACATCCAGTACAGGGGAAATAACAGAAAACTGCAATGTAAAAAGGTGCTCAAATCTAATCCCAGGACTGATACCAGAGAAGAGAAAAACTCTGACAGATTTATTTCTTGGTAATTTCCTTGTGAGCTGCAAAGAAATTACTCCTGCTGGCTTTACCAATGTCCAAATTTGGACCTAAGAGTTTCATAGTATCCCCTTTTCCCCTCCCTTTGCCTACTGCATCTGGTGGTTGCACGGCTTGGTTTGAGCCTGCAGAGACCAGAGGACATCCTCTGGCCAGGGGCTGTAACCTGCCTTCTAGTACATATTTTTCCAACAGCTGCAGGAGAACAGAAGCAAGTCCCTGTATTTCTCTCAACAGTTTTACAAAAAAAAGATGCACAAATTGGTAACTATTATTTTTTCCCAAGGAGTTCTTACTAGCTTTAAACAATAGTGGCACTCAGAAATATCTTCATGCCAACACTGAGCTCACAGTGGTTTGAACCAATTCCCACCACGGTTACAGAAATATTTGTGTTGTCTTTGGTGAACTTTGGGTCAGGCCTCTCTTTAGAATAAACCTGCTAGAGGAACAGACCGATTCTCTAAGTGACTGTAGCCCTTACAGCAAATCAGCGGTTTGAAATGTGGAGCAGCGTGGAAATCTACCCAATCTCTCTATTCCCTGGCTTCACAAGTGGGAGCTGTTGATACCTGCATAGCTGTTGGTACAAGGCAGAGCGGAAGAGCATAGTAAGTTAATAATCTACAGGCAATTCAGAAACGTCTAGGACAGAGACACTGACACTGGGGAATCATGTGTCTGCACTGAACGTCTAGTAGATTGTTTACTTGGAGGGCTGATGAGAAGAGCACAGATGTACCTCTGAAACAACTACTTGGCAGGTAAGGCTACTAATGTACTCTAATAGAGAGTGCCATGTTCTCATCATCATTGTGTCTTTTCCCCGGACATACTTGCAGCAGTTTATCAACGTTATATAATGCAGGGAGACTCCAGAGCAAGGATGAAGAGTTGATAGCCAGCTTTCGGTATGCTTGTTTATTTGACAGACTTGATTTACAGTTCTCGTGTTTACACAATGCACTTTGAGCTGTTGTTTCTTTCATTTTTTAATGTCAAAATAATTATTCGTGATCCTAAATAAACATCTGGAAAGTGCTGTAGGTTTCAGGAGCGGGCTTGAAAGGCTGCTTTTAAGAACTACTCCAGCGTGCGGTTTATTTCTCATACAGTCAGTGATTATTGCGCTCTATATGTTTTCCTCTTGTTTACCGCCTTTTTTCCCTGCCACAGCACGGTTTTGTTTTCTCCTGCCGGTGGGATAAAAGAAAGAACAATGAAGAGCGCGACAGGCAAGAGCTGTACGAGCTTTTCCCCTGGGGGCTGGGGGAGCGAGGAGGGGGCCGGGACCTCCCGCCCTTCAGGGGAGCAGGTCGCCCTTCCCTGGGGGCCGCCGCGGGGACGCGCACGAGGGGCAGCGGTGCCCGCGCCCA
>VXAL01000495.1:335-26535 GCA_013399475.1 Chauna torquata | reverse complement strand
GAAGGGGCTCCCGCGCTGCTGCCCCTCCCGCGCACCGCTGCCCGTTCCCACGGGGGTCTCTCCCACACACGCAGACACACGTGCACACAGACACCCCGACAGCCCCGCCGCCCAGCACCTGACCCCCCCCGCCCCGCCCTCTGCATTTTAGCGGGGGGGTGGACGACCCAGCTCAGCACTGGTGGCTGCTCCCCGCCAGGTCGCACCCCCGGGAGGCGGGGGAGGCTTTCAGAACCCCCACCCCCCGCAACCCCGGGGCCGCCGCCGCGCTGGCCGGGTGTGCAGCGGAGCGTGGGGCGGCTGCGGCTCCGCGCAGCCCGGAGCGGCTCCGGGCAGAACTCGGTGCTCAGATGGACTTCTCTACCCCCCTCCCCTCCCCTCCCCCAGCAAACAAACAAATAAATAAGTATAGGGTCGGAGGGGATGGGGGGGAAGAAGTCTGTGCTTGTTGTGCTTTCGCTGCCCAGAGCAGAGAGTGCAAATATTGAGGATACTGGGGCTGAAAAACGTCTTCTGGTTTTGTGTCATGATGCACACGGTTGATTGTAGGTAGTGTAGTAGCTATCCGTATCCCAATAGTTCCCTGTCGAAAGGGTTGTTATGGCAGCAGCGCTTCCCCCTTCTTTTATTTAGCATCTCTGGCTCAGAGTAATGTTAAAGACCTGGAAACTGCCTTAAAGAAAAACATAATAATAATAAAAAAGAGCAACCTCTTGCCTCTTTGCCAAATAGCCAACAAGTATGAATATAAGATTCGCAGTAAATCTTCACTTCTTTCTCCAGAAGCTGGTGCTGTGATAACACTTAAGATTGAAGGAGTCTGGGGGGAAATGTCTTTTTTATTTTTTTTATTTTTTGGTTACAATTCCTGTTTTTTTTTTAAATTTTGTTAGAGTTTTTGATTGTTTTTGCAGATTTTTTTTCAAGCGTTTCACTTACTTATACTTTTTTTCCTAGCATTCTGTTTCAGTTACAGAGGACTCCTTAGTCCATCACTACTCTGGGTAAAGAGATTAAAGCAATTCTACATAAAAGTAACTAAGGGAAAGCTTGTATTTCTGTAGATGTAGCTTTTCTGAACAATTTACAGGATGGTGAGTTTTTGTCTTGCAACACAGAGAGGAATCTGTGTAAGACTCATCAGAAAGCTTTCATCACACCTTAACTGCCACGGCTGGTGGCAGTCTGAAACAACAAGATTTAAAGGTTATTCTGGAAATGAGTTCTATCACTGGTCACGATCAGCCTGTTCCCAGTCAGACCATAAATAGTTTTTAGGGAAATACTCTGATTTTGATTTCTGTTTAATCAGTAGTGTTTTCCAGAAACAGTGTTTAAACCATAAAGCCTTTGATTAGGACTGATGCTAAAAACACATGAAATTAAATTGGTGGATGGTTATATTATCTCAGAGTTTTTACTGTGCAACTGTATAGGTACCATTTGTTGTCTTCAGCTGGAGTTTGCTTGAGTAGAGGTTGAGCAGTGAATGATAAGGACAGCAGGATTTCATCCTGGAAGATTTTGCATTTTTATTTCTGGCAGAATATTTGCAGACTGATATTGATATTGCAGAATGAAATGTTACTGAATTGTGATACCTTGTTTTCAGTTGTACATTTTGAAATAAGTTTTGCTTATCAGTAGGAAAGCAACATGAGTGTGGAACTGTTCATTTAAGAATGAAAAAATGCTGTCCCAGTAAGATTCATGTGTTAAAGCAGACTAGGTGCAGGTTAAATAAGTGAACTAGAATAACGTAGTGTGAGCAATCCGTAGCTAATTTTTATTGCTTATAATGAAAACAGGCAATCCTGTCATCTTCAAATTGGAGTATAGGCATGTTAGCAGGGAGGTGAAGAACAGCAGTGTATATCTTTAATGACAAACTGAACTCTTGAATAAACCTCAGAAAATCCAGAGGGAATACAAATACATCTCTTGATATAACTGTGGTCATGACTCTGTTCCCAGTTAAATCAGTATGAGATTCTCCACAGACACAGGTGTGAGCTGAATCAAAGACATTTCTGCTAACCATTTTGAAGGAATCGGCACGTGAAAAGATCGTTTGTATTTTTCCCCATTGCCGTAGCTGGAAGGATTTATTTCATGTCTGGTATGGAGTATTCCAAGCTTTACCCTTCTGAACTGTAGTCAAGCCTATAGTTCTTACCTGCCCAGACAGCTCAGCTGAAATAATTCTTGTGAGAAATAATAATGTATATATAGCTATGGGTTATTCTACTGGGCCCTACTGGCTAAACAATTGTCATGTTGCCTGGCAAAAGGGCTCAACTTTGGATGATATTTTCATATCTGATACCACTCAAATTTCATTTTAGGTTGTGGAAATAGCAGGTTTCTTAAAATGGCATTATTTGTTTTCTGGTTCTGATATGAAATGGCTAGCTGAATTTAATCAAGCTGGAGAGCAGACGTTTCCAACTTTAGAGATTTAAAAATAAATGTAAATTGTAATGAAGAAAAAACAGTTTTGGCCACTCTGAAAAGGGTTACAGCTGAAGTTATTTGATACAAATGAACAAACAGATTGCATTTGTTTAACATTAGACAGAGGTAAGATGGAACAAAAACAAAAGCTGGCAGTACTCAGTCATCTTAGGAAAATACACAATGTAAACCCCCAGAAGACCATTGCAAAAATTGCCCCAAAGGTTCTAACTTCAAGGGTCTGACTTGAAGAGTGGGCATCCAGTGGAAAAAGTCCCAGTGACTTCAGTAAGCGCTCATATCTGGAGTGTATTGTTAGAGAAGGGGTGGGTAAAGATAATCTAAAGAAGTACCACAAGGATTCTGACAGATAGTTACTAAAACATCTTCAGTTAGGAGGAAGTCCTGGCTCCACAGAAGCTGAATTGGAATCTTGCCGTTGATCTCACTGGGGCCAAAATGTCATCCGGAGAATTATGTTTCAAATGACTTTTGAAATACGTTGTGTGTTATATTTAATCTGGTTTTAATTTGTGTGATATTCTATTAAAATGAGGTTACCTTTGCCAAGCTCGAGTTATTAATTAGTTATTAGCAATGATTTTCCCTTTCCTTTTACATTTTTATAAATGTCAGTTTTTCAGAAATGGCAAGAAATACAAAATAGTCTTCCTGTAAGAGTGCACTCATAAGCTGAATAATTCAAAACCCGTACTGTCATTGTGCAATCAAATTTTTAATATGATGCTGTCAAAGTCATAAAATAAGAAAATCAAATGTGACATCATGGAAGACAATGTATATAGCTGACATGACATCTGAATGTTTTAATTTCCCCACTTTATATTTAGTGGTTAATGAAGACAGACTTTTCTTCCTTTCCTCTGAGGAAGTTCCTAATACAACACATTAAATGTTCAGAAAAAAATGATGTGTATATTTTCTTAAAAAGAGATATACCTCTTGTGAAGAAAAGTCCCTTACATAAAGGAAATGAATTAATGAAGGAGACAATTTAAAGCCTTCACTGGGAAACACAGAACTGAAATAATTTATAGCTGGTCAGGAAAACTATTGTCAGATGATAGATTTTCTAGAATATGGTAGGTATGATCTTGACAAAGGACAACTTATTAAGTATTTCTAACTAGGTATGTACCTCTGCATTAAAAAAAAAAAAAAAAGAGACTGTTACACTCAAACCCCTCAAAAAAACCAGTCATTTCTGTTTTTTTTCTACTGGTTTTCCTCCTAAATTAAGCACATTTAATGCTAATGAAAAGGTGCTAGACTGGCAGAAATGGAAAATGAAGCTCTGTTTGTGTCCCGAATTTGTCAAGCTTACAATGACCTCTGCCATCCTCAAAGAAACCAGACCCAGTTGTGTCTTCCTGGGTCCTTGCCGGATCCTGTGAGGAGCTCAGCATCCTCAGCACTGGTGCTTTTGAAAGCACTAAGTGCGTTCCAAGATCCTTTAAGAAATGGAGTGAAATAACCAGTTCATTTCACGCAGGCCACAAACCAGCTTTCAAATCGCAATGATTTTCCGTCACTACTGCATGTTGGCTGTATTTGAATCAGTGAACTAGAGGTGAAAGGCTCCAAAAATGTGATTACCAGTCCCCCAAGACATTTAGTCCTTCAAGGATATCTTACTGGAAGTACGTGTTCGTATTTCACAAACAGGAGCAGAGTAAAATGAATTAATAACTCACAAAAATATATAAATATTAAAAAAAAAAAAAAGCTTTCACACTATTTCTTTTAATTATGTAGAGACACTGTTAATGTTGCCAGATATTTGGTTCTGGAATACACATATAATACATGAGCAAAGCAGCTTCATACTTGTTTATATTTCGTTACCACATAATACTACATTTTCGATCTGACAATAGACAATGAGTTAACCACGTATCCATACCTGGCTAAATTAAGACATTCCAATACTAGTGCTTTTTTCCCCCTAACTTCTAACACTCAGCAGAAAACAATGTCAGAAAACAAACAAAATAACATATAAAAATCTATTACTTTTAATGGATTTTAATATATAATGTCTTACTTTATAATAATTAAACCTACTACTCTTTTGAAAAAAAAAAATCAACCTAAAACTATTGTAATATTACAACCTAAACCTCCTATGTAGGTAAAGCTACTGAACTAAAAGAAGCCACTAGCTGAATACTGAAAAATATACTTTTGTGTATTTAAGTGATAATCCAGCTGTTCAAAGCTCTATTGTCTTTTCTGCAGATGTCTTCTTCCTTATAGTTTATCCAGGACAGCAACTACAGCAGTTTCAAACTGAAAAAAATGTGTTAGAACTGAAAGTGCAGGAAAGCCCAGTTTCCCATTCCAGTGTTAGAACGGAAGTGAGAGGCAGAGACCTATACGATCTAAACGTTGAATGACACAAAAACATAAAACATATACTTCAAACTTCTTTCTTTCATTTAGCAAATGAGTGTTGGGTTTTATTTAATCATGGAATGTTTTTTTAAATTTTGTATTTATCTAGGACCTTTATTATAGTTTCATTTACCTTATAAAAATTCTAGAAAGTATTTTCTGCACTTTAATTGTATATTGACTTCCATCCCAACGTGTCTAGATAATATTAGAACATTAAGCATCATTTGTCATATTAAAATGCAGAAGTTGAAAATCTGAATAAATAACAGATCTAGACTTCTTTGTGATTAGCAAAAAATGGTATTAAATTTTCTATAAAGCTTATATTGATTGCTGATTAATGTTCTTTAATGTGTGATTTGAGTGATGCTCAAATATTCTTTAAAAAAACAACTAAAAAGCATAATTGTAGTCCAAGATTAATTACAATTATTTAATACATGGTATCTTTCTTACTGATTTGAACTATGATTAAAGTTGGTGATTTAAACTAATTTGATTGAAATCTGCCTATCCTTAGGAAAAACTAATCGCTAAGCATCTTGTTTACATTTTTGTCTTTACATTTCCTCACAGTTCCTCCTGCAGCCTTTTTTTACCAATTTTTTTCACCCCAGATGGAGACACTGGGTAGGAGCTCAAAATATTTTTAAATAACTTCTAAATAATTAAGCAGCCTTAACTCTCTGTATTTTCAAGGGCTTTCTTCAGATGAGTCACCACATCTTAGGAAGTCAGGTACCAACAGCAGTACCCAGAGCAGATTACTAACTGAGGACAGATGGATGCAGGTGGCACATAGACCATGCCAGACACCACAGGGTGAAGGAAGCTCATAAAGCGTCAAATCCAGTTCTCTCTGCTTATCAGGGTGACGTTTCAGAGCTTTTTGAAATTACAAAATTTGCGTCCTTTTGAAATGAAAGATACAAATTTAGAAGTCCTCAAAAAACAATCTTTTCCTCAAATTGTTTCAGATAGACTGAAACATTGAAGTCAGGCTTTTAAAATATTATAATACACATCCCAGAAATCAGAAACTATTTTAATATTTCTTTTATTACATTTTCTTTCAAATCAAGACTTCAGGAAAACTTGTTCAAATTCATGGAGCATTGTGATACCAATGGAACTGCATATTCCAACAGAATAGGATTTCAGTGAATTTTCTTCAGTGTCTTTAACTACAAAGGAAGAAGGACCTTCCTTAAGGTTATGCAGAATGAAGGTATCAATCCTGAAATCATTTGCGTATATGCCAAGTTCTGTGAATGTGAATATTCCAATATATTGGCTGATTGTGTACGTCATGTTACTCCTGTGATAAGCACTCTGACTTTATCAGACTTCATCAGAATTAAGTCCTCAGTACTCTTTGGCAAAGCAGTGGAAGTCTTGTCTTAGAGGCAGAGTGTTAGGGAAAATCATAAACTTTTGAAACTAAGGATTTGAAATGGGAAATATTTTATGTTCACTACCACTGAATATTGCATTTAAATGGAATGGGAGAACATCCAACTTCACTTAGAAAGCATTCAAGTTATTATTATTGCCTGTATTGTTATGTTTGGAATCAAATTTATCAGCTAAACAGCCAAGGCTATCAACCTAGGCTATCCTGATTTTACGGTTTATTTAAGCTGGCAATACAAGATTTTCACAAATTAACTGCTTAAGACTATTATTCAGCAGTTCTAAAGGCCAATGTTTAAGTATAACGAAGTAAGCTTGCTCTGACACAAATGCTAATTGGTTTCTTGCAAACTACCAGACTTTAAAAAGAGTTTTTAAACAACACTGAATGCAGAAATAAAATGTGATAATATCCAACAAATGCCATTTTTGAGCATAACAAACTTGCTAATTCTAGAACTTGTAATAATTAGGAGAGTTTTAAGTGAAAATGCTTTCCCCAAACATTTGCCTCAACCACCTACGCTAAGAGACGGCTGATGTCCTACATGATATATTAGCACTTAGATTAGGGTTTTAAGCAAGGAGCTCAGGGAAGGAACGAAACTTCACTTCCTGAAGATCTCCATGCTTCCCCCACAGCTGCCCACTGGCCACCCTTGCTGTGCATTGTGCATGGGAAGCAAAGGAATGATCAGCTGCCTCCCCAGTGAGGCTTCCTGGGGGACACAAGACAACATTTAAAATATTTTGGCAGTTAGAGTGTTCATAACTAGATGAAGCGTATTTCCTTCAGGCCTTGTTGAGAAGAAGAATCTTCTTTCCAAAGGTGTCCTACGGTGGGCATGTGCAAGCAGCTGAGAGCATTCATATTGCTAAAGCACTCACAGCAAAAAAAAATATTGACAACAGCAACTACATTTCGTTTTTAGCTCTTTCCACACTAAAGAAATGTTTGTGCAAAGTCTATTTTGTGCAAACGGGTGCTAATGGTCTATAGGAAGGAATTCCAAACTGACTGTACATTGGAGCTAAGCACAGCAGTACTGCTATGAAATTCGGGGCTGGGAGTTTTTACACAGCTGATAATACTCAGCATAAGACTGGGAGTAATTTAATTTCATGCAATCAATGAAACAAATAGGAAAGTGGTTTGTATGTGTGTGTGCGTATAAACTACAGTATGAATGAGTCATGTGCAATTCAGTAAAAGGAAAGAAGTAGTTTACCAAAACCTGTGAAGGTAACCAGTGGATAACCAAAGAAGATACCAGCAAGTCACCATTTTTTTTCATGTTTATAAGATGTGATTACAAAATATGGAGACAAATGCCTGTCTTGTAACTACAACCTGAAACTGGGAGACTACCTGTTATTAAATAAGTTGCTTCATCCCACAACACCTTGACACTTTCAAATAGACCTACATACATTTCATTAGCCATCACATCATTATATTCCTCTTGATCTTGTTATAAGGCAAAATAGCTGTGGAGCCACTGGTGGACCACTCACTTTTCAAATAGTGATTTTTTGACAAACTATGTGTGTAAAGTTTATCACTGAGGAACAAGTTCTGTCTTCCTTAATAACTAAGATAAAAAAGAAAAAAACACGAGTCTGTTGCACAGTCAGTAATGAAACACCCAGCTATATGAAAATACCATTTTGTGGAAAATTTTATAATTTCACCAGTTTTCTATTCTGAAAAGAACAAAACCAAAAAGTTGAAATGTTCTACAGATTAAGAAGTTATTTTCTCTGGTCAATAATTTTGCTTGTAGGACAATCTAGTTGTGGACAAATTTGGAAGATTGATTATGATAAAATCAAAGTCATTTGTTATTTTGAATGTTAAAAATACACAGCAGTCACTTATTCAAAACATTTTTTCTTGAAATTGACATTCTTCCCAGAGATGTTTTGATGTAAAAACACGTTTTCTATTCTGAAAAGAACAAAACCAAAAAGTTGAAATGTTCTACAGATTAAGAAGTTATTTTCTCTGGTCAATAATTTTGCTTGTAGGACAATCTAGTTGTGGACAAATTTGGAAGATTGATTATGATAAAATCAAAGTCATTTGTTATTTTGAATGTTAAAAATACACAGCAGTCACTTATTCAAAACATTTTTTCTTGAAATTGACATTCTTCCCAGAGATGTTTTGATGTAAAAACACCTTCATTCTCCTCTGAAAAAAAATCGTGCAGCTCTAGATCTCCAGGAAAGAATACAATATCCTATTGAATGTTACAGGGAAGATCTGCAGCTTTTTGTGTTAAGTTTTATACAAAGGATAGTCTAAACTGCTNGTGAACTAGAGGTGAAAGGCTCCAAAAATGTGATTACCAGTCCCCCAAGACATTTAGTCCTTCAAGGATATCTTACTGGAAGTACGTGTTCGTATTTCACAAACAGGAGCAGAGTAAAATGAATTAATANTTTGTTTGTTTGTTTTTCTTTTGAGTAAATATATACTTGTATAGGAATATACACACATGTATACATATATACTCCTATTCCTCCTGGTCCATAACGGCAGCTGAGCTCCTCAGGCATCCTGCTTTGTTAAAATCCTCTTCCTTGAAACTGAGCTTTTTAATTTTTTTTTTTTCCTAATAGAGCAATTTCATGTTGTAGATTTATGGATTTATTCCTTTTCTTGAAATTTCATGGATTGGCCTAATTTGTAATTCTTTTCGCTCTCATCACTATGCAGTGAATATTTCTTCCTTTCACTGGGTTGTTAGAGAATAAGTCATTTTGATGTTTGTGCCCCATTTTTGTAAGTGGCTAATGCTGTATAATGGTTATGGATTATCTGTAGTTTTCAGGTAAGCAGAAAAAATTACTCCAGAATTTTGCCTCTCTGAAGGTCAGAAATGCAAAGCTAGAAATGCAAGGCAAGACACTAGGGTCCCAGTCTCCAGCTCCAGCCATGCCTCTTTCTACAGTGCAAAATTGTTTTAGCACAGGTTTTCCCCAAAATATGGAGAATACTTCTGATGCCATGAAGGGAAGGTAATATGTGGTAATCACAGGCTATTTCAGCAGCAATGGGAAAAGGCTAGCATAGACTTGAGAGAATAGTCAATGATCAGTCTAGATAGTAAGCTTCGCTACTTACTGATATGTATATATATCTTTTTAATATTTCCACAAACTGTTGTTTCAAAATAGTGTTTTCTCCTGCTTCATTAGCACCTATTTTCCTTTTTAGTCTGTTCCCTTTCTTCCTGATTTTGTTTCTTTTATGCCTGAGATTCATTTTATTTCAGCTCAGAATTTCCATCTTTTCCTTTGCATAATTTCACAGATTGTCACTTCTTAATTACAGAAAAGTCATTTTACTTGCCCCAGAAAAAAAAGAGGGAATTTTAAGTTTTCACTAACAATTACATGTGATGATTGAGGGCAAAATCCACACAGAGAGTTATAACTAAATACATTAAAAGTTTTAGGCAGCAAAAATGTGACTTGGATGTATTTGTCTCTATTAGCAAGTAATTCAACATAACAGTAGTAGACCAGTGGATCAAAGCAGCTGGTGCTGAGGTGTCTGTATTTAAAGTATGTGATCAATGTGTGTTACTATGGACTAGATTTAGTTTGGTGTCTTGGACCAAATGTTATTACCTTGCATGTAGTCTGAGACTGTTCAAAGGACTAATTAGGTCAGATCCTTTTGTCCCCCCTGCAGAACAAAGTACATTTGGTACAGACTGTAAGCAGAGCTTCCAATTTAGTGTACTTCAAAAGAAATCTAGTTCATGCACACCAAGACTGCTTTGGAAACCAAACCAATGTATGGTAATTGAGATGCACTACAAAACCACACTACTTATCTGTCAAATGGCAGTGTAGTCTCCTAGTCTCTGAACAGCACACTTTACCACCACCTTGCCCTAGAGTTGCCTATTGCTAACTCAGTTATCAGTCTTAAAGTTCTGTTTGTCTAAGTCACAAGAAGCAAGTTAAGCCTGCTGAAGACTGAACAAAATGAGGGACTTGTGTAAATCTTTCGTCGTGTCATCATATGGACTAAGTACTGCAACCAGGAACCCATTTCTTGGGCAATTTCTTTAGACACTAGGCTAAAGAGTCAGTCACCCATCCATGTGGGCAAATAAATATTTAATATTTAAATATTCTGACCATGTAGTGGCATGGTTCCTACAGGAGTGGCAAATGTGTTATTTCAGAATAGTCCCTGGGAGTAGCAGGTTGCAGTGCCACAGCCAGAGCAGGCAGTTGGCAGAACTGAACCCAAGCTGCCAACATTTTGGACAACAAATTTGATTGCAGTTTTACTGGGGGAGCACCACCAATACATACCCTTTCTTTTTATTTTAAAAGAAAAGCACTATTCCATTTCTTTTTTCTTCCGTTCAGTTTCTAAAAAGAGAAAAAAAAAAAAAGTATTTTTTTATGTCTACTTCGCAAGAAGGATCTGAATCCTAAACGGATGGATGCACATCCTCAGAACTATAAGCAAGGTGCTTAACTTCTGGCTTGGTGGAATTTAAAACAGGAAAACAGGTTTTGTGACTTGGTATTCTCCTGTGTACCAAACTGTCTGGTCAGTGTCCTGACTTCATATAGCTCTATGCTCTGTGTACAGGGTGTCCACAACCCAACCGGTTCCACCTGACTTCCTGGGCAATTGTATACAGCTTAAACAGGGATGCTTCATGTGATGTGTCAACAAGACTCCAAAAGCGAAGTAATGAATTGCTCGCCTTGTAGTACCCCAACGTTTTCTTGGATGCAACCAGCAAGCATTGCAATATCTATAAACAAAGTACCTGTCAGTTAAAGACTCATTTCTCTGCCCTGAAGTAGGCTTCTCATGCAAAGCATAGGAGATGGATGAGTAAGAGTGGGATTCAGAGAAATCAGCAAGCTGAATAAGGGATGGCTAGAAGGAAATACAATGGGACATACAACCTACACCTTAAAGACATCTACTTTCAGTGCTGGGCAAGCACCTACTGTCTCCTGAAAGTAAGCACATAAGCTAGACCTGCCTTTTCTTCAAAATAATTAGAACATACTGCTAATTGATGCCCAAATATCCAGTAATTGGAGACATTTGGGTGGATGACTTTTAAAAAACTTCCCCGCACTTCTGAGGTGGAGAAAATATTTCACTCACAGGCACTTTCAGGTTGGAAATGTGACCTAACTACTAACTGAATGTTTTTTGGGGGGATGAAGCAAGTGACTTTCTCCTTTTGAAACTTTGCCAATTTGCATAATTGATTAAAGAGCTAATGGAGGAGGAATTTAAACCTGACGTCCTTCCTTCACAGAAGAGTGGGCTAACATTGGTCTGTGGAGTCCATTGCTGCTCTTGTGAATGAGTTTGCACTCAGAATCTGGGCAGGGTCAGCGCTTGAGGATCTGGTGCTTGAGCACCACAGCACTTGGAGATGCTGAGCTGCAGCTGCATGAGGGCTGAAAAGCATTAGTGGTGCCTGAATGCTGAATTTAGCATTGGCCAAAGCAGCAACTAAACCCCTTGATAGGCTTTATCTTTACACTTCATTAAAAAAGCCAGGGTGTTAAAAAGCAACACTTAGGAGCCTTTAGAACTACAGAGAGCTACTAATAGAAACCTTCAGTTAATTTAATGGTTTATAGAAAGTGCTTAGTTCGGAAACTGAAGATCTCTCTTCTTTCACATAATAGATATAGTGCAGTGAGCAGTAATATAGCTTTCCTATAGTCCTTCATCACTTTGCCCCCGTTTGTTGTTAGAAGATATCCAAGTCTATAGACAAGGCACAAAATAAGCTAATGTCTAAGGGAGGAGAAGAACATATTAGTTCAGGGAATTGTACTTTGGATGACAGTAAATATCTATCATTTTCTCATAGATATTCATTTTTGACAGGCTATTTACTCAAAAAGATCTTTACTTTACCAGTCCTTTGTTTTTCTTCTTATTTAAGATTCTAAAGTCTTCATGGTAGAGACTTTTATCATATTTGTTCCTGTAGCCTTAAAAGCCACTACCTGCTAACATGATAACACAACATAATCTAATCTAGCTTTTATACTTTATTTTACAAAGCAAACCTTTACATAGGTTTCTGTAACAGTAAAAAAGCCTTGCTGAAGTCCTTTAAAATCTGATTTATTCAAGTTGAATTAGGCATTCATACTTCCTAACACTCCTTGAGCCATTATCAAATCATAGATATGATTTCAGGGAAAGCCCTAATATTTGTGATGTCTTCTCTGGTAAGGATCATGGAAAAGAACAAGCCATCAAAATTTCTTATTTTCTGTTTAGAGTGAAACCTTTCTGAAGCAGGAGTAAGTTGATAAGACCATTAGAATATCTGTCATGGTTTTGGCTGGAACAGAGTTAATTTTCTTCGCAGAGGCTCACACAATGCTGTGTTTTGGATTTTTGATGAAAATAGTGGTGATGTTTTCAGTTGCTGCAGGGCAGTGTTTACACAGAGCCAAGGACTTTCCAGCTTCTCATGCTGCCCTGCCAGCGAGGAGGCTGGGGGTGCACAAGAAGCTGGGAACAGATGGGACCAGTACAGCTGACCCAAACTGACCAAAGGGATATTCCATACCATGTGGCATCATGCTGAACAATAACTGGGGTGGCTGGCTGGGGCAAGGGGGGACCGCTGCTCAGGAACAGGCTGGGCATCAGTCAGCGGGTGGTGAGCAATTACGTTGTGCATCAGTTGCTTTGTATATTCTTTTATTGTTATTATTATTATTATTATTTTCCCTTCCTTTTATGTCCTATTAAACTGTCTTTATCTCATCCCATGAGCTTTTACCTTTTTTTTCTTCCAGTTATCTCTCCCATCCCATGGGGTGGTGAGCGAATGGCTGTGTGGTGCTGCGCTGCCTGCCAGGTTAAACCACAACAATATCCCAGATAATTATGTAGTCAGTGGCCGCAAATCTGTTTCAGGTGATAGGCTGTCTTTCCCTGTTAAGATTTTATGACTTCCTCTAACTCCAAAAGAGTGTTTTCATGGAAAATTTCTACACAAATTGTAATGAGTTGGAAATTATTATTATTTTTTTTAATTATAACATAGAGTTTCATTGTTACATACATTATTACTTTCAGATGATTAGCCCGCAGTTTTTAGACAGACCAATTTTGACCTGGAATCTTCCTAGACTTAGAGTCCAGTGACTAGAATATATCTATTCCACAGTCTCTTAATCTTACAAATCATTGTTGGACTTATGTCTCTTTCTGAGTTCTAGAAAGGCTAGCTTTTCCCTCTGATACATAGATATGCCAGAACAATCATTACTTTCTGCTAGAGTCAAATCCTCAGCTACTGATCGGTTTACACATTAATACACCTGGGAAGGTCCGCTTTAAATATTTGCATTTTGAAATCCCCAAATTTTTTTAAAGGCAATAAGTGAAGCTAGAGATATGCCTCTGACTGTGAAGCATTGAACTAATTTATAACTCAGCCTAGCCTTCTATGTGAAGCCGCCTAAAATTTTAGGTCTGGATACAGATATGACAGTGTGTTTTAATTTCTGTATTTATTATTTTCTTTTTGGTCACTAATAATTTGCATCTTTGACTCATTTTCTTCTGTATTTTCTCTATTTTAGCAGTAGTTTATATCACTCAGAATCATGATTCTACTTGTCATATGATAACCAACCCAAAGTGGTGGGCCTGGAGAGGTTAAAAATGTATTCATGAATGGCTTTCACCTCACCTCAATTTAGCCACCAAAAAGTAAGCTAACCTTCAAGTCTTCCTCTGTAGTTAGGAGAGAGAGAAAGACATTTCCAGAGAGCAATTAATTGCGCTTTCCAGACCTCTCTCTTAGAATGGGAGGAATTACCCTGTGAAAGTACTTGTTCCTCCCTCTGATTACAAGGGAGCTTCAGTGAGTACCGCAGAGAGTACGTCTTTTTTAAGATGTGCTTTTATTATTTAAGGACATCAACTATTTTTATATAGGACTTTCAGTTTCCAAGATTATCACCTGTGGCTGACTTGGGATACCTCTAGATAGCAGGAATGGAGCCAAAAGAGCTTGCTGTGCTCCCCCTGTACTTGGTAAAGCTGAGGTCTTTGGTACAGAGAAATTTCAGCTGGCAGCACAGAAACCATTGTGGGGCTAGAAGCAGCACAGCTGTGTTCCTGCAACATTGCACACTGAGCTAAGAAACTCTGCTGAAACCAGCTTAATTCACTGGCACAGTACCTTAATTTCCATGAAATTTGTTTATAGAAAATAGACCAGTAGAATATTCTATATATTTAGCAAGTTTCTTCCAGTTAACCGCTTTCTTCCAGAGTACTTGGTTTTGAACAAATCATTAGAGAAATTCAGCAAGCTTAGAGACATCCTGTACAAGTCATTTTCTGTTACAGAATATATGCTGCCTGAGAAGCAGTGCAATCATTCAATTTTGTCCTGCCATTTCTGTATGTATGCACAACTATATTAAGGAATATGCGAATCAGGGAAAATGCGAGAACACCCTGATACTCAGTTCTGGAGTAAGGCTTATAGTAATACAACTTAATTTAATTACAGAAAAGTCCTTTCATTCATTTCTGTGAATGAATACAATCTGAATGCTAATAGATGAGTGCATACCATTAATTAGAGCTAAAGCTAAAGGATACACAACCTAAATTTGTCAATAAAGGCTTACAGTGGTATTTCAAAGAAGATTTTCTGAAGCTGTTCATGACATATCAACATTTCTTTTTAGAACTGGAAGCCTATGGAGGATAAAACTGCAATCTTCTTGGAAAGTGTACAAAGCAAGCCTGACTTTCTGCGTAGTTGCTATCATTTTGCCAGCTGAACGGATGACACTTAAATTAAACTCTGAAATATTAGTGCTACATGCCATTTTGTAAGAGAAAGTGTTTTGACTGGGTAGAGTTAAATTTGGTCTTTGCTAAAAGGTGGATACATGGGGATGGAAACTGTTCCCCATTTTGGTTTACTACTTTTTCACAGGTATTACTGTCTGATGTTTGACCTAGAAGTCCTTCTAGTTTGGGAAGTTATTACAATCTGTGTGAAAGGAAATCCTAAACCAATTAAATATAGGTCTCAACTAATTTTATCGCTGTTATCTGCTTGGAGGGAATTGCTAGTTGCCCCTTCCTGCGAACTGTCAGAACATTTTCTACTTTCCTAAATTTTCCCATCGCTCCAAGAGAAGAGTATGGAGAAAACAGGTCTTTCTCTGTCTCCTTGGAGTAGAAAGCTGACTTCAATTCTTTCATATATACATGAGTTCCTTACTGGCCATTTGTGCTAAATGTATCTAGACACACAAAAGTGGAACTTAAATCAGTTTTAAAGCAGCGGTATCTTTAAATTCGCTACACTCTTACAAATTCACTACTTAATTTCCCCTACTGCTTAGAGGCACAGGAAAGGGCTGGTGATGGTAATCTCATTATTTTATATGTGCTGTGGTTTTTTTCTCTTAATGCTGCAACTTAGAAAATTACAGTATTGCATGAAAATCTCGAATGCCATTAGACAGAAAGAAAAGAGAAAGCCTGGAACATACATATTATATTTTCTATGTAAAATCCTTCTAAGCCTACTAAATGTTATTGTCTCACAGTTCTGTTAGCAAACAGATACTATTTAAAGTATTTAAATTAGATTAGATGTTTTAGCCTGAAACAAATTATGAGCAAATTATGAGAAAATTGTATGAGTATATAGTAATGTGAGCAGTCAAACTGCTGGATCGCAGAAGTTATAACTTCCAGCTGCCAGTGAGGGTGATGAAGGTAGGTGGAAGTTAATCATATCTGTAACCGGAGCTGTAGGATGAGGTGCTTCCAAATCCTAAGTTTCTAGATGTCAGTGCAGATAAGTGCAGAAGACAGCTTCAAAGTACATAAAAAAGCATATTTTAAAAGCGTCCACATGTCTTTCTTTTTAAGTCACATAATTTTTGAGCCCATCTTATAGACTCATACAGCTTGGCTTATCATTTCTGAGCTCTTTTGGCAGTTCTACAAAACAGTGTTCACCACTGGGGTAGTTAAGATGGAGCCTGGAAAGTGACAATGATTTTGAATGAATCCACTGAAGTTGGATAAATTTGTGCTTCAAAAATGGGGAAGAAAACTTTTTTATTTTTTACATGCTCATATATTTTGACAAATCTCCAATTATTTTTTTTTTCTCTCTACTTTTGAGAACTATGAAGTTGTGCAGAAAGAAAAACATTCTTTGGCTTACAGTTTTATTTCTTGCGATAAAACAAAACAAGGCCAGTAGGAATAAAACCGTTCCACCTCTACACAGAATAATTTTCATGGGTTAGCTTTTAAGCAATTATCCTTTTTAGATATAACTTAAACTATCTTAACCTTGGTAAATCTTAATCCCAACTTCCCTCCCATACTTTGATGAACATATACTTAGGCAGGTAGTAATAATGACAGCAGTGTGTATAATCCTACTCATCAGTAGGTTTATAAATCAGGGTGAGTAAAGAAAGCAAAATTAGGCTGTGAGCCGCAATCAGCACGGAAACCTCTTATGCTATAATTATAACGTTTTGCAAAGTAGCACTCCCCTCAGCTGCTCATCTTGCTTCATGCCTAAAGTTATGCCTTACACTTGGATCTTTGGTGAGTCTATGTGTCTTTCTGTTATGGGATAGGGTGTGGGGAATTGGTTATGCTGACTCATCATGTTTTGATGCCATGAGCTGCAGCTTTCCCAGACCAGCTGCTTTTTCTGACAGACATAATGCTCTATGCTGGGTCTTTGATTTTCTGCATATTTTACTTGCTCATTAGGTCTTCCTCTTTGTATATTGCTGCTTCATTCATAGTACTTATTCTACTGTATGTTCCCAGATGGTCAAGTATTTTCATCTGTGTTTTCTATTTTGCTTTTGCACAAGTTGCTGAAAGTTTTGATAAGCATCGATGGAGGCAGGTTTAAATTATAACTTAAGAAAATAACAGGAGAAAGGGGTATGAATCAGTGGGTGATCAACTGTAACAAAAATAGCTGGGGGGGAGTGCAGAATAGTAAGAATGTACACTTTTCTACTGCAGTTTTGAGAGCTAAAATAGTATTATGAAGAGCTAAAGGTCTGCACATGAGCACATGTAACTTTCTGGAAATTGTCACTCTGACTATCACTTTCACTTGGAAAATACTCAAGTCTCTGGCTGTGTACTGCCAACATTCATTCTGAGCCCCCCATATGGACAGAGGAGGTATTGTTTAATATTTTGTGTATCTGATGATTTCCTGCTTTCACAGGAGAGGTTCTTGTTCAAGTTTTGCTTAGGAAAAAAAGTAGTTGTATTTCTATCACTTACGCTTCATGTTTACTAAGTCATATCTTTTATCATTAACAACAATGAATTGTATCTGAATTTTAGCTTTATGTGTTTTTTACTGTTTTTGGAACCTGTCACTCCATAAGCATCTGCATTTTGTTAAATTATTATCAACACTGTGCTGTAACAATGTAAATATAGTAGCTACTTGATATTTTTAGAAATGAAAGACATTTTCATACTTTTTTTCTGGGAATAATACCCACAAGCAGTAGTCATTCCCATTTTCAATTTTATTCCCATATTATGTTCCAGACCATGGTATTCTAAAGACTTATGGATCAGTGAAATGCAAGAATTTGTTTCTTTCTGATATTTTCAGGAAAACTTTCGGGTTGTTGCTTTTGTCCAGATTATTGGATTTTAGGTCACACTGTCTTTGTTTTTTTTTTTTTATGGTTTTTTTTTTATGTTTTTGGTTACAGCCTCATTAAAATGGGCTCTGATTCATAGGTTTTTTTGGGAGGCAAATAGATCTTCAAAACAGAAAATCTCAATTCATTTAATGGGATATTTACTAGTTTGTAGCCCAGCAGCGTATCCTCTACATGATTCAAGGATCACTGTGGCCTTGTCCTGTTACATCTACTGAAGGTTTAACTGACTTTATGCAGATAAATATAGATTTTAGATAGCTTTCACAATTTTACTTCTGGTACAAGACTGAGAAAGTCCTTGAACAATCTTACGTTACTGTTCTTTTGTCAGCCAATCTTTATGAGATGCCTCTGGATGAGATTCAGAAGACTTATGGTAGAGATCAGATTTTAAGTAACTGAGAGAATATTCAGTTTCAATATGTATTTTGAAAGATATTCTCTTCCTGAATGCTAGCTTTGTTTTGCAGTTAACATAATTTTGCTCTGGGCTTTGGCAAAAAGGAAGAGTATTTTGCTTTGTACTCTTCCTATTATTTCAGTTTAGGGATCCTTGCAAGCACCAGTGCCAGGCCTCTATGAAATACCTTCACAGGGTCATTCCCACCGCTCCGTGTAACTCAGCTGCCTTGTGGTAGGTCATAGCATCAAGGATGTGTTGGGGCATCCAGAGACACAATCCTTGATGTCCTGAAGTTTTGCTACTCCCTGCTGCTTTGAAGCTGGTAATGCTGGGTCACAGCAACCAGCAGCAGCCCTCACAGCTCCTCCAGATGCCCTCCAGGCCTATCTGTAGACACCCGTCAGCTGGGGAGCTGTCTTGAGGAACTTGCCACAAAGAGATGAAACGAGAATTTTTAGCATCACTGTCCCTCACTAACACCCTGCCAGGCTCCCAAAATAGTCTTGGAAGGTGCAGGATAATAGAACTGGTGCTTCACAGGGACAGCAGAGCCAACCATTGTAAATACGTTTATTTTCAAAGGGAGTGAAAAGTCCCTTCTAACACCTGTCCTCCAGGAAATAGTGATCATCTACCGTTCAAGCCTACTGAATAAACTTACTTTCTAAACTATTTTCTAATGAAGGGAACACATTTTTTCCCAAAGCAAAAGAAAACCCATCCCCAAATTCCTAGCCAAAATACTCCAAAATTATCATTTGTCTGTTCGTTGTACACTGCTTAAGGAGCTTTAAATGTTATGTTCAATGTAATTTGATTTCTGTGTATTATAGCTTTGGTATAGTTATCAATCCATTCTCCAGAACTTGCCAAGTCTTGATAAAAGTGATAAATTTTAGTCCTTAGAAATTATGATTACTTTCATGACTATGTAAGGATATGTTCTTTGGATTAAAATGTAGTTTTTCTTCATATAGATGTGTAGTGAGTGCTAAATGAAACTAAATTATGCTCAATATAGATATATTTACTTTAAATAATGTGAAACTTTGCATGCATAGAAATAGATCTCAATACTAAGTTTAGAAAATTGCTGGGGTATGGTCAACATAACCTATTTTCTATCAGCACTTCAAATTTATTCTGTTTTGATTCTTACTGTCTCTTTACAGCAACAGTTAATTTTAATTATATAATGAAGTGTTTAAACTCTGTTCAGTATATGCTTTTGTAGGTAGTATAAAAAGTTCTTGCTGTGATACTAAATGTAAGTTGTCTATTTTCTCGGTGAAATTAGTGCACTAATAATTAAGAATCCATTTTTTAACTATAACTTTAGAACTTCCTTACTTATATAAATAGACTAATTAAAACAAAAGAAACAAATGGAAAAAAAAAAAGAAAAAAGAAAAAGGAAAACCAAAAAAGCTTCTTACTGAGTTCCTCTTGAATGTAGATAGTTCATGTTTTTCACACAGGTAGATTTCCAAGACTTTTAAACTCCACTGACCGATATAGAAGAAAAGCAAATATAGCTTCAATTTTTAGAAGAATAGAAGTTTTCTGACCCTTCAACTGTCCCAAACCACTCATATGAGGGAATTTAGCTTGTCAATTTTATTCATTTGTTTGTGTTCTGCAAGGAATAGGCTTTGTAGATAATACAGACAAGTTTAAGATGTGACTTTTCGTTTTTCAGAGCACTGTAGTTTTAACTGGACTCCTAAAATTTTGCTGTAGTTGAATGATTTTGAATATGTCTGCTCTGCCGTTTTCTCAGGAAGGCAACATTTCCCCGTGAAACATTCTGATGAAGGTTTGGCTTAGTTTGGCTTGGTTTGTCTGTTTTTTTTTTTTTTAAGAACATTGAGAGAAACTGAGTTAGTGAATGACAACTTTATGTCCAAGAGGATTTGTCTCTTTATGATGAAAGATTTTTATCAATAAGAAATTACAGTGAACTTATCATTCAAAGTGGATAATTTAATGATCTTTCAATGTTGTGCTAAGATGTAGGGATAAAAATTTTGTTTTGTTTTGTTTTTTTAACTGACTAAAAATAATGGCAGTATGTAACAGACTGAGAATGTTCATTCAGATAAGGGACTTAAAGAAAACAATTAAAGACAGAAGAAATGAAATACAACAGTTTTCTACTTAGCAAAGAGAGATAAGGTATAAGAAATATTAAAGAGTGTAACAGGCACTGCAGATGAAATTGTTGATGACACAATGACTGAATTACCAAAATAATTTCTAAATGTGTTTCAGTTAGAGAAAAAGAAATTGCCTTTAAAATTACTATCAAAGGAAAGTAGATCTAAAAAAAAAAAAATCAATCTGGTAGCATAAATTCTAAGGGACAAATGATTTATGAAGCAATAGGTACCATTTACCTAGCTTACACAGCCCTATTTCTGAGGCATACAAGTGCGACTGTCCCCCAGGTTCCAACAAAAACCTTCTGAGGGCAGTCACATATTAAGTAGTTGAAAAGACTGAGCTGCAATTTGCTTAAGAAAAAGAAAACCAGTGGCTGGTAGCAGAAGTGCTCATGTTCATCTTTTATGGCAGATTCACCCAAGCTACCTTATTGTGTGAGGGATATCCACTTTCCTTCACCCTTCCCAATTCTAGAAGGGGATTATAACCTACAGGATATTCTCATTTGTTTCTTCCCCTTAACTGCCTCCCACTGAGGTATTGTGCAGCGGAGAGCAATATACATTTGGTCAAGTATAAGTAAAAGATGGTTTTACTGTCTATTTAAGATAGCATGGTCAGATAGAAAATCTTGGCTTCTGCTCCAGAGAATACTTACTTTATATTAAGAAGTCATTAGGCAAGATGATAGAAATAAATGATGCTGCAATACTACCTATGGAAGTACAACTTCCATATTGGCATAGAAAAGCATAGAAATAATGCAAAAGGCACTACATTCCTAAAGAAAGCCAGAGGTCAGTCTTCCCTTCCTCTGCATCAACGTTTGGCACATACTCCATGTATTAGAAACATGCTAGACAACATTGCAAAATATGCATGAGATAACACTTCTTTCAGATATTAAACAATGAGTGGATGCCAGTTACCTCACTACAGATGCTTGTTTCTCTTGTTCAACAGAAAAAGATAAATCTCTTTTATGTTAAAGATGTAGAGTGTTCTTCCTTAGGAAAACAAGGAAATGGGGTCTGTCAAGGAATGAGATCAGATACAATTTTCAGTTAGGTGCTCATCTTCCATGTCTATAGATATGGACCAATGGCAAGGTTAAGGTGAAGGCTGTTCTTTATGCATGTACAGAATTTGGTGAGCTAAAAATTCCACACCAAATTTCTATGTGGAACTGCACAGTATGTGAAGCCTAGACTTGGGGCTAGAAAGACCTTACAAATTCAAGGATTCAAGCACAAGACTCAGCATATTTCTCTGTTCCAAATAATCTAAGAAATCCTGTATATTGAAATATATTTAAAGAAATCATACATAATAAATCCAAAAGTAATTTAGTAAACTTCTGAAAGTAGTCAAAGGCATCAATTTCTCTGTTAAGGGAATTAACCAACTTTTCAGTTTCTCTGCTAAATTGTTGCTTAAGTATTATGTTTAGTAAAAAACTAATTTATTTTTTTTTCATTTTGATGACAGTAGCAGTGAGTGAAACTAAAACTGCACAGATAATATTAAATAAGAAGAGATGGTCCTCTCTTTAGATCAGTTAGAAACTGTTCATGCTTAGATTTAGGAATCATTGTCATACAGGAGGTAGCTGATACCGAGAGCTGTAATTCTTGTGTCCTGCTTGAGAGCACTGGGAGAATATTAGACTGGCTGAAGAAATGGGCATAGGAAGGAAATCTCTGGACAAAGAGATTATGGTTGACCCTGACAGATTTCATCCTTCAGCTCTTTGCAACAGCATCTAACCATACAGGACTAATGCTGGCCAAACAAATTAATGAATAAGAAAAATAATTTCTACTAGTTCTATTTAATGCCACATATCACAGGTGGAGAATTGTTTCTTTTTAATCCTAAATGAACAGCCAAATTAGCTCAAGGTGGAGGCTGTTTTTGGAGACTGAATTAGGCAACACAGTAATTCCTAAACCATGACATTAACAAAGGCACATAATTTTTTTCATCCCAATTTGAGCCTTGATGACATTCTTGCTAGCAGGGAACAATCAGTTAATGACCCTTCTGTGATTATGGCATTTTCAGTCTTCCTTTTACTGTACTTTTTTTTTTTTTTAGTGAAGTTAGCATTAAAAGCTAAGAGCTAATATTGCATCATCAAGCCTGACCTACCTTATTTTTTATTGTTTGATATTCAGCTTCATTATCTCCTACCTGTAACGGGTCAATGCTAGTGTTATTAACTGATTACTCTTGCTTTCAGCTTGGGAAATCTGAGGCACTGTTATTGCATTCAGTTTTGTTCTGTTTTGCAGCCCTAGTTGTCAATAGGTAAAGCTTTTCCCATTCCCAAGAAACCAAGTACCTCCTGTGAATAGCTCCCTTGTACAAGCTTCCTTTGTTTGAGGTCGTCTCACTCAGCAGAATCAACACTATAATAAAAATGTCAGTTTAGTTTTTAGTATGAAATGCTTGACTTTTTTAACAAGAGAGGAGCACTCAATGTTGAAGCAGTCATGAAAGAAAAACTCTTTTCATGACCACTAGAATAAATGGACAGGGACAGTGAGGGAGAGAGCAAAGAGTGGGAAACTGGCTTTCCTCCAAAACAAGAAAAAGCTACATTTAAGGACATAATTGAATGATTTGGTATTCCTTTGAAGAATTAACACAGCATATTTTTTTTAAATGAATAAAAGCTAAATATATAATAATCCCATGTGAGACATATATATATGTGTATATATATATATATAAAAGTGAATGTTTGAAGTATTAATGGATGAATTTACAAATATTTTAGATGAGGAAAACAAATGACCACACAATTGCTGCCTGAGTTTAAAACTACAAAAATATATGCAGAAGCCCAATTATCTACAATGAAGTAGCATGAGAAAAAATGGAAATGAGAAAACATAAATAAATAAATAAACAACATCTTGTCAGCATACTGCCTTCTCTGCTTGCTTAATAGAAAAGGGTGTTATCATTTTTATTTCCTTTGAGGATAGGGAAGAAGCTATTATAGTGCAGAATCCCTTGTGCCTATGAGAAAAGAGCTGAAAATAGATTGAAAAATGTGTGGGGAAAGCAGGCATAATCAAAACTAGTTACTCTATAGAAACATTTCATTTTTTTATATCCCAGCTAATGATACATTTTACACATTTTTCTGTTTACCTAAAGAAGCTACTAATAATATTTTATGTAAGTACAGAAAGGAAACTGAATTATGGCTAGTTTGCAGAGAACTCAAATTCAATAATTGCTACATAAAGCATGCTTAAGCAAAGATATTCAAACCCAATAAAAAGGGGCATTCCTATAAATACAAACAGTGTCTAATTAACAGAGAATCATAGCTTTATATGTGACATACTCTGAAAGTTAAGTATTGTTTTATGTGTCTGGAAACAGGCGTGGGAGGCAAAAAAATAAGATCTATTCGTCACTGAGGCATAGTGAAACTTGTCAATAACAACCTCACAGAGGCCACAACTTTCATCATCTTTATAACCGATGGCTGCATAATGTAGGATGATTAATACAAAGCATGTCTCCTGGGGTTGGAGGTTTGTGGTCAGGAGAGGTGGAAGAGGCTATCAAGCGACTTGCAATATTTATTTCATTCTAAGACATGATTTTTCCCTTCTCGTGAACACAGCCATGTGCACCGACATGTCAGAAGCCTGTGTAATGCCCAGACTGGAGGAGGACAAGGTCAAAACACATTTTGGGCATGATAGGCACCAAAGTGGGAATTTGGCTCTAAGTCACCAGAGAGGCAAACGTTCCTCTGTTGGTGATTTGGATCTTTTTAAAGCAAGAATGAGACTGGAGTGTTGAACAGGTATTTAGCAGGGAATGATGAGAGGAAGGATTTGAGAGAAGAGAAAATGGAAAGGAACAGGTACAGACAAATCCAAACTCTCTGTTTCTAAGTAAGCCTTCTCATTCCTCTATGGAATTTCTTCTACATGATCACAGAATCACAGAATCACAGAATGGTTGAGGTTGGAAGGAACCTCTGGAGGTCAACTGGTCCAACCTCCCTGCTCAAGCAGGGACACTCAGAGCAAGTTGCCCGGGAGCAAGTCCAGGTGGTTTTTGAAGATCTCCAACGAGGAAGACCAAACAACCTCTCTGGGCAACCTGTGCCAGTGCTCAGTCACCTGCACAGTAAAGAAGTGTTTAGACAGAACCTCCTGTGTTCCAGTTTGTGCCCATTGCCTCTTGTCCCAGCACTGGGTACCACTGAAAAGAGCCTGGCTCCGTCCTCTTTGCACTCTCCCTTCAGGTATTTATAGACATTGATAAGATCCCCCCCAAGCCTCCTCTTCTCCAGGCTGAGCAGTCCCAGCTCTCTCTGCTTCTCCTCACAGGAGAGGTGCTCCAGTCCCTTGATCTTCTTGTTGGCCCTCTGCAGGGGGGTGCTGATGAAGTCAAACAGAACTGCTGGCTTTATCTTCATTTGTTGTGTTATTGCCTAGGATGCTTCCTTCAGCTGCTTTCTCCTTCTCTTGGATTGTATTTTCATTGTAAATTTCATGATACAGTAAGAAACATTATAGCACAGAAAAATGTATGACATGGAAAAGTGATTGAAGAGCACTTGGCAATGAAGAAGGGAACAAATGAAACTAGCATTGGGAAAAGAATAAACACAAAAAAAATTGTCCAGACAGCTGATATCTGTCTTATCTACTGCTACTGAATAAAGATCCTGTTTGCATTGGATGTGGCCAGGAAACCTGCACAATCCCTCAGAGAAGTCCCAGTTTGGTTGCTCTTTTCCACAAACAAAGCATAAAACTACTAGAAATGATTTTAACAAGCTAGGGAATATCTGTGAGATCCCCAATTTTTTAAATATGTTTTGTATTTGGAAAACATCTTTTTAAGTGCTATTGGATAGAATTGTTCCCCAGAGACATGGAGTGCTTGATTTGCTAGATCTGATCAAAGCACTGACTGTACTGCTGTAAGATTTAACTTTTCCTGCATCCCATCTTGTGGATATTTCAAATTACATCAGCCCTGATTTCCACTTCTCAGCTTTTATTATTGCTAAGTGCTTGTTATATTTGCTATCTTTTTTTCAACTTTTTGCTATACTCTGTTTTAATTGTATTGCAACACATTTCCCCTTGCTACCAAGTACAATATAAGCTGATTGCAGCATCTTTGACCCAAATTATGATTGCTTTGGTTCTTTGAACAGATGGAAACTCTGTTGTGTATCATCTTTTTGTCAAGAGGAGCTCTTCAACTAAAACAATGTAATTGCAAAGTTAATGTAATAAACGTAAGAAGACCAGAAAAACTGTTTTCTTTAGCTGCCAAACTCTCCAAAATACCCTGAATTTTTCCTTTTCCATAATTTGGAGCAGTCTTCTCAAATTCACTGGAAATGGAAGCAATCACATTGTATACAAAATATTATAGGATGTATTCCCATTTATAAATAGCTGTGGACCGCATTGCCAAAATTTTGGCAATTAGCATATATTTGTAACATTATAAATGACGGAATGGAATGGAATGGAATGGAATGGAATGGAATGGAATGGAATAGAATAGAATAGAACAGAACAGAACAGAACAGAACAGAACAGAACAGAA
>VXAL01000494.1:61124-73624 GCA_013399475.1 Chauna torquata | reverse complement strand
GGTCAAATGAAGCTCATGTTTAATAACTGTCGGTTTCACATTCAACTTACTAGCTGTTTATTTTTCCATCTGTACAAACTCATACTGCTTCTTTTCTTATTGTTGGTGATATAAGTATCCTAATTTAAGTGCATCATGTTTCACAGCAAGTAATACCTTTTTTTTGGAAATTTTTACAAAGTTAGAAGTAGGCCAAGAGTATCTGAGTTAGTTGGGTAAGGTATATATTCAAATAACTCATATAGTTAGAGGAAAACTGATTAAATGCAGTGAAACCACTATTATCCATAGGCAGAAATACACGTAATATTCCTATCTTTTATAAAATTTCTTGTGTCTTTTAAACTGGGATAAAAAAATCTTTATCTTCTGGGGGTTCCAAAAGTTGCTACAATAAATAAGATGTGCAAACAATTCTGAAATTGTATTTTCTTCACATTCCAATATTTCTTTGATCTTATTCATTACACATGAACTTCTACCTTCAAGTGGCTGCACAGGCACATTCTCCCAGATTAAAAAAGGTATATCTCCCAGCCAGTACAGGGCCTGGCACGAGACAACAGAAGACTAATTGCCAGGAACCAGTTTCCTTTTATTGTTACTTTCTATCACACACCAAAATGCTACCAGCAGACCAGGTATCCGCCAAATAACAACATGTCAGTCAGTGCTGTCATATTACTCACTAGACGAGTAAGTGGAAAGCCCAGTTTGCAGCAAAGCCAGCTTTTAAAAAACTCATAAATTGATAAAGACACTTAAAACATCCTACCACAGTTTATAAACTAACACATTACTCAAACATAACAAACAAAAGGCACTGAAAATGCAAACCCAACAGCAATTCCGCTGCATTCGCACATAGCAATTGGCATACATCATTACACATCCTTGACATGATTTTCACTAAGGCATAATGATTTTCTGTTAATAGGAATATATGTCTCTTTAGGCAAGGATTTAATCTTTTGCTCATGCTATCCACCTACTTTTGGAAGTTATACAGTAGCAAATAGTAGCAAAAACTTGGAAAGTGGTAAATATTAGCACTAATTACGTGCTTAGATAACTTAGCAGTGATTAGGGAATTATACAATAAAGTCTTGCTACTCTATACTCAGTACATTATGTTTTTAATGATCACTCTAGCAAGCACTTAAGTGACTGTGATACACTAAGGAATGACCAATACCAGTGCATAAGGGAAAGTTGAACCTCACTAATCTCTTGCAATTTTTGGACATGTCATAATAACGCAAATTAAAGAAAAAAGAAGATTGTTTTAAAAATATTTGAAGTCTATTAGCAGTAGCTAAGGAAACTACCTACTCACAAAAAAAAAAAAAAAGAAAAAAATTCCCAAAGCACCATCAAGGATCAGACTCTGACAACAAGCAGAAATACACGTCCATTTTCTCCCAGCTGAAGTTAACAGTGGTGTGAAATAAATTGACACATAATAATCAGGTTGTTTAAAATGTTTTGTAAGGATTTAACAAAAGTAAGTGATGAGGTTATAAGCGATTCAAATACGCCAAACTCAGGTTACAATCCTGCAGATGAATCTGAGTAAACTGGCACCTATTGAAAAGCTGTAGCCCCACACAGCTGCAAGTTCCAGGTCAAGAACATGACTGCCTTCCACATGTCATTTCAGTGCTGGGCCCTCGTGTAGTTTAGTAAAAGAAAGACAAACATAAAGCATGAGATTAAGGCTAATCGAATGCATGTTTCAATAGCACATTGAGAATAAGAATTTTCTCAGTGAAATGTGTGCTTCTTCACTGTGTTTGTTGAATTATTCTACCCATCTAAAAAACAACTGTAAATAAAGCAATCCTTGATATTGCATGCAAGTAAATAGTTCTATACTGTGGGAGTGGCTTGGGAAAGCCGTGAGGAAAAGGAGAATCAGCCCTGAAGGAGGGAAAAAGAAGGAAGTTCTTCAGAAAAGCAGATGGAAATCTGATTTTCAAAAGCAAGAAAGCACTTGGGACTGGCAAAAAAGTCGACAGTCTAGAAGAAAATTTTAGGAATAACTGTATTACTTAGGATTCAATATATCTATTTGAAATTATTTTAAGAAGCTATTTCCATTGCTTGAACTTTCAGTTTTTCCTAGCTTTCCTAAAGAAACAACAGGGAATAGACTCAGTTGCACCTCCTAAAGAAAAAAAAAAAAAAGATACTTTACACTGCAATTCCCGGTCCAAAAGTAATCTGAATTATGGGATTCCACTGTTGTAAAAGTGCAGAATATGGGGCAGCATTTGGAGATTATGCCTTCAGAGACACTAGAGTGGAGTCAAAGATACAAAACATTCCCAAATCATAACATCCAGTAATGCACAGCGAAAGAAAAAGGTCAGTTATTTGTATGTTCTACTAGTCTCTAAATTGGCTGAAATAAGTCTGAGCATTCCCTAATGACTGACTGTAATTAGGATAAACAAGAAGAAATGGAGTTGGAAATACCACCAAACTCCTTATAACTGATAGCTCCTACTGATATAGACTCACCTGGAACAATTAGATTCAGTTCCGTCATCCTATCTTTAAAATGTCCACTGGAAGTACCAGGGGTTCAAAGATGGAAAAGAATCACTGGTGGACTGAAAACACTTCTATTTTAAGCATTTATTTTAGAAGACACACACTCACAGAAAAGAGCACCACAGAAGTAAGAAGATGCCTGCTTACCATTTCTGCCGAGTCAGAACACCAATGGACATTCAAGCAGCTCTGAAGAAAAGCACTTAAGACTTAAAACTTTTTTTCTGTGCAAAGATACATGTTTATCATGTTTGTAGCTACAAGACATCAGGGCCAAAGACATCACAGGATCTTAAAAATGCTGGATATTTAGAATTATGAGTATCAAATTAAAAAGAAAATCAAACTGAAAGTGTAGCAATTCTTGAAAAGAATCATCATTTTGGAAGGGATACAGAACAAAAGCCAGTATTTGCTTTAAGAACTTGTTTCTTAAAGAGACATACAAGTGGGTAATGGTTAACTGTTAGTGCCTACTGTAGAGAATTGTTGTACCCCCACCTCCTACCACATAAAAATACAGCTTGCCAACACACCCAGTACTACCTACTGTCAAGCCCAGGATCCCAGACTATGAAGCAATGTGCAGTTGTTTCTGAAGGTTGACATGTCTTACAGTATCTTTATTGTTCTCCCGTCTTGCAGTATGATGGACAGAAGCAACACTTCATCTAGATTGTAACTGCAGGGGCAGAGTTGGGAGAAATACATTCTCACTGAAGTTTTTCAAAACCTATCATGACTAGGACTGCAGAAGAAGAAAGGCATTTTAGCACAGCAGTGTAAAGTTGTACTTGTCTGAAGAAAGTCTTACTGTAAGAGTGAAATTTTCATGTATAGGGGAGTGACAAAAAGAAGAAATGGAGACTCTTCTGAAAAGCCTGTCTGAGACTGTGCAATGAACACTGGGCCCCTACTGCCATTTGCTCCTCATGAAAGGCATATTTCTTTCACTTTGTCCTCTCTTACAAATACAGAATATTTATATACGTATATTAAAACAAAACAAAGCAAAAGAAAACCTACCAAAGCCTTCACTGCATATGCTTCTTCTCCTTGGGAGGAAAGGAGAGAACAACGTGACAGATATGCGGTCATACAGCTTAACACACTACTGGAAGGCATTCAGCTATAGCAGGATAAATGAAGGATAAGCTCCTATACAGGATGGAGCAGTAGTAAATCACAGGGGAAAAGGGACCAGTTTTTTTTTTTTCCACCACCCCAAATAAGATTGTTGAGCCACAAAGAATTTTTTGGGAGAGGTACCACTGCAAGTGGTATATACATGAATAATACATCAAAGTCAACTAACATTTCGTTAAAAAGAGTTAGCAGTCAGTAAAAAGCCATGCACACCATGTGGACTGGAAATGTATTCCCCATTTCACTGGGGAAAACTATTGAGGAATAGTTTTAATTTTTAATTAAGAAGAAGTACTACAGCCCATTTATTAAATATGTTTTGAATGGCTCCATCGTGAATTAAGGTCAAAATACATTTTCTAAATTCTCAAGCTATGACGTAGGATTAGCTTTATTGATCTTCTGCACGATTTGTAGGAGCCCCCAATCATTATTTTGACAGTTTTATCATACAGTAATAGACTTCCTTTTAGATAATTACAGTTAGTACATTCAATTTCAATCTTATGTAAGACTTGTTCTTATATAATCACACCTAGATGATGTTTCTTTCTTTATTCACACATATGCAATAACTTTGGATAATAGCACTAATTATTTCAACACCGTAATTTTAAGGATTACCAAAACAAGGTCAAGAGTTAACTATACAAGAAAACTTTGGTCTTTTAAATCTTTTGTTGCAAAATTCATTTTATAAGTAATAAGCATCTACTTTAGGAAAACAAAAAGCAGAATAGGCAATATTAACAGATAACAAGTTATTTAAAGTTTTTAAGTTGTAAGCATCTCTTGTTTCAAACTATACCTGTCATTTCTCAAACTACCGCCACGTGTAGCTGTCAATAGCCTGGATCTGTCTTCTTGGTAACTTCCCCACAGGCACCAGCCAGGCTGCTGTTCAGCCCCCTGAAACCTTCTCTTCTCCCAGCTGAAAACTCCCAATTCCTTCAGCCTTTCCTCATAGGAAAAGTGCTCCAGCCCCTTCACCATTCTGGTGGCCCTCCACTGAACTCCGCTCAGTCGATCAATACCTTTCTTGTACAGCTCTGGTTTAACCCAGGAGGAGTCCAGAGTTCTGCTGCTGAGCGTAATCACAACTTTTGTCTGACAGTCTCAACAATGTCAAACAGCACAGTGCTGATCGCACTAAAACCATGAAGCGATGTGACTGAGTAGTGCCTGCATATTGTGTTTTCCCCTGGCTGAGGTTTCTAAATAATTTTCTGCGTAGTCTGGCCTATCTTATGTTTAGTTATTCATTTAAAAATCAGAACAGTTTTCATCTGGCAGCATTATACTTTGTTGACCTGCTAATTTTCTAGCAATTTTCAAATAGTGGGTTCCAGTCTCCTTAGTCAAAGAAGTGATTAAGCTCAGGTAGTTTATTGCCTGAAGGCTCTATCATCTTTTAGAGAAAAGAGAATAAAAAAAAAAGAGGGGAAGGTATTTTAACNGATTAAGCTCAGGTAGTTTATTGCCTGAAGGCTCTATCATCTTTTAGAGAAAAGAGAATAAAAAAAAAGGAGGGGAAGGTATTTTAACTACATTGAAAAAAAAAAAAAAAACAATCACAGCCCTCAGCAAATTGTTGTTCCATGCTTTTCAGTGCTTTTGCAACTGCTTTTCATTGTTTTCTTCAGTGTTCTACATTGGCTACTTAAGACAGTTCTGAGGATGTCAAGTATTTGGATTTCCCTTTCAGATGACTCTTCTTGCATTTTATTGCACAATCAGCTTTTTAATTGAGATGTCTCAGTAGCACCTTTCAGGCACTGCATTCAGCATCCATTTTAGCTTTTATCCTTTCTGCCCAAGCACTGCTGTTCTGAAGTACAGCAAAGTTAAGTCACATAATGCTTTTTGAGGTCCCCCAATATACTGAGCATGGATGCTATAGTTATTCAGGACAAAAATGGAGGAAAGATGTTCCAGGCATTTAATGCTTGTGCTTTAGCACTGCGCTACATACATGCAAGGGGAAAGATTTGAAGAGAAGTTTAAATTGGGTTATTTACAGTGAAAGTCATTTTTAGAGAAGACAGCAGTGCCCATTCCCACCGTTGTTAAGTTATGCTGTGTGGTGGTTTCACCCAGCTAAACAGGCGACCTCCACCACAACCGCTCGCTCACTCCCCCTCCTCAAAGAAACAGGGGGAGAAAATATGATGGTCAAGGGCTGAAGGGTTGAGATAAGGACAAGCAAGTTACTCACTAATTATCGTCACGGGCAAAACAGACTCAACATAGGGAGATTAGTATAATTTATTACTATCACTAGCAAACTAGAGCAGTGAGAAACTAAAAGCAAACTAAAAACACCTTCCCCCCATCCACCCTCTTCTACCTCCTCCCCCCGAGCGGCGCAGGGGAACGGGGAATGGGGGTTGCGGTCAGTCCATATCGCTTCGTCTCTGCCGCTCCTTCGTGGTCGCTCTCTGTTCCCCTGCTCCAACGTGGGGTCCCTCCCACGGGATGCCGTCCTTCCCGAACGGGTCCTGCGTGGGCTTCCCACAGGCTGCAGCTCTTCAAGAGCTGCTCCAATATGGGTCCGTACCACGGGGTCCATCCTTCAGGAGCAAACTGCTCCAGCATGGGTCCCCCACGGGTGGCAGCTCCCACCGGATCACCTGCTCCTGCGTGGGCTCCTCTCCACGGGCTACAGGTCCGGCCCGGAGCCTGCTCCTGCGGGGGCTCTCCATGGGCTGCAGCCTCCTTCAGGCCAGATCCACCTGCTCCACCGTGGGCTCCTCCACGGGCTGCAGAGTGGAGATCTGCTCCGCCGTGGTACACCATGGGCTGCAGGGGGACAGCCTGCTCCACCATGGTCCTCACCATAGGCCGCAGGGGAACTTCTGCTCCGGCGCCTGGAGCACCTCCTCCCCCTCCTTCTTCACTGACCTTGGTGTCTGCAGGGCTGTTCCTCACTCCTCTCACTCCCAGCTGCTGTTGCCCAGCAGTTTTTTCCCCTTCTTAAATATGCTCTCACAGAGGCACAAACAACATCGCTCATTGGTTCAGGTCTGGCCAGCGGTGCGTCCCTTTTGGAGCCGGCTAGAGCTGGCTCTGATCTGACATGGGGCAGCTTCTGGAATCTTCTCAAAGAAGCCACCCCTGTGGCCCCCCTGCTACCAAACCTTTACCACTTAAACCCAATACATGCTGAAGTAGCAATATTTATCCAGATGCTAGTGCATCTCCTCTTGAAGGAATGCATCTCATGCTAAAGGATGTCTACCTCACATGAGTTTGAGGATATTTACTTCTATAAACAGAAACAAGTTACTGTAGTGGATGATCTAAAATCTGAGATGACACTGGTCAGGTAGCTCACTAATCAACAGTGTTTAACATAGAGCATGTTCTATGTCTACTTCGGACATAGGCTTTCTCCAATATATTCCAGAAAGAGAAGTCAGAATAGTCCAAAGAAAAGTAACTTTCATGATTTGAAGGCAAATAGCTTTTCTCAGCAATACTGTCTCAAGATAAATTCTCTCTAGCATCGATGTAGCAGTGCACTATTGAGGCTGCATTCATCAGACATTTATAGAGAAACGGGATGACTGAGACTTGCTCAGTATTATAGAAAAGCTACTGAATTTCCTCAGAAAAAGTGGACAACAGACTTACAGAAGTTGAAAAGAAAAATTGCTCTTCATTCTGTGTTCATCCATTTTCCCCCTTGTAGTTTAAAGAGGAAACAGGGAAAGAGCACATGTGGATTCAGAAGTGTCTAGCTCTCATAAATCCATGCCTGTCAAGTGTAAGATTGAATCCTTGTCTTTGCTTTGACACAAGCTCTCTGTAGGACTGTGGCCAACTAAATTAACCTGTTTATGGTTCAACTGTTTCACTTGTAAACTGGGAACAGTATTTGGACCAAAACTCAAGCAAGGCTAGTGAATAAGCCAGTATTTCAAGATCATCAAGAAGGCAGCATGTAGTGGTTAGAAACCTGATCATGTCAGTACCATTCACTACACTTCAGTAGTGTATGCTGTCCAGAATAAGTGGAAATAAAAGCACTACCTCAAATATTTTTTCACATTAACAAAAAAAGAAAGACCAGACCTTCACTAAAAAAAATCAGTATTCATGTTGAAAGTATATAGTAAAACTAGTCAAATGAAAACTATTCTTTTGTATTGTAGCTTCAGTCTCTTGCTTCTGTTCCGCTGTGCTTTTTTCATCCAAAAGTTAATGGGATGAGAAAATAAGCTGCCTGCATGTATCCAGCATTGGGATTCCAGAACCACTCCCCATTTTCTTCAGAGGAAGTTTTAATTCAGTTGCCAATTTTCATTTGCAAGAGAAGTTTGCTCTGAATACCCACATTATGTGACTTGTTCTGTAACAGCATCGCAACATCACCAGACTACTATATGGCAAATTAAAAAAAAAGCAGCTTGTTAATACTGAAAGAAAAATAATTCCCCACTCCTAAAATCAGAACAAGTGAAATACTGACACCAGTTCAAAAAACAGGACCATATTCTAATTTCTGGGGCAGAGTCTGCTCTGAATATGCAAGCATGGGAGCCTAATTTGTTTCTCTTTTGAGGATGCTGAATTTATTTTCACTAGTGTAACTCATCTGCTTTTAAAACTGTCTCTATCCTACTGGCTTTCCATTCTCACCAAGGCTTCTAATGGAAGGAGTAATGCGATATCTAAGAAAATGTTTTGGTTTTTTTCTCCCCCAAACAGGGAACCTGTACTTCTGGGAATATAACTTAGACATCTGGTATATTTCCTGCCCTGTCTTTGTAAAAATATTCTGCCTTATCAGTATGAATCCAAAGACAGGAAGGCAGAGAAATGGAAAAATTAAAAGTAACTTCAAATACTTGTTTAGAAACACTATCATCATTCAGTATTAAAAATCACACTTTCTCAAGAATGTTTAATATTGTGTATGTAAATGCAAAGAAACTAACTTACGCAATTTTATCTTTTTGCAACAGTGAAATCAACTGTCAGTCAACAGAATGCAAACTTAATGGACCACAGTCAAAAGATACCCAGCAAAACACTTTCCACTTAAAAAAAAAAAAAAAAAAAGCTTGTTATTTCCTTTTATTAACTGGCTAGAACAAAATTTCATCAACATGGAAAAAACAAACCAAGAAGTACAGCAGCACCTTGTCGATACCTACTGTGCACCTGTAACTTTTACTAGAGAAGGCCACCTCACATAATTTAAGTTTTCATATATTCAGTAGACAAAAAGTGAAGGTATTGTTGTATCCAAGATTGTTTTTACAAACAGTAATTTATTGTATTTAGCATTTTCATGGCCTAAAAGACTAGTGATTGGCCCTGTTTTGTGTCTAGATTTGATAGGTGAATACTGAATTCTCTCACATGTGCTGTATTTTAACATAACTCCAGGCTACTAGCCTGAAACAAAATCCTTACCTCTATGGATTCTGCATTAGTGCATCCTGATAATTAGTCAACGGTAATGCTTTTCTGAAAGATGAAGCATATTCCTACAGTATATGTACCAGGTAGCAAACACTTTGTAATAAAGGAAAATATGAAATAAGACTTTTCATATATATATTTTAGTCCCTGAAGATTTAAGAGATTTGATATTCTTGTTTAAGAACATCTGCAGAGATGAAAATAACTTCTAAAAGCTAAGTATGAAGCATTTTCTCACAGAGGTAATACAACTTTGAAATGAATTTTATCTATGTTAAGGACTGTTGACATACAAGGAGCTTACATTTAGGTAGCATTCACAGAGCAAATACATTATTTATGTTTGGATGTTCGGTATGCTGTGATAAAAATACTAGACAAATTTAAAGTCAGAGTTTTAAATTATTTTTTATTACACGCACTGTCTAAAATTAAATAATTATAGTTGCACTGTAATGCAACTTGCAATACATTTTGTAATGCAGTTTGTAATGCTGTAGAGTGCTTGTTTTACAGCTTTTCTAATTCTTGCCTTCCACCTCTCTGCCTTCACTTGGCAAGTGGACCATGGATGCATTTCAACCAAAGCAACAAATACTTAGCACTGCTCTGCTTAACTTCACAGAATGGTTGAGGTTGGAAGGGACCTCTGGAAGTCATCTGGTCCAATCCCTCTGCTCAAGCACAGACAACCAGAACAGGTTGCCCAGGACCATGTCTAGATGGTTTCTGAAGATCTCCAAGGAGGGAGACTCCACAACCTCTCTGGGCAGCCTGTGCCAGTGCTTGGTCTCTTGCATTATAAAGAAGTGCTTCCTGATGTTTAGATGGAACTTCCTGTGCTCCAGTTTGTGCCCACTGCTTCTTGTCCTGGCACTGGGCACCACTGAAAAAAAGCCTGGCTCCATCTTCTTTGCACCCTCTCATCAGGTATTTATACACATTGATAAGGTCTCCCCTGAGCCTCCTCTTCTTCAGGCTGAACAGTTCCCAGGTTTCTCAGCCTGTCCTCACAGGAGAGGTGCTCCAGTCCCTTCATCATCTTTGTAGCCCTCCATTGGACTCTTTCCAGTGTGTCTTGGTCTCTCTTGTACTGGAGAGCCCAGAACTTGAGTGTATAAGTTGCATCTCATTGTTTTTTTTTTTTTTAAAAAAAGATTTCACCAACAGCTGTTTAGAGAGCCTGATGATATTGGCTTCTCTTTCAGAGTTATGTTGTTTATTATTCAATAGCTAAGACAAAGTACAGTAAGGTGGGCGGATATTCTGACTTCATTTACCTGTTACTGTCATGTTAATAATCAATAGCTGGTGGTCATACAGATAAAGCTTGAAATTGTATTTTATTGTAGTCTACAAAAATGTGTATCTTTTTGCACTTGTTCCTCTTTATGTTCCACATTGCAATTATGAATTTCTATCCCTGTTTAACATCTTTATCAATGACCTGGAGAACACAAAAAATGATGTGGAGAGTGTACTTTCTTAAAGTTTGCAGATGAACACCAAACTGGGGGGCAAGGGCTGCCATTCAGAGGGGTCTAGACAGGCTAGAGGAATGGGCCAGCAGGAATCTCATGAAATTTAACAAAGTCCCTGGGACTGACTGGCCAGGGAGCATCTCTGCAGAAAAGGACCTATGGGCCCTGGCTATGCAGCAAGCTGAATGTAAGCCAGCACTGTATTCTGACAGTGGAGAAGGCCAACAGCAACTTGGCCTTTACTAACAGGAGCAGAGTCACTAGATTGAGGGAACTGATTATCCTCCTTTACTTAACACTTACTAAAACCCATTTGGAATACTGCTTTGCACCCTGAAATTTACTTTACCACCTGGAATTTAATGTCTTAAAAAGATTCTAAGTCTATAAGTACAGAAACTATCAATTTTAAAGACAACACCAATTTTACTTTTCTTTTTAGGATTACAGAGAAAACTGCAAACTATGATCTAGGTTTATAGGGTTTCATTATACCTGTATAAGGCACCCTCTTCCCCTGGCCCCACAGTTTTGTTTGGAGTTAATCTTCCATACATTGATAGAATAATCTGAGAGATTTAATAAGGTAATAGGCAGAAGAATTATTACAGTGCTTGGTTGAATAATTGGTTTTGAACTTGGTTAAGTCAAAGCATAGACAGAGAGAGCACATTCTTCAAATTCTTCAGCATCCCAATAGAACTTGAAGCCTGTCACAGACTGAAAACTGGCACACAAGGTTCCCCTGCTAAGACTCGAATAGTTAAATAAATAGATAAATAAAACCACACAAAAATTAAAAGGATACATGTTATTCACATCCAGAAACTATGTACCTGTCTCTAACAATGTGCTTCATCACTGCAGAATGGTGATTACTGTAATATAATTGTCTTCAACGTACTTAAAAGAACAGTAAGTACTAGAAGTCAATACCAAGCACTATTACTACTTGATGCCAGAAAACTGTAGAGAATTCAACAATATTTTGGATTGCAACAGCATTATACTGCTTAAATAGGGAATTTGGTGTGATAACACAGTAATCTCCACTCTAAAACCAAAGTTACTTGAAAAGAAAAAAAGAAATATTAAATCAAGAAGTCTGTTTTCTGGAATGGAATAAAACTAGGTGTACAATTTCCCGTTATACTTAAATTGTCTGGGTAGAATTTAAGTCCACACTCCATATTTATTTTAAAAAGAATACCAAAGGTATTACTATACTGTTAGTTGCTCTAACAGTTCTGTAATAGCAAGCTCCTTTCCTAGGAAAATAGGCCAGTTGGTGGAAAAACTTTCCCATCATCAGGATTGATGTCTTTATATAAAAAGATTTATCTTCTCCTTTCAACAGATTTTGTTGCCTAACTTGCAAAGAAGAATGTACACATTCCTGTTCAGTGATAATTCTGCTCCCATATTTCTCTGCCCACAGATCTGTTTTTCCAGTTTCGGACTCTTCAGAAACAAACAAAAAGTCCTCTCCAAAAACTTTTGCTTATGAAGATGCACACACTGAAAAACAACTTTCACCCAATACAACATAGTGTGTTTAAAAACAGACAAAACATCCTTCCTTTATACTTCAAACAGACTACTGTAAAATAGGTTAGGTTTCTTTTTTAAAATACTATTTCTGTCACTTGAAATCTTTTAAATCCTTTGCACTGTATAACTCTATGGCTTAAAGTCTATACACAAGAGAGTTAAAGGTAACACCAAACAAGTAATTTGTATAATACAGCAGTACTCTATTTTAGTAAAGATGTATTTTACTAGAATGGAGTATTACCGGAGCAATAAGCTGTATGCCTCTGTTCTCCCAGTCGCTGTCATCCATACATTTTTGCAGAAGTAAAACAATTTAGAACCATGAATTGATCA
>VXAL01000494.1:32418-56012 GCA_013399475.1 Chauna torquata | reverse complement strand
TTTTTTTTTTTCTTCTAGGAGGCTCACCGCCACTCTTTCAAACTTTTTACATCTTCTTTGAGGTAGTCCTTTAGAGAGCAGTTTTTAATGCAAATAACACCTTGCATCCCAAGGCAGATTCTACTTAATAAATAGCATCAATAAATTTGTTAGACTTCAATGGCAACCATCCCAAACTTTTCAGACAGCAGCTTTTCTAGGATATGGCTACACAGGAATTTATTCTGCTTAATTGCTTTATATTAAGCAGTTTTCATTAGCTATCCTCTAATCTGTATGAACAGAAATAAAAGGAGTCAAGAAAATGAACTTTTAACCCTTCCTATTAAAAAAAAATCTTAGATGGGTTTTGTTATTAAAAAACAAGGAATCAACAATACCTGATGCAACTTCATTTAATCATGGAACTTTTAGTAAATTAGTAGGAACTTTTAGTAAATTTATGCATTAAAGACCTATACTCTGTTTGAAATTTCCAGCAAACACAAGTTTGTAGTTTCTTACGCATTCTCCTTTAAGTTAGGAGACCAATTACATTAACTGATTTATTAATAAATGAGGCTTTATGTCTAATTATTGTAAGTACTAACAGACTGGGGAACAATTTTAAGTGTCTAATGTGCNAGAAAAGACAAAGACAGGTAATTCTGTAGTATCAAGAAAAGACCAGTTTATACATATCAGTATCCCCTGTAAATTTCTTTCATTTAGGGGGAAAATACTCCAGTATTCAATGGGAAATATTTTAAGAAATAAGTATTTTAAACAAACACCAACTCTGCAGCATTGTTTCCTGTTCATCAGCAAGATACATCAATCTCAATTAAGTCATTGGTAAAAAACCACAATAAATCAATAAAACAGTCTTCAAAAAAAATTTTGGCTTAATGACCTACAAATAAATTATACCTGTATTATCTGAAGATGCATAACAGACAAGGAATCTCTATCATTCATAGTAAAGATTTTGGGTTCCATATGATCTTCAACTATGCAGGTGCAAATCACTGTACATCTTATTCAGTTTACTACTGTGCACAGAAACATACACTCACAAGTTTAATCACACATTTTAGCAGCAATGATAGTAGTAGGTAATAGTTTAAACGTTAAAGGCTTACTAACAATGAAATTAATATTGTAAAGAATATTAAAAGAAGAAATATTAAAAGAATTATTTAGGATGTCTAAAGGATGACAGAAAGTCCTATACTCAGGATTTCATGGGAGAAGGTTATATTTTTTGGAAGCCACTTTGTGCTTTGCAGCCATCTGGAAAAGAACAATAGTTACCAACACCTGAACCGGCTTGGTTTATTGTATCTTTATTCATATACCAAATCATTACTGACATCATTAGAAGGCCACAGCCTTTCTAGCTCTGTCATTATCTATCCATCAGAAGCCTCTCTTCTGCTCATTAGTTACAGACAAAAAAACCAAAAAAATTTAAAAATTAACCATTTTACCTTTCTGTGAAACGGGTGTAAAACCTTTACATGTAACTCTTAATAGAGGAAGAGAGCTTTTTGTTTGCAAGTTATTCTGAGGCTTAACGAATAAAGGAAATGATAACAGCTTATTGCTGTAACCTACTTCAACTCTATGTAAAAACACAAAATGAGATGTCTCGTGTATTTAAACACTGAACAATTTATAATGGAGGGAAAAAAAGAGTTCATAAACAAAATACCTAACCAGGAAGATTTGCTTGAGACTAATGTCCTAAAACTTGCAACTAGCTGATCGAACACCAAAGCTACAGCTGATTAACGGAGTAATTTTCTGTCAGATATCTCCAATGCTACTGGCAATTCCATTATGGACTAACAGGTTTCAGGCAATACTGTCCTGAAAAGTTTGCTGATCCTTCTTGTAACTTAGCTTTGTGTTTGCCCAAACTTAAGACTACACTAGTATCAGCAGAACAGCAGGAACTACTCCACTCAATTGCAATTCTACTTGCTCCCAACAGAGACCACTGGAAATGACTACATTGAAAAATAGTTTCAGACAGAAAAAAGCAACAGAAGCACAATCATCTGTTTGTATGTGGGAGGGAAAAGGAAGGAGCATACCACACGGACTGTGCAACTGTAAGATGGCTGCTACAAAAGAGTACAGGAGAAGACATGTTTGTCATGTTTATGCTTTTAGTACTTCAAACTGGCTTCTGACTCAAGTAGTCTGCCCCTGTAGCTTACAAAACGTACTACACTGTAAATCTACTAAAACAGGATTGAGATGAGTTTTCTAACTATTAACCAGAACATCTCTGATTTTAAAACGTGCATTTTATTCAGTCATGCTAATACATTTGCAATATGAAATACCTAGAAATAGCATAAAGAATGATTTTTCCTACCACCACCATATACCTTCCTACATAATGCATTAGTTATGTACTGCTATCATACTTCAGACAGTACTGAAGGGGACAGGAGACCAAATCCTCCTACCTGATGTGAGCCAAACTTAATCATACCTACAACCTTACTAGCACCAATAACCCTGCTGCTTCGCAAAAAGCAAAATCTGGTTCTGTGTTTCAAGTTTAATTTAATGGAACTAGTAACATTATCATCATAAAAAGGGTTTTACACAACAATACAACTACTGAAAAAAAAAAAAAAAAATCAAGCCCCCAGAAGAGCAAAATTCACACTAGATTTTCTAAACTAGTGTCTAATATAATCAGGCTGTCCATAGGTATTAAATATATGACTTTGCAGAAGCACAGAGAGTAGTTAATTGTTTACAAATGGAGGCTTTTTGTTTATTTTCCTGGTTCATATAGATTAATATTAAGCATAAATATCAGACATCTATAATCACAGGTATGAACTCACTTGCCATGCAAGCTCTTCAGATATGTCAGTCTACAAAGTAATATTTTAATTGCATATTTTTACCAGTTATCATTATGCCCCAATTATTGGGGTATTTTAAGTAAAGCTTATAGAAGTAACAGACAAACTAGAAGGTGTAGCAAATATTTTATTGCTTAAGATGTAAATAATTGTAGAATATTGTAAAATGACATAAAGGTTTTCATTCTCCCTTAAAAGATATTTCTGACACTTCTGTTGATAAAACAGGAGTGATCTAAAAATTAAAGCTGGCAATACACTAATTTAATATGTAACTTTTTGTAGTGTAATAAAACTGTTGTTTTTAGAAGTACAAGAAACTGCAACAGAACAAGCTCCCTCACTGTAAAGAATTTATCATCAGTATTAGTCTTGACACTGAAATCCTGTAATTACAAACTATAGGCAATATACAATGAATACTACCACATACACTGTAAAAAATATTTGCTTATCCGGACTTAAAGCCAAGGAAGTACAACTCTTCTTGACCAGACTGACCAAAACCTGAAAAATTTCTGCGTTTTCATTGAAAAACATTTTAGGTGAACTGTTCTGTAACATTCATCCCAAATTGCTAACTTCTTTTTACAGAAAATTATCTTCATAAACTAATAAGCTAATTTACTTATAATTGCCATAGCAACCAGTAGTTATGATGACACTCTTAACTGGGGTGGGGAGGTCATACCTCTGGTAGTAAGTTTCAACAGCTTCAGCAGTGTGATGCTTGGCATGTGTTCTTTTGATTTGTTTCTAGAAAAAGAAAAACGAATAGTCTTACAAATGTGTCATAGATCAAAACACAGAAATCATGACTGTCCAAACACATGCTTCTTGGCTACACTTTGACACATAAACTGAACTATGTTTTTAGATTCTATCCAGAAATGACGTTCAATCTACCTATTGAATTGAATGTCTTTAGACTGTACTGCAATGTACCATACATGTAAAAGCCAATAAGGTCACAATAATTTAATCTAAATAAGTTTACTGAAAGCTGCAGAGGGCAAAGAAAAACTTGTTCTCTCTTTCAACCTTTGTATTAATTTTCCCTCAATTCAATTCCATCTAAGTCTGGTGCACTCTAGTTTTACAATTCAATTGGCATTTTTAACCAGGAAGAACATTGCTTAAAAACAACTTATTTGAAAAACTACAAAAAGTAATTCCATAGAGACTTGCCACTTGACTGACACCTGTCATCTCATGATAAATGACTCCATTTTCTGCCTCTCTTGCCTTCTGCCACTCCGGCAATGGTCATTTATCATCATCTCTGTCAGCAATGGAAAGCAGCACTGACAGTGCAAGTCAGCAAACATTTAGCACATGGAACCACGCAACACAGGGAAATTATTATTGTCAGAATAATAATGGTTTAGCATAATTTATTACAGGTCCACCAAATAAGCAAAGGCTAGATGTTATTAGACAGATGGATGGGTAGGCTTGGCAGCCATCCACTGAGACTCAGGCGGTGCTTGATGTGGAAAAGGGAACATCCTCCAAACCAATCAGAAAGCTGGCAGTTCAATTACAAAGAAATAAAGGGACATTCATCATTCAATTAGGCACCTGTCAACCCTCACAAAGGAGAAAACTTCTAACCTGGTACTCCTGGGAGAAGATGCTCAGCAGAGTGGACTGCGATTGACTGGAACAAATAAAAGAAGGACAAAGTTAATTACTGGAGTGCACTGCAAAGAAACAAAAGAGAAGGGAGCTTCAAAGGTAGGCCTGCTGCCCTGTAATCTAACAGAACATGAAAACAAGTGTGGAAAAGTTGTTCCAGATGAACACCTCAGACAAAGGCTTCCTGCTGCTAGGTCAAGGAGAGAGCATATGAGGGAGGGGAGGAAAATATAGCAAGAGTTTCAAAGCAAACTAGCATATTGTTCGGGTGATTCTTTTTCAGCTTCAGAACCCACAAAGTCCTATCAGTAACAGGTACTGGAGTTAAAAGGGAAAACACAAAAAGGAAAACAAAGCAAGATTTCCATTAATAATTGATGGACTTAAATTCCATCAGCAGTTGGGAACATACTGCTTGTTCATTGGCAACATATTGAAATTCATTTTGTTAGCAGCAAGGGAACCTCCTCAGTAGCTGTCTCATATTCAGGTTAAAAACTTCTCTCTCTGTCAGAAGTAGCATATGGGACCACTGGAACATTCCCACTGAAACTGATGTGCTTTGAAAATAGAAACTTTCACAGCAGGAAGCCGAGATTCCCCGGAGCCGGTCATTTCCAAAAGCTGCCATAAGCTTCATTCATCTAAGACTCCACTCAATGTCAAACACCTGGCAATGAAGCAACCTGGAAAGCATTCTTCCCAAGTGGGAATTTTTCTCTCTGAATTGTTAACATTTAGAAATGGGACAAGATTTCCGTCCCCCCCACCCCCCTCCCTGAAAGGCAATCAATACCACGCTGCTACTGTTTTCAATTGTCCTCTGTGGATATATCTACCTCATCACATCCTGAACACAATTAATTACTTCTGATATATTTTCCTACTACATGCAACTTGAACAAATTATAGTCTCAATAAATCGAGTTTTATGGTACAGCAAAGCACTATGAATAATTAACATTTTCCCTGTCATGCGCTTAAGGCATAACATAGGTAGTTCAAATATTCAGCAGTGTCTGAAGTCTTGTTCTTCTGCCAGATTTCCTGTACGTGAGTTTAACACCTGTATTACATCGTATTTACATTCAATGTAAATATTCTCTCCATACTGAAATGGCCCTTCTCCTTGCAATTTTCACACCTCAGAGACGCTAATTTAAGATAAGCAAGTCTTACTCCCTCTTTGAAAAGAGAAAACTGAGGCACAGAATGACTAAATGGTTTGTTCAAGTTGAAACAGAAGGTATGTCTATGCAGCACAATATAAAGTTACCTCTAAATTAACCAGTCGAAGCATTAGGAGCAAAGTAACTAGAGTTATGCAGTGCTATACAATGAGCTTATCAGTTTGGGTTATCCGTATCCGTGTTTCCAGCATCTTTGCCAGAACACTGTAGTTTGGGTTTGTCTGCCCAGCAGCACATCTGTGTGACAGCAGTATGCTGAGCCTTGATCTCTGGTATTTTACACATGAAAATGTTCACCCTGATTACTCACTGATTGAATGCTAAAACTGTAGAAAAATGATCGCAATATAAACCATCTAATACACAGATATATGAAATTAATGGATTACAGAAAAACAAATGACAATATAGTCAACATTTTAAATATTCTTAAATATACATCATCTATCACAGACGCCAAGAGAGATGCACCGCAATGCCATCCCAAAAGGTGCATCATCCAATTATGACAACCTTCAACATGCAGATGTGATCATTAAAAGGTGAACAAAGGAAAGAAATTAAGATTATATATTTACACAGGCTATATACATATGCAAAGCTATGGCTTTTCAAGTTGATTTATTTGGGGAAAAACAAACAAACAAACAAAAAAAACCCACAGGCTATAAATAAGTTGGATACATATGGCCCCCTAATGGCTCTCCACATAACTATTATTATCTGGCAGATTTGCATAGTCATAATGGTAGAACTGAATGTAGAGCGAAGATTCAGAAACAAAACAAAACAAACAAAAAACAAAACAAGACAGCGTTTACCTGGATTTCTGGTTTGAGTTCTCTCCCACTGATACACCAATTTTTGTGTTTTTAGACTATTCCCGGTACAATTACTGTACTTATTGTACAATTATCCTAATATACTCACTGACTTACCAAAAAAAGTTAAGACCATTATCTCTCTGTTTACACACCTGACTCTTGTCCATTCAATTTGTTCCCTTGGTGTCCTCGATTTCATCTTTCTACTTCAGTTTAGTCTGACACTCCTCTCATATGCTTCCAACTGTTCAGATCATTCAGAACTTACCACAAATACCAAAAAAAATTCAGTCCAAGAACTGAACAAGTTGGATATATACCGGATTGCAGTACAGAAACATTACCACCATGACAGAGAATTACTTCAACAGTGCCATTCAAAGCATTTCAAGCCTTACTACCAGAGGATCTTTCTCCTTCCCCAAGAGAAGTGGATTTATAGCTTTACATGGCTGCTTCCATGTTTCTTCCAGTTAACTCAGTTTCCCTTGTAAACACCAAAAACACTTACCTGCCAGTCAATGTTTCCTTGCCACAATTCCATTGCCACTGGTAAAACAAGAGAGCTGGCAAAAGGAAAACTGCCTGGCAAAATGAAAAAACTCCTTAAAACACTGCTGGAGTATCTATTGCAAGATGCCATTGACAGCAAACTGAAACATCATGGATTTGAAAAGTGCTCAAAAAGACAATACAACGTACTTGGAGAGGGGGCAGAAGTCACGAACATGCATCTGCATTGCAAGACATAGCACAAAAAGATCACAGTAGCTGATGCCAACAGTTCAGGATACTGCCACGTATTTCAGGGGGGATCTCATCAATGTGTACAAATACCTGAAGGGAGCATACAAAGAAAACTGAGCCAGGCTCTTTACAGTGTTGCCCAGTGCTAGGACAAGAGGCAATGGGCACAATCTGGAACACAGGAGGTTTTGCTTGAACATCAGGAAACTGTAACGTGAGTGACAGAGCACTGGCACAGGCTGCCCAGAGAGGCTGTGGAGGCTCCCTCCTTGGAGATCTTCAAAAGCCATCTGGACACGGTCCTGGGCAACCTGCTCTAGGTGGCCCTGCTTGAGCAGGGGATAGGACCAGATGATCTCCAGAGGTCCCTTCCAACCTCAGCCACTCTGTGGTTCTGAGTATCATTACTGCTACAGAAGCAGTTAAATGCCTAGGGTTCTATCCTTCCTCTGATGCTTCTACGAAGGATTTCAAAGCTGCAAAAGTGCAGACAAATTAATATAGCTGAGATATACAGGAAAACAACCATACTGCTTAAAATATATTTTATTCAAAATAACATTTCAGTGTTGCTTTATTGCCTCTTACAGAACAAACTTCATAGTTAAGCCTCATGGCTTACTGGATGACTAGGAATATATAGACATGTTTGTGTAAAGTAAGGTCTTTGGTCCAGAACTGACTGTAGAGCCAAGGTATGGACTTGCCGATTTTCTAAAATAAACCAACAAAAAATCCCAAACCCATTACTCTGAGTACCACCTAATTTAAACAATTGGTATACTTTCCAGGAAAACAAGCAAACTTTCCTCGTAAGTTTTGTAGCAGCCACTTTCACGGAAACATCATCTTCTGCAATTCCAGATGCTAATGGAGATAACTCCCAGAACTCCATTCAAAGGAACTAGCCTAGCTCTTGAAATATCCTATTTTTCTTGTACAGCAGCATCTGTAATGAACCAATTTACCTTTCGTTACTCTGTTGATGTAGGTGGCATACTTCCATCTGAATGCCTGATGTAGTTTGTGCTCTTGTCAATACAGAACCTCATTTATGCAGAAAGCAGTGTGAAACCTAAAACCTACCCAGCACTACAAAATGCTCATGTCTTGTTTAAAGAAAATAATTCTTTAAAAATACTGAAATGTTATTTCTGAGTTCAAAATGATATAAAAATATAAAAATTTGCTTTTCATATAAAAAAGTATTACAGATATCAAATTCCATCCACATTTAGAATGGGATGCCCAAGTCAGACCAGAACATGCTAGAAATAAATCAAGCTAAAAAGACAATTGCATGTCTTGTGCTGGAAAAACAATATGTCTTTCAGTCATTTAATATGTAAGAAAAAAATTTAGACTATTCTCTTCTAATGAATCCCAGAATCTGGTAGAGGAGGGGTGCTATCATCCCTGGAGAGTATTCCAAAATGTTTTGTTTGCAGTGAGAATAAACTAGTAACAGATAATATTCTATTGCAGATCAGTGCTTCATAACTAGAGCTGATGTAAAACTATGGCCAAGCAGCAGCTAGTAAGGACCAAAAGATTTTAATTGGATCAGATCATCTTCATCTTCTCAAAGTATGCTTGCAGATCTAGCCAAGATTTGGGGTGCTGTCCAACTTAATATTTGCTACTTACTAGAGCCTCACCCCAAGAAAATCCAAACACAACTTCTGCAATTATTATATTATCCCTAAACAATTCATTATTTGAAAGGGCTGATAAGATAAAACTTAAACTTTCTACTTCATTTTCTGAGATTCCTGAAAACGTAAAATCTTACGTACAAAAACAACTTTCTACTTGTTTCATCTCTTCATTTTAAAATGAATTTCTTTTCCCTCAACTTTAACTCCACACTTTTTGCCCAAAATAGCAAGACTAAAAATGCAGCTTTACATTTCATGTATTTTACCATGGAACAAAGGAAGACTACCTAAAGTGATCAGCTAAAAAAAAAAAAAAATCAAGAGTAAATATGAACTACAGTATTTAACCCAGTAACAATTCACACAAGTGGAGACAAGCCAGGGAGAGGCAAAGTCCATTATGAAACAAAACAGCGTAATATATATTATATATATACACACACACGCACTCAAAATAGTCTTGATTTTTTTTTTTTTTCTAACAAATGAGATCTACAAATAACATAGCTTCATTACTTCCCTTTCACAAAATGGAACATTCCACCTCAAGAAGATGATAAACATAATAGTTTATCATGTGCGTGGGGACAGAATCTGCATTTCCAAAACTCAAAAGCTGTTATGTGTGAAATCCCAAAGCAACACTGTCTAAGCTTCTCTTGGAAGTGAATCCAACAGTGCATCTTAGCTATTGTAGGAATTCAGGTATGGTAGAAATTGTTTCTTTCCTTCCACATTCTCCAGCATGAGTATGGAGTGCTAGTCATATCCCTTCATGAAATGTTCTGAAGCAGACAGCAAGAGTCCCTTATTTCTAGTAACTCAAAATGAACTTTCCCTTTCCATGTATAAGTTTTAAAATATTTTTGCTAATGTGATATTGATCTTTAAAATATAAGTAATAAATACAATTTAGGGCTAGAATTGTGTAACGCTGCCATACTGAACTAAGAATCTGTGAAGAAATATATAATTTTGACAAATTTAAATAGCTGGGTGTAAAAGGGGAATCCTCCCAGCTATCCCAAAATTCCAGAATGTGTCTGAAATGCATTTTTCCAGTTACATCATCAAAGACACGAAACAAAGCTGAACATTTTGATTCTCATCGTCTGTGCTGCAAACTCTTTGCAAGAGATATACCTAAAGAAAGCTATGCTTGCTTATCACATGCTAACCCATCCACTCTTGATTTCTAAAATCTCCAGTCAATATTTATTTCAAATAGAACTAGCAGTATTGGCTCAAATGTGTAACACATGTACAGATGTGTAAAGCTTCCATGGCTTCCCAGAACTGCAGGATGTAGGCTAACGAGCACTGAAGTTATGCCTGTAAATCAACTAAAACCAGTCTGATAGTGAATATCCTATGTGAGCGAAGGCGACAACTAGTGAATTCTCAGAATTTCTAAGTGTCAGGATTGTCAGGATGGCAAAAAGTCGTCTTAACCATCTGAATGGTTCTAAATGAGTATCTAGTAAGGCTCAGGAATAACAAAGGCTTACCAAAACTTGAGAACTGCTACGCTGATACACATCTAAGCACCAAAGGACATGGAATGAGGGAGGGAAAGTCACTGACCACTAGAATAAAGTTATGGTTTTAACCTCTCTTTGCAGCTTTTAATATTAAAATCTTTCCTAAAGGTTTAGTATGTTTGTGGTTACTTCACTGAAAGTTCTCAAAAAGCAAATTATTGTCTCTGTATACATTTATGCTTTATCCTTCACAAATCTAACATTGATTTATTGAAGTCAGCAAATGACCAATTTAAGCTAAATCAATGCATGTGTCTATATATATATATGTGTGTGTGTCAATATATGTCTATATGTGTCTAAATCAATATATGAGTTTGAATTGGAGTAACTAAGTCACATAAAAGTAAGTAGGTCTTTAGTTACAACACCGTAACTTCTGTAAAGCAGGTATCTTCTAATATTACAACTTTCCAGCTTCACCAGTACTTTGGGAACCACAAAACTAATACTGTGTTGTTGGTGAAATACTCCCATTACAAATACATTAATACTATTTAAAAAAAAATCAATAAATATATAGATAAAAAGTACCACCTGTGGTAGGGCTGACATGTTCATTTCAGACTTAGTGACATCAAATTTAAAATCAAGTCAAGATTAAAGCTCATTTGGAGAACTATAGCAGTGATCAATTTTGAAATTCACCAATATCCATCCAGTTCATTAAACTGTACAACAGCTCAACTCAAAAGATGTAAATATGAATCCCTTACTAAAAAGTGTCTCTGCATCAAAGTTGATTCTGTACCTTTGGTAGGTTTAAAAATAAAAACCAAAAATAAAGAGTCTGAGGAAAAAGATTTCCTGCATTGCGGGTTCACACTATCCAACAATAATAAAAAGGTTAAATGCAAGCATGTGCATACAGCTTTGCTGCCTACAGCCAGGGTTATGAGAATAACTGTATGACAAAGCTCCGAGAAGGCTACTTGAGAAGAGTCATCACTTCTATGACCTTGACATTGGTTGGTCTCACAACTTCTATACAATTTAGTGATGTGCAAGAACAGATGATGGTGCAATACATAGAAATGGCAGTATTTAAAATTCATAGTAGCATAAGGCCATTACTTTTCCCACTGGGCCACTTGAACTTTAATAATGTCTGACCTAGTTGGCCAATAAGTTCTAGCAGCAGACAGAGGAAAATTGCCAGTATTAGATACTGTTTGAATGATTTTTCATTTAGAAAGACTTAGAAGTTCCTTTAAGAACAGGGCACCAATTCTTCCTGTAGACATCTCATTTTTTGCTGTCTGTTGTAACGGCCAATATATTTTAAAACAACTGCAGATAACGAACAATTTGTAACAGATGTGAAAAAAACAAAATGCAGAAGTAAATACAAATTATCAATACATGCAATGATTGCAAAACAATGCTCGCTCTCTGCAGAATTTAATTCCACCTCATTTCATTAATAACAAAAAAAACTGACTTTTGGCAGCAGTAATACAAGTGCAACTCAAAATAAGAAATATTATAATTGTTACAAAGTTTTTCTGATTGAGCACCCAGAATGAAAAAAAGTCAGAAGAAAGATGCTATTTTCCAGTCACTTCTATATGCACATGGTGAGAAGAACAATAGTACACTTCAGAGTGGATAAAGAGTGGTAGATTTTATGGTTAAAGATGGAACTCACAGAAACTCACAGAAAACACAGGGACAGAAGAGTGGCATTTCTAATTGAAAAGAAACTACTTTTTGGTCTTATCATGTTGGTAAGCAAGTAGACAATTCGTCTGGAATACTGAAATAATTTTTTTCTTTCCAGAATTAAAACATTACAGTGTTGTAGTATGTTCAAAACCTACTTAAATGCCAAGACCACACAAAGAACCTTGTAAGTAAATACTCTTTGACTAATGTTTCAAGTAAAGTCTCTTCCACAAAAACACAAAACCACTTTGTAAGGATCAATTTACAAACTGAATCAGTTACAATACAGAACCAAAAGATATTCACAACACAGGCTTAAAAAATACAATGTCAATGCTAAAACATGGAATGAAAACTCTTAGACAAATATTCTGACACAAGGCTTCAATGACTTTCAAACCTTTTCAACTTACACACACCAGATCTTCTCTGGTACCCTTTGATCATCTAGTCAGGGAGTCCATCGACAAAAGAAACTGTTAGGAGGAGTCAGAGTTTGCCTCCCACCTTCAGCTTGATAATCTTAGCACTTGTCCTCCCCATTTCCTTCTCCTGCTATTCTCTAAATTCTCCTTTTAACTCTATCGATACAATTTCTCAGAAATAAATTCAAAAAATCAAACAAAATAACTGCAAAGCATAAGACTAACACTGTGTTACCACATGAGCAGATGATTTGTTATGTCCATGTCCTCAACTTAGCAAGAATATAACATCCAGGAAAGAATGAGTGAACATACCCCCAAAGCAGAGGCATAGAACAGCATGTCAGAGACTGAAAGAGAATAGCAAAACCTCTGCATATTCTTTGGCTGCACTTAAATGTACATCATCCATACTTAAATTCAATTTACTTCGGTTAAGGTTGTACAGAAAATGTTTTCAAGTTTGAACTCTTTCTCTTCATACCACAATCTAAATGCAGCTCTACTAGACAAAAATACTCAGAAGTTGTTGTTATCTGATGACAGTTGTGCAAAGAAACATGCACCTAGCTGCAACAACAATGAACTTCAACAAGCTGTTAAGGCAGAGAAGCTACAATCTATCCCTTCTCTTTTGTATCTGCCCTCTCCATAGGGCCAAGGTGTTCATGGTGAAGTAACATTCACAGTTAGTAAGCTATTACTGGGAAGAAGTATTTGATCTATTAATTTTGTGTTCACCTTCCTTATTTTGTTCAGATAACTCTATTGTGTTATTTCCCTTTCCCCCCCAAGAAGAATCAGATTGTAGAATACTTCATCTAGAGAAGTTTTTCAGACTACAATCTTAAATTTCCTGATTTGTGGAGAAAGGGGAAAACCATTCCACTTTACACACTTTTTTCTTCAAATCTATATTGTCCCCAAACCATAAATGTTTAAAGTTAATTTTAGAAAACTATTTTTATTGGTAAATGGCAATTTGAAGCTAATTAGACTGTTCATTTTATGTTAAAAAATTAGCCTGTATGTAAAAAGCGTATCTGCGCCAATTTGAAACTACATAAATCCCCAAACACCCTTAAACAATTTGCTCCTAAAAATATATAATCAAATTTAGAAAACTATAAATTATATTTAAATTTATTATTTACAAGCAATTAATTACAAAGACAGCCAGGTGGCTTTCATTACATAAATTACTGTTAATGACACTTGCCTCATGCTGCTACTGTATTTAGCATTTGCATGCATCACATGTCAAGCACACACACTGTTGCACAGCTATCTCTAGGGTAAAAGTGAACACCTCAAGTCAAAAAAGCTTCCAGTAACCCAATCAAAAATCGTTAATTCCTTAAACAAATCAGGATCTTAATGAAGTTTCTCATATAGGATATACTTTAAAGATTTTTAGCTCTATCAAACATGGATTGTACAGAAATGTAGTAAAATCTTACACTTCATTGTAAGGTTGACTACACTTCTCAGGTACAGCTTACTAGAGGGAATAGCTTACATAGACGGAATAAACTAATTTAAACATTGGAAGCATGGCTGAATGCACTAAAAAGGAAATCCAGTTGTTCCTTTTTACTAGCAGTCTTCCAGAACTCTTTTTTAAGACTGCCTATCTAGAATTGTGACAAATGCATTCATTGGCAGGTGATAAGAGAACATCTGACAAGAGGTGATCACAATTTTATATTACTCTATCCTAAAACTTCTGTAGCCTTCTTTTCCACTCCAACCAAATGAATTTTCCTTTCCTTTCCTCTCCTGAGGATTTATTTTTTGGTGTTCTTTGTACTGCTCTGAAAATGGGTACAATGACCACATGCTTTGCTTCCTGCATTGTTGCAGAAAAGGCTAGGCTTGCCACAGAAGTCTGATCCCATGCACTAGCTAAATGGAATCATCCCTGATGTAAACAGTCAATAGGTTCACTGTACAGCATCACCTTCATTAAACACCAAAATTTAACTTGGTCTGAAGTAGAATGGGCCCAGAGGCCTTGGTAAATAAATATGTGGAAACCAAGGAAGAAGGAAAACTAGTTCAACATCAAACATTTGCTCTGTGTTAAAATAAACTGAAGATGACCTCAAACTGCATCAAGTCATATGGCAAGACTCACTGACACTTCTTAAATTTCTGGGACTTGTCAAAAATGTAATAAAAATATACACGGCTGTCTTTACATTAAAGCACATAAGGACTAGACTTCTCCAAAAAAAAACCAAACAAAAAAACCACACAACTCTATGAGAAGAGGGTAACTAAACTTCACTAGAATTCAGTGAAATTTGACAATTAACATCCTTCGAGCAGCTTTCAAAAAGAGCCCAAACAAAACATCCCAAACCTATCCCTCTCCCATTTTGAAGTCTTAACACATTACAGTAAAGCAGGAAACGCTACAGTGCCTGTTCCTCCTTCAAATTATTTTTTAATTTGTTCTCCACATTTAATTCTCATGTCTTTGTATGTTACCTAACTCCTAAGAAGGGCAAATGCAGAACTAGGATACCAGAAGACAATGGCAATTGAGAAGTCAGAGGAAAAAATATTCTGCACTGGACCATCTACATTTCTGTCTGTTAGTAACTAACAGCTTATCTGACATACTCTGGCATAAAAGAGTGCATGTTCTTATAAAAAAAAAAAAGTTATCCCCTCCACTTTTAACTAAAGGGCACCTGAATGTTTCCCAATCAAAGACAGGGATGTCGAGACCTATATTATAGAAACCAAAAGATTCAGAGGGAAGAAGGAGGCTAACCTATGGACTAATACTAATTTGGGGTGGATACGTTTTGTTTTCAAACTTCTCCTTTTAAGTAAAAGTTTCTTTGATGAACTTTCACAGAGGTAATTTCTCCTTCCCCACACCAGTAAAGCTTTAAGGCCAAGAACAGGAAAAAATGGAATGAATTTAATTTTTAGCACAGCAGATATGCAAATACTATTTTCTCTCGGTACCCTAAAGTATTTTGTTAATGCACCACTTTCCACTAAACCAACCACAAACAAATCTTTAACTTAAAGTTATGGCTGTTCATATGTAATCTGTTACCTGTAACAACAACAACAACAACAACAACAAAAAAAGAGGCAGAAGGCCTCTCTAGCCACCTAATCACCATATCAATGACACATGCCACAACAGAGAAGCACTAGTTTATTTGATTGATCATGGTAGATAAACTCCAAATAACAGAGAAATTAACAAATGCTTGACATTTGCTCAACATCCATTATTCTGACACTGCTTTCAGGATTTCAAAGCCTGGGAGTATGCTTAATCAACATTCATATTCCCTAGTGAGCTACAGGCACCATATTGCGCCCCGCCTTAGTACTGATGAAAACTGCATATTGGCCATTTCCAAAATGTTCTGGGACTCCACACAGGGCCCCTTCTCTCCCTTGTTCCTGTTCTGCAGTTTTCTTTTAAACACTTCCAAGACAAAAGCATCTGCCAGTTTTTCTCTCCGGGGATGTATGCAAAATGAACTTAACAGTTTTAAGGCAGGAGAAACCCTCACATCTAAATTCATTCATAGGACAGAAAAGGGCCTAAGAGGCCTCTCTAGGGACAAAACCCTGCTGAAATTTTCCCCGACAACAGTGGGAGCTTTATAAAATCTAAGTCCAGACAATTTCCAATTCAAATGCCCAGCATAGCATGACCTTTGTCAGATCTATGAGCCCTAGATGCACCCACTATTTTTTTATTCTAACCAGCACAGACATTAGACAGGGCACTACTGCTAAGCAGGAGGTTGAATATTTGCATGCTCTTCTATTGTGAAAATGTAACAGTGACAGCACTGTGTCGAATTCTTTTCCCCCTAGAACTTTAACTCCATAGGAGAGGCATAGCTGACAGATGACTCTCCCAACATCTGTGTTATGTACTCTGCACAGCTGAGGAACCTTGGATCACTGTCACAGCTTCTCGGAGATGACCTACACCTTTCTTATATCTGCCCATGATCAAAAAAGTAAAATCAAAAATTGAAAACACCATTTTTTTAAAATGAAAAGTAAATATGGCAAGAAAGATTAACATAATTTAGTCATTAAGCTGTTCACATAGCAGCTCACCATATGTTGTATAAATGTCCTATACAAAATAATTTATCAGACCTGACACGTTGCACATCATATTGTATTATTTAATATGCTTACTAAAATTTCATGGATCAAGCTCCACTTCTGAAAGCATACAGAAAGCCCTAGAAAATATTTCTTCATCTTCTATGATTTATTTTGATTACCTTTTACAGCTACATGATAAAGTGGAACTTGCAAAATTATGAGGTTAAGGTTTACACAGCTATTGCTTCATATACTAAAATATAACAAATGGCTCCATGTCTATATACCATTTTACTTGCATTTAATATTCAGAAGCACATTAAACTAAGCACGTTGCTTTCCTCTGCATATTTTAATAACTTTAACTGGTTATTTCAGTATACATCCTGATCCACTAACGCAAAGTTCCATTGATATATTATCCTTGGTAAAGAGACTAAAAAGCTAAGAATTACAAAACAAATTAAAGTAAATTATAATCATGTAATAAATGATGACCCCCCCCAAAACAGTCTACATAGAAATATATTAATTTCTCAAAGTAGCTGAAACATTTAACTAGTATTTTTGAATTATTGAGACTGAAAATGTAAGAACTGCAGGCAAATATGACTAGATAAATGGACATAATGACTATCCAGAAACCTCAAAACCACAAAAACAATCACATATAAAAATGATCATCTGTCACTAGTAAGGCCCATGTGTAAATAGCAAATTAAAACAAAAAGCATTAGAAGGAAGCTTGTGGATAGTAGTTGTTGAGTAACCAATGGGATTTGTTTTAAAAACAACAACAACAACACTTGGAGGGCATACCAAACAGACAGGTAGGGCTAGAAAAAAATTCAGCCTGAAATCATGCATTTATCCTGTATATAACCATTTTCTTTTTCTCTCTCAGACCACTGATGTCAAAGGAACACAATACAAATGAGATAAAAATGTAGTCTGACTTCTCTTTTTGGTCAATAATTAAACTCTCCTGTTTCTAATAACAGGATAAAGAAAAATATATTTCTGTGACAGATAACTCACTGCAATGAGGTCATTAAACACTGTATTTGGAACTGAACTTGTTCGGCCTTATTGGAGTTACCCGTCAACTGTTCAAAACAAAACTTCCTTTTTAAACTCTGTACAAAACAGAAATTTAGCTTATGTGTTATTTTGATCTTTTTATATTTTGTGTATCCAGGATAATGAGCTTGTCTAGGAAGACACAATGCTCACCTGTGTATCGAAAACTGAAGGCCAGCTGAATTGATATGCATTTTATATTAGTGCTGGAAAGGGCTAGTGTTCAATAGTTTTTCATCTGTTGGAACCTACACTCACTCTCTGGCTATTAGTTATTGTACTCTGCACCAGTTCCAGCCTCAGAATACAGGTCAGCATTCCACAGAAGTGCAATAAAAGATTGGACATTACCAGTATCACTACTGGATTGATATGAAGTTCTGCCATCTCCTAGCCAACCACAAATGGCCACAGAGACACATGGGTTTGGGTCCACGATAACAATGAGGAACTCCAAAAGACCCTTTACATTAATTCAGGTGAAAAGCCCTTCAGTCACAGAAGTGAGTATTACCTTTATATTGGTCATAGTTTCCATGTTGTCTTTAAAACAGTTTCCAGCAGGCTACATTACACAAACTACTACCTTTGGTATCACATAGGTCTTACTTAAAGAACTATTTGACAACATCCTGCTTTCCGTGGAAGAAGAATGTGTGCTTAGAATATTTTTCTTCAGTGTTGAAGGTTCCTGGAGCTATCTGAAAACCAATGATATCAAACACTTCCAAGACCTTTCAGGCCTAGATGCAGATATGCAAATAGAGGACATTTACCCAAACAATAAAGTCCTCTTCAGCACCACATCCTGACCTGAAGCCATTTCACCAGTTTAGATGAACAGCAACACTTGCTTAAATATCCTACTCAGATGAGAAAGATAAAGCAGGGGATTCAAGTTCAAGAAGTCTCCAGCATAAAGCAGTAAGACTCATTATCAATCAGGCTACTAGATATCTTAGGGCGTGCACTGGAAGGGATAACACATCCCGCTCAAATCACTACCACATTCACAATGTTATGGACACCAGAATTTAAAAAACACATATGAAAAGAAACCATAAGATAAATAAAAATGCTTTAGTTGCTGACAAAACAGAAGTTTTGTACCTAAGGGGTTTACAAACTAGAACACTTTTCCCGCAAGAGGCACAGATTCCTGCTTGGCAACTTTAAGCCAGCTGACAAGATGTTCATCTACTTTCAATTCTTCATTTGAAGTCCGTGGACAACAAGGACTCCAAGAAATACAACTTGAAAACTAATGATAGATGTTGTGGTTTAGCCTCGGTAGGCAGCTGAGTGCCACACAGCCACTCACTCACTCTCCCCAGGTGGGATGGGGACAGAATCAGAGAGGTAAAAGTGCCAGAACTCATGGGTTGAGATAAAGACAGTTTACCAGGTAAAGCAAAAGCAGCGCGCGCAAGCAAAGCAAAACAAGGAATTCTTTCGCTGCTTCCCATGGACAGGCAGGTGTTCAGCTACTGCCAGGAAAGCAGGGCTCGTCACGCGTAATGGTTTCTGGGGAAGACAAACGCCATCACTCCCAACGTCCCCCCCTTCCTCTTTCTTTTCCCCAGCTTTTATGGCTGAGCATGATGCCATATGGTGTGGAATATCTCTTTGGTCAGTCTGGGTCACCTGACCTGGCTATGTCTCCTCCCAGCTCCTTGTGCACCCCCAGCCTCCTCGCTGGCAGGGCAGCACAAGAAGCAAAAAAGTCCTTGGCTGTATGTAAATATTGCTCTGCAACAACCAAAAACATCGCTACTATTTTCATCAAAAATCCAAAACACAGCATTGTGTGAGCCTCTATGAAGAAAATTAACTCTATCCCAGCCAAAACCATGACAATAGAGCATGAAATCTTAGCATGGCAATGCGAGTTTGAAATCTACTTGTATGGTACCAATTAGTAGAACAAATGAACAAGGCTTTTAACCATCACTTGATCTGAAGAAAACAGAAGTATTTTTCCACACCTTTTCTAATGCTCGTTTTTTTTTTTCTTTGGTTTTTTGTTTTGGTTTTTTTTTTTGTTTTTTGTAACAACACTTTATTAGGCTTATCTTAGAAGAGTTTTATTTAATAGAATCAGTTATTGTATTCCACTGTAATTAATCCTTATCATTATTTCACTCAGTTTGAAGTATAATACAACCTTCCGAGACATTCACATTGCAAAAATGATATTTTCATCAGGAACTTAAAGGAATAAACAATTAAAAAATGATTCTCATAAAAGCATATATGTAATTTTTTAAGTGGTATGATAAGCTTAGGGGCATGTATCAGGACCAAAATGGTTGTAGTCATTAATTTAAGTAATAAATCCTGCCAACAATGACAGCAAACAGATGCTAACAAGAAAATGTATTATTTAATATTGCTGTGTGTTATAAAAATGTAAGTGTTTAGGACACGTCTTAAATTTTTATAATAATATGCATTTAATACATTACTGTTTTGACACATACAAGAATCAAATTTATAGGTCTCATTCGGCACTTGCTTTCTCTTCTGTGAACACAGAATGGATTCCTGAGGGAAAAAAAGCTCAAGAAGTGAATGTTTCAAAGGGATGTTTGCAACAAAATCGAGTTGTTTGTCTTGCTGTCTTGAAGTAAATATCGTAAGCATTGAATCTCATTAAAAAACAAAACCCAACATATTTGCCTTCATGTAAACAGAAGTTTTCCCTGAAAGTTCCCAGGAAATTCAAACAACTATGAAATTTATTTACATATAGATGGCAAAATATCTTATCATTTGGTACAAAGTTAGAAAAATAATTCCTTGCAATCTTTTCAAACAGAACGTTGGTACTTTATAACTCTCAATGAGCCTGCTAAGTTATAAGAATAGCAGAAGTTTTATTCTCCAGTGTATCATTATTTATTCCCTACATCAGTTTAAATAATACCATGGAACACTACAATGATTTTCACCAACTGCATCCTTTGCAAAAATGACAAAATCAAAACGTATGGTAGTTTATTGAAAACATGAACTACTCTGCTCCTCCTGTTCATACCCCTCCTCTTCTCAGGACTCTGAAAGCTTGAGAGAATGACGATCTGACTCAAGTCCTGACATCTGAAAGCATAAGAAATGCAATTATGCCTTTTGGCAAACCCAGCCACACTAAACAGAACCACTGTGTACACACCTTTTCCAGCACTGCATCTCTGCTGCTGTACAGTATGATGCATGAGGTCCCTCTGCAGGAGGGTCAATTGCTTCTAAGAAGATCACTGCTTTGTCCAAACATTTTTGTTTTGCTTTAAGGAAACAGGAGAATAATACTCCTGTTTGCATTCTGTTTCACTTTCATTTTCAATCAATTCCTCCAGGTATCAGCTTAGTTCCTTTCTTGGAAGTGCTTCAGTCAATGCTTTAAAACACTTGAGGAAGCAGTGATCAGACTATGGAAACTAAATTTTCTTCATTAAATCTACTGAAGCAGATATTAAAAATGCATTTAATATACTGGGGATGGCTGGTGGGCATCACTGACTGTGACAGGCCAGTTACTGATGAGCTGCTGTCAGACGGCCTTCTCAGCAGGGATCTGTGTCTAAGGCTGCTGAAGGACAGCAATATCTTCCCTTGTGTGTAAGCTCTATTCATCTCCCAAGTATTTACTAAATCACAGACCTCTGCACACAAACCCAGCGTTTCAGCGCATGCTAACAAATGATGGATGGCCTAGTCAATTCGTTATGTCCTGAAAGCGTGATTTCCTGCCATTCCAATCATCAAACCTCCAGAGCCTTCAGAGCTGATCAGTCCTGGAGAATATATTTTGCAGGCTCTATTAAAGGAGTAGAGGTTCTCTCCATTAGTCTCAAACTTTTTTTTTTTTCTGGCTGATTTAAACAGAACTCCCTCCTTCCCCCCTCCTTCCAACAGCACCACTGCTACCACTCTCATCTGTGTAAAGTATTCAGGGCATGTACCATTACTGTGTTAGTAAAACAGCACTCCTGGAACACCAGCCAGTTAAAAAGACAGATTTTGTCTGTGACTACTATAAAACACTACAATCTTTTATTTAAATTCATCTATACATCTTTATTATGTAACCTAGACAACCCCCAAAACATTTTGTAACTTAGCTTCTTTGATCAAATACCTTTTACAGCAACGGAGTGCTCAAAAGGACTCATTTTCTTTGTATTTGCCTAGTGAAACAGATCAGAGCTCTCTTAATTGTGTTCCTCCTAAAAGGATAAGCCACTTAGGAATAAACTTCCGATGTTCCAAAGACAGGTTAGCTGTCAAAGAAATAAAGCTTCCAGATTTCTCCCTTTTCATAGCAAGGCAATATACTTGACAGTCTTTCTTCTATGTGCTAGAGGAGAAATTTTATTTAGCTTACCTATTCAATGATCTATAGGAGCAGAATATACGTACCTCACTCTTTTCATTCTGAAACATAGAGCTTCAAATGAATCAGCCTACACCTGCTGAAGAGTTAGTTGTCTTAAGATACAGTACAGTTTTCAAAGGTGGTATAACAGATATGAGTAAACTTTATGTAAATAAGCATTAGGTTACTCTAAAATGCAGAGACCTTGAATTTCCTTGCTTGCTAGGTGCGATCCAGCCATAGCCAGCACAAACCAATCCACACTGCCCTACCACTCACCTCAACCTTGACCTGGAGATTAAACTCACTTTTATTGCACACAAAGGTCATCTGCGTTAGGTCAAAATTCAAAGTCCCTTGTCATCTAAGGTTGATATATTCCAACCTTTCCTACTCTAATGCATCAAATTTTTCATGGTGAGGTCATATTCAGCAGACAGTGTATTCAGCAATTTATCGTGCCATTGTAATACAGCCCAGAATATGACTGTCCAAAAAACAATACATGAATATTTTTCTCTCTGATGTACCAAATCCCTCCTGCTTATAAAACTCTATCCTAGACTTGTTTGCAGACTTCAGAAGAATGACACAGCAAGGAACTGTTTCTGAAACACAATCAAGAATTACCATTTTTACCATCCCCGACCATAGTACATAGTATAAAGGTATGCTAAAACCCGTAAGTCAATTAAAACTCACATATGGTCAGTGTTAAAACTTCCACTTCATCCTTACTTAACAACCATCATAATCTCGCCCTTAAATCTATAGACATCTGTTGGTCTATCTCATGACACCAAGCTTGCTTTAGAATGAAATACTTAGAAACAACAGTGTTACAGGATTTACATTCCTATTCTACTGGTGATTATCACTACCATATCATTTGTGAAGTGGCAAAAAGTACAATCAAATTAAACTTTATGAAGCAACACAGTAATGTACACTGTGACAAAAACAAGCCCTGCAGCTTTCACATATAAAGGGATTTTCTTTCTCCCTCTCTTGCTTTTTCTCGCTTTTCCTTCCTTTTTCTTAATTTTCTCTCAATTTCCTTTTCTTTTCTTTTTCGTTCTTTCTCTGTTCTTTCATTTTCTGCCCCCCTTTCTTGTTTTTTCTTTTCTTTTTTTGCTTTTCTCTCTTTTTCTCTTTTCCCGTTTTCTCTTTTTTCTCATTTCTCCTTGTCTTTTTCCCCCCTTTCTCTTTCTTTCTTTCCTTCTGTACTAAGCAAGAGCACCTAACACACAGCTACAAAGACTTAGAGTATTTTTTTTAATTATAGAGAACTCATTTCCATTTCTGCTTTAAGAGACCCCCTCCAATCCTTGTATTTCAGCATCAAGTCTTCAAAGGATACAGGACCAGCTTCTAAGTGGTCTACAGAAATTCCTCAACGCCAAAAAGGCTTTTACTTCACTCAGCCAATATGAACTACACAAGTGTCTTAAGTGCTACTCTGTGTGATTTTTTTTTT
>VXAL01000494.1:8510-24670 GCA_013399475.1 Chauna torquata | reverse complement strand
CGCAGCTCCGCCCCGCGGCCCAGCCGGGGCGGGGCGGGGGTTACCGCGGCGTGGCGCGGCACGCTACGGCCGGGCGGGGAGAGCCGCCATCCCGCGCCGCTCGGCTCTGCGCAGCCGCGCAGGCGGGAGAGAAGTGCGCCGTGCCTGGGCCTTTCCGCGCGGAAATGGCGCTTGCGTGGAGGTATCGCCGCTCCCGTGCTCCTCCGCTTCTTACGGGAGCGGCCTCTTTGGCCTCCCTTCCCCGACCCTCGCTCTAGGGGTTGGAGGAGGACGGCGGCCTCACGGCTGAGGAGATGCCCGCTTGCGTGCCCCGTGGCCGCTCTTGGCTTTCACATCTGTGAGGGCAGGAGGAGCTGGCGGGGTGGAGGCGGGCAGGGGCCGCGCAGGGCGCCTCTGGTTTGCTTCGGCCGGCGGCAGCGGCGGCCGAGCCCCTGGGCCGCGGGGCTGGAGGCCAAAGCAGGGGGAAGCTGGGCCGCGGCCTGCGGTTCTAAAGGAGAATTTTCAAGGCCGTTTCCAAAAGTCACTTGAAAATTACTGTTTCTCCTGCTTCTGGGTTAAAAAAAAAAAAAAAAAGAGTTGGCATGGTGGCACTACAGCTGCAGATCTAACAGGGACCAGGTTTGATTGGCCTGCAGCTTTGCATGTGCACGCAGGAATGCCTTCCATTAAATTTTAGGAGAAAAATGTCCTTATTGGTGCTTCTATTTACGTGAAAGCTTGCAAGGTCTCAAGCTTACTTTTAATCAGATAATATTAAATACCAGTAAGCGTGTTGCAAGCCTTAATTTGTGTTTTTTTTTTTTTAATTTTATCAAATAACTTTAAGGTAGATGTGCGTTTTTATAAGCAACATATGTAAGCTGGACGTTATGAAGAGAATTAACCATGTATTAGAGTAACAAATCCAATATTCCCTTTAATTTATATTGAATTACATGCCTGAGCTATATACAGGCTTTGTTGCTGCTAAGTCTGTGTGACTTGGAGTCCCAGCCTTAAGGTTTCAGACAGAATCAGACTCATAAAATGGTTTGGGTTGGAAAGGACCTTAAAGACCACCTAGTTCCAACCCCCTGCCATGGGCAGGGATGCCACACACTAGACCAGGTTGTTCAAAGCCCCATCCAACCTGGCCTTGAACACTTCCAGGGATGGGGCGTCCACAGCTTCTCTGGGCAACCTGCTCCAGTGCCTCACCACTCTCATAGTAAAGAATTTCCTCCTCACATCTGATCTGAATCTACCCTCTTTTAGTTTAAAGCCGTTGCCCCTTGTCCTATCACTACACTCCCCGATAAAGAGTCCCTCCCTGGCTTTCCTGTAGGCCCCCTTTAGGTACCAGAGGGCTGCTGTAAGGTTTCCCCAGAGCCTTTGCATCTCCAGGCTGAAAAACAACCTCAGCTCTCTCAGCCTGTCTTTGTAGGAGAGGTGCTCCAGCCCTCTGATAATACTTGTGGCCTTCCTCTGGACTTGCTCCATGTCCTTCTTATGTTGGGGGCCCCAGGGCTGAATGCAGTACTCCAGGTGGGGGTCTCATAAGAGTAGAGTAGAGGGGGAGAATCGCCTCCATCAACCTGCTGGCCACACTTCTTTGATACAGCCAAGGATACAGTTGGCTTTCTGGGCTGCAAGCGCGCATTCGTGGCTCATATTCATGCTGGCCCATAATCCATGAAGCTTGTTTGAAATCTTGAGAAGTTAATTTTTATTTATATAGATTTTAGCCTCTGTTTACCTGCTTTCTATTTTGAAGGCTTTATAATCAGATTTAAGCGTTTTTCAGCATCTTAGCCAGAAACATTAGTTTCTTTCAAACATGCAAGATCTGGAAAGGATCATTTTCCGCTGCCTTTCAAATGATTAGAATTATGACTTTTTTTCTGAAATGTATTCTTAAAATAACTAAATGCTTCTTCAGTACCACTGTTACTGGTCCTTTAGAAACAAATAGTGATCCTTAAAAACCAAACAAACGAAAACAAACCTCATTGTCTATGTTGTGGGATAATTTCCAGTGAAGTTTTTTAAAGCAGTAATGTTGCTATCTCTAATTTCTAGGTTTATCACTGTTCACCTCCCTTGTTCAGTAGTACATGCTCTTGATTGTTATTATATTTAATCAAATGACAATTCAGTCTGCATTGCAGACATGGAATAGGTTAGAAGAACTGTAGTATAAAATTAACGGTCTATGGACCAAACTACAAATGTCTGATGCATGCATTAGGTATATATTGGGTATGGTTCTTAGACTCTTCTACTAGAACATGGTTTTGTAGATTTCAAAATTATTTTAAAAAACATGTAAATAACCTTCTAATATGAAGGTTCACTGAAACCAAGATGAGCTAATAGCATGCTGTTGTAAGGAGATAATAGCCCTCAGATATGTGAACTGCTGCTTTTCATCTCAAAGAAGCATTTACGGTGAAATTTGAAACACAGATGGGAAGTTCTGTATGCAAAATATAAGTCACTCTATACTAAATTAGTTAGTACAGAACTATTCCAATGAAATGCTCAAAATTCCAATGAGAAAAAAATGAGGTGTTCCTGTCAGTAATAGTTGATTGCATATTTTTTTCCCGGCAATTGAACTGCCATTGCAGTTTTACTATATGAAACAAACGTTAGACCATGTGTAGTTAATCTGTAAGCGTCTGTATTGTAAGATGTTGTGGATGAGCGAGGTTTGCATTAATCCAATAAGCAACTGGATGAAATACATGAGGGAAAAAAAGCAGCATGAAAACCATAGATTTACCTTTGGTTGAGGACGGCTCAGCTGTGAATGGTTGGATGCTAGGGGAGCATTCTCAGGAAGTGTAGCTGTGTGCTTACTTTGTTCTTGTATTTTTTCCTAGGTGTCTGTCCTTGGCAGCTGTTTTTCCTGATTTTTGCTTTGGGGATGGGTTCCAGTCCATCTGTTATAAAAACTAAGTTTCCTTCCAAGAAGGACAGAGGACTAAAGAGAAAAATGTTATGCGAAAACCAAATGATTGGGAATGAAAAATTGGGGAAAAAGGGAAGAGGGCATGTAAGCTATAGAGTGAAAAACAGACAGGGAACCAGAGTGAAACACCTGGCAGAGGACTTCCAGTAATAACTGTCATTGCTTGAAGATAGTCTTAGCCACACTTGTTGTAGGAGAGTAAGTAATGGCGCCTTGGTCTGGNNNATTTTTTATTATTTTGTGTTAGTTGTAACTGTGGTATTAGCAGGTGTGCCCCATTACCTTGAGAAGATCATTGCGTAGTTTGATTTACAGCTGAGTTCAAATACCATTCATTAGTCTCCACAGAGCTTAAAACCGTTATATTTTGAGAATAGGTAATGATAGTATGATATTATGGGGAATCAATTCATGTACAAAGTGCAAGTTTTGATTTGATTTTTATGACCTACCAGCTGTCTTTTTCCTTTACCGCCCTGCTTCTTCATAGACACAATCTCTGGTCCATGTTGCTTTCTCTGGCAAAATTAATGCAAAGAATGCTAGTACTCATTTATATTTTCCAGTCTGTTTGTATATGTTAGCGTTGGAAACCATGGTAAAACTTGAATCTCATTTACGACTGATTGGAATGGTTATTAGAATTTTCTAATGCTTGTAATATTCCCACTTCATTCAGTTTTGTGCATGTTTCTACAAGTATTTTTCAGTCTTTTGATGTATTTTGTGTGTCTTTTGTTGTGAGATGCAGCTCTACTTATTTTACATTTTTGTATTACAAGAAAAACTTGAGCATGCTTCCACTTAACCTGGTAGCAACTGTATCTGTAACAAGTCTAATAAACACCTCCGTAGGATACAGTTGTTACCTCATAAACAAGGAGAACCCTCACTTTATCATCTCATTTATATCCATAGGTTTTAATGTACTTTCAGAAAGTGATTGTATTGTGAAACAAACCACGGTATGTTCAGTTTGTTACACAAAGGAAAAAAAAGGAACAGGTGGTCTATACATCACTGTTAAACATTGACTGTTTTGCCAATTCACAAGATAAGTCACTGTAAGTTTCTGTTTTTTCCCTAAAAGTGTTCATGGGGTTGCTTGATACCACAACAGTGTGAAAAGCATGACAATAACAATGGTTATACATAGCAGGATACCAATTCAAAAAGGCAGGCAGTTACGGTTTTCCTTCTGTGTCTTCAGACCTGTTGCTCATAATCACAAAAGTCACTGACTCAAATTAATCTAGTTTTCTGTACTAATATTATACCCAATATATCTCTCTTTAAAATATTTATTTGCTTATTGAAGTAATTTGAAAAAAAAGTCTGCATTTGCACAGTGTTTTGCAAACACTGCTTTATATACATGGGGTCTGATCTACCATCAATTGAAAGTATATCAATTTTAATGGACTTGGAAACAGACTCTTTTTATGGTTCTAAGCTGCATCTTTATGTATTTTCTGTAAAAGCTGTAAGAGAATTTTGAAAATGAGAGTTATTTAAAAATCAATTTCTATAACTGAGATGTTAACATACTGTAAGTGTTCATATTCTGCCACTTGACTCCAGTGTAGTTCCCCATGATGAAATTTCTGGAGTTTTGATCTGCCTTTTACAATTCTCAATAGTCAGAGGTAGAAGCCTGTATGACAATATCTTTCAAAGGTCAAATTCAATTACTTAAAGTTAATTTGCCCTCTTTGTCTTTTGTTTGTGTTAAATATCAACTGCTGCATACTGCTTTTTCCCCCAAGGGATTTCAGCTTCATTCATTGTACAGAGAAAACACTGTAGCTGTGTGATGAATTAGATTGTTTTCTGTAGGACCTTTGCCTCATTTGTTGCAGAATTTGGAATATGTACTAGGTGAATGAAGTAGGAACTATAGAAAGAAAAAGTATTAAGGTAGTTTGCTGCCCAGATAATATGGATTCTCTCCTTGCCTCCTTTGTGGACTTTTTATGGAAGCCTAGAAGTCATTTGATAGCATTTGCTTTCCATGTGGCCTTTTTTGACACAACATACACATTATTCTGTGCCAGACATGTAATTTAATTACATAGGTGCCATAAGCTGCTGCCTAAAGAGATCATCCTGACCTTCTCTGGCCAGTTTCAGAGTAATACCCATGCTCTTGTATTACAACTGCTGCTGATTTTGTGCGTACAACTGTCAGGCAGATCAGCAGATCCAGGTGAAAACTTAACATGCCAGAAAAAAATAGCTAAAAAATATTATTTTCATCTAAATCAAATTATGGATCTGAACAGCACATGGGAGGAAATAAGGGCGCATAGCCAGAGGCAGCAGGGCTACTTTCCATGGACAGTAGCAGAGCCTTGGGGGATTAACCTCACAAAATAGACATCTAAATTGGGTGCCAACCATTAAGCAGTGTGATTACCCTGCATACGTTCTGCTAAGAATGTACATTTAAAAGCCTCATTGCACAAAATGCTAAGCACTGTCAATGGAACTGAATTTAATGGAAGCTGTACTTTGAACATACAGAGTACTGAGCACAGTACTCAGAAAAATCAGGTCTTAAGTGTGTTACACTGATGAACCCAAATCAGCAGACAGTTTTAGCCTAAACCTTTCAAATTTAGTATCATTCATGCGCATATGTATGAATGAAATACATATATGTGTATACAGCCCTGCACAAAATTATATGAAAATACATGACACATGACAAGGTGTTCTCGAAATGCATTTGTTAATACATATCATCATGCTAGTGTTTATACAATAAGCTAGTATGGTAATGAGCTTCATTATGAAATGTATATTGAAATTAGTAAGACTATTCTTAGTATGTATGCATGGACAGCATTCAGTAAATAATAAGTGAGGCCAAATTTTGAATTTAAAGGTTAACAAGAAGCACTGAAGAGTTGTGCTGCCTGTTTTCTTTGCAAGTAAGGCAAAGGAGGAAAAAATTAGAAATTAAGCACTATTTTTTAGTACAGATAAACGGAAGGACTGAATCAAGCTTGTACATCACAATGAGCAGTATAACTCACGTGTTTTTCAGTCTGACATTGTAACAGTAATGCTGCAATGTGTAAATATATTCAAACAAAATTAACCCAATTAAAATACAACTATTCTGGTGTCAGAAAAAATACACTTTATGTTAGATTGTATTCAGTTTTCAGTATTTATTTTTTAAATAAATTTAATTTAAGTAAGTTGCTAATTAGCAAAATTCAGTAACTTCATAATCTGTTTCCCAAGCATTCTTGTGAGACAGCAAGGCTTTGCTAACTTATATTTATTAATTTGGTAGAAACATAGTACGTCAGAGCATCTAAGTAGCCTGTCTGTTTCTCTTTTCTTATAGCCAAAAGTGTTTCAAATAGAAAGGTAAATACTAAGCAAGCCTAAAACTAGCTCCAGGATTGCACTTTATTGCTTTCCAACAAATTTCTGAAAGAGGAACAAATTTTGCCTAAGCAGGAATGATAAAAGAGAGAACAGATTGGTGTTAACTTCCTGATCCATTGACTCAACCAGTACCTATCAACTGGCAACAGAAACTTACATTTGTAGAATTGTGTGCTGTTGTAGTTGTTTGATTCTTTTTTCTGTCCACGTCCTTTTACTCCCACACAGAGGAAATGAAAGAAAAAAGCAAAGGTTTGCTTGTATAGCTTGCTATGACTCACCACATGTGCTATTCGACTTTAACGGGGGCTGCGTGTGATTAGCCAGCCTAAAAATTAGGACCTTTTTATGTGTAGTCTGGAACTCTAAGCATATGACAGTTTTTCAGGAACTTTGAATTATTTTAGATCAGATAAGCTTTGGGAGGGACATAATGGTAGGTTAAGGGTTTTGTGTGCTTTTTTTTCTTAGCAGTGAAATTTCTATTGTCACCTTGTACTTAAGGACTTACATTGAATAGCTGAGGTTTCATTCACTGTTTTTCTTCCAACATGCTTGAAGCTTTATTGCCCAAGGATTCTTATCTCTCATTAAATATCAAATATTTTCACTGTTAAAGGATTGTAATATTCTTGAATGATTGTTGTCACAGAATCATAGAAATGTAGAATGCAGCTAACCTCAAGAGATCATGTAGGCAGCCAGATCAGATATTTGATAGGATCAAATACAACTGCACTGTCTCATACTGAAACATTTCTAATTTGTTATTGTAGACTTCCATAATAAGGTTTTCATCGTCTCCATTGGCAACATGTTCCAGTATTTTACTTCACTTGAAGTTTGAAAGCTTGTTTCTAATGTTTATTTCCAGGCTCAGGTATTGCAAATTAAACCACTTACTTTCTGCTCTGTACTTTGAAGAAAGGGGAGAATGATAAATCACTGGCTTTTTTACTTTTTTTTTTCAAGGTTATTGTAATGCTGATCCACTTCTCCAGTTTTTGTTTTGTAGTGCATGCAAGCTCAATTCTTTCAATCCTTTTTTATAAGTCATTTTTTCTGAAAGGATTGTCGTTTTTTTTCTCTATATTTTGCAACAACTTTCTTAAAATCCAGTGCAGAAACTGCTTCAGCTGAGGCACTTCATTTTGCTGAGTAGAATGAAAATTCTTATATTTTCTCAACTTACTGAAAAAAAATCACATTGCAAGTTTTTATTCTGCCTTTATACACTCTTCAGTTTGTCATACTAGCTCATGGAAATAGCACCATTAAGGAAAAGTAAAGTATGTGTAGTGCAGTAGATACTCAGGCCTGTCTCTTATAGTATGGGATTCAGTGTGCAAATTATAAGAAAATAACAATCTGAAATACTAATGGGTGAACACTTTAATATTTTAAATATTTTTGCATGGAAGTTTATAATAGCATTACAGTTTTGTGAGTCTTCCATTTCTTCTGAAACCCACTGACTCTTTCTAACACATGTAAAGCATATTTGACATTTATAATAATGGAATGATTAGGCATGTTACTGACATCAAGGTTTAAGGGACTGGGTGACATAGGGAATTTATGTTCCACTTTAATCCATTTATCGGCTTCCTCTGGGACCTGTTTTTAAATCTAACTCAAGCCATACCAATTTGGGGAAAAAAACCTGCCTAATCCAACAGCCTGGAAAACACGTAGATGAAAGAAATTGTTGTTTAAGCTCCCCCAAGCCCCCTTTACTACAGAAAATATTAATGATTTATATGATGATGTTCTCTCTGGAATCATATGGCTACTTGTTCAGATCTAGTGTTTTTCAGTTCAAGTATCGAGAGATGATACAGATGGATGATTTGAGCCAGTAATACACGAAATATAGAAGTATGTAATTCCATAGAGCAGTACTCATTAATGACTTTGCACATCAAGTCAATTTTCATTTCAGTTTTAAAAAGAAAAAAAAAAGCATCTTTTTAGATTGATGATGCTTTTTTTTCGTCGGGGAGGAAAAATTTGAGTATACTTAAATCATGCAAGTATCTACAATAATGCTAAAGTCAGTTGTTTCAAAGATATCCAAAGTGGCAATGTAGATTGACTAAACTTAGACAGTCTTGAAGTAGGCCTCCTATTCCCCTGTAATAAAACGTTTGCACTTTCTATTGTATAAGATGCGTGAAATTGTCACTTGGTAATAAGAGTAAGTAATAAGAGATGTATAGGACTGGATTCTATTTTTATGTACCCTAACATGAATTCAAAATTATTTAATTGAAGTCAAAGTGATGTAAGGATGTTAAGAATCAAGCACACTGTACAACTTATATTGACGTAGTTGGTTACCTTTATAATGTAAGGAATGATAACTTAATTATTACCATTACTTGATATTTGGCAGAAGTATTCAGGAAATTCAACTCAGGTGTCAGTGCAAGGAACTCTGTATTTTACATGTTCATTCAGAATAATTGACCAAAAAATAAACACCTACCGAAGTGCCAATCTCAGGGTTTAAAGATGACAAATTAGTCAAATACGTGTGAGTATTTAAACTTTGTTGACCTTTACATGGTTATGACATATATGTTATCATTCGGTTATCCTTACCATTTATCTGGTCTGGAAAAAGTAAAACAAGAGGTTAAGTAGTCCCTACGGGTAAGTTAAGATGTAGACTACTGACATATTGCCTGGCTTTAGTATACCTAGTGTCTTTCATGGCAGGGTGATGAGACTGCTCAAAGAAATAAAGTGGCTTGCTAGATGATGCCATTTAAGAAAAAATTACTTTAGAAAATGAGTTTACTGTTGCCATAATTAGTATTGTAATTGTACAGTTTGTATTTGATAATGTGTGTTAGATCTGTAAAGATTAACTCTTGCTTTTCTGTTTAAGCAGTTGCATTCAAAGAGTTTAAAATGTAACCTAACTTGTTAATACATTTATATGTTCTTTCTGATCCGAAGCCAGAAGGAAAGCCACTATGGTCATTTAGCGTGATCTCCTGCATAACATATGTTGTAGGTCTTTCATTAATTGTGGCTTGCACTTCAGCACCTGTGATTGAGTTAGAGAACATCTTTTCAAAACAAAATAGTAACCAGAAAAGTCTTTAACTCTTGATTTAAAATCACGCAGAAATATAAGAATCTTGCTAAGTTCTTTGTGGTTAATGACTTCCACTGTTGACTGGAAATAGCCTGATTTGAACTTGTCTAGCTTTTTTTTTTTTTTTTTAAACTTTTGTTTGTTATAGCTTGATTTCCTGATTTAGGTATGTTGTGTGCTAGGTTTATCAATTTAAAGTCAGTGTTGCTGGTCAAGTCACCTCTTAAGCAGTTCTTTGATACGTTAAATAAATTAAGTTCATTAAGAATCTGAACACTAAATGTGTTGCTGATGTTCTTCAAAGGCTTTCCTTTAGCGTTTTCTCTTGTAGCCAATGGTAAATCTTCTATGAGCAAGGGTTATGCATGATCCAGAGAGCAGAGTGAAGAACTTTGACTATTGTAGGGTGAAAAATAGCACAAACTGGAAAGCTACATGAAATAGTACATTCATGAAAGATTTATTCTATGAGGTTGTAGGAGTAAATACTTAAGTAGCGTAACATGAAATTGTCATTTAAATGTAGAAGTGTGTTGCAAAGATCTGTGGGTTTTTGTGAAAGTAAAAAGGTTTCCAAACTTAACAAGGTACCAACTAAAACCTATACTATCATTAAACTTAAATTTTATCCCAGTTACTTGTGTAGTTATTGTTCACCTTTTCTATTATTTTAAAGCTTTTAAAAAACTTTGGAAAAGTATTTGAAATGCTAATCACAGAATCACACAGAATCACAGAAAGGTTGAGCTTGGAAGGGACCTTTGGAGATCATCTAGTCCAACCCACTTGCTCAAGCAGGGGGTCTAGGGTAACCAAGAGCACATTGCACAGGTTCATGTCCAGGCAGGTTTTGAATATCTCCAGAGAAGGAGACTCCACAACCTCTCTGGGCAACCTGTTCCAGTGCTTAATCACCCTCACAGTAAAGACGTTTTTCCCCATATTCGGATGGAACTTCCTGTGTTTCAGTTTCTGCCTGTTGCCTCTCGTCCTGTCGCTGGGCAGCACCAAAACGAGTCTGGCCCCGTCGTCTTCACAGCCTCCCTTAAGATATTTATACACATTGATAAGATCCCCTCTCAGCCTTCTCTTCTCCAGACTAACCAGGCCCAGCTCTCTCAGCCTTTCCTCATGAAAGAGATGCTGCAGTCCCCTACTCATTTATGTAGCCCTCCATTGGACTCCAGGAGCTCCATGTCCCTCTTGTACTGGGGAGCCCAGAACTGGAAACAGCACTCCAGATGTGGCCTCATCAGAACTGAGTAGAGGGGAAGGATCACCTCTCTTGACCTGCTGGCAACACTCTTCCTAATTCACCCCTGGATACCATTGGCCTTCTTGGCCACAAGGGCACATTGCTGGCTCATAAATATTAATAACTATTTCATTTCGTAATTTCACCATAGTCGTACTTCTAGTTTTCTCTCTAATCATGTGCTCACAGTATTATCCTGTGTAACTAACAGACACTCTTTGGCAAAAGGAGGAAGTTAATGAAACAGGAGAAGGATTATAAAATGAAATATGAAGCCTGTCAGAAGAAGGATATCGGAAAGAACCCAAGACAAGTATCCCAGGCAACATCTGGTGTCTGTGAAGCTAGAAGAGGTAGCTGAAGGGGACAGAAGTGGTACTGTGATCTGTTCCATTTTTCTAGCCCTGTTTGGTAAGGATATCTTACTTAAAGATAAAAGTGATAATGCCCCGCTTGTTTTAAACTGGTGCCTGGATCACAGGAGATGGAGGAGTGTTAATTATCATAATGTCCCTGGTCTCTTGTCTTTCCTCGTTTCTGCTTGCATTGATGTTTCCACTTAGTGACCAGTAACAGCAGTGACTAAAAGGAATTGATCCATAGACATTAACCATTCAAAACATACCATGGTGAATTTTACTATGGATATTTACTTGTGCTTAGGAGTCCTTTAGACAACTGTTACACTAATTCATGTGCTAAGAAAGAATATTTAAGCTATCATATCATTTTGAAGTTAATCCAAATGAAAGCAAATTTACTTATTTAGAATAGATACGGGTTTTCTTGAACCTTTGTAGAGGCTGGAATCCAGTTGTCCAGGTGATCATTACTATTCTATCCCTGAATTTCTAAATGTTATTTAAATTAATTGAATCTCATGGAGTTCGACACGGAGAAATGCAAAGTCGTACATCTTGGGAGGAATAACACCAGGCACCAGTGCACGCTAAGATCCTGCTGTCTTGCAAGCAGCTTTGCTGAGAAGGGTGTTGGGGTCCTGGTGTACAACAAGCTGACTGTGGACCAGCAATACACCCTCATGGCAAAAACGGCCAACAGTAACTGCATTGAGAGGAGTATCAGGCTGAGGGAAGTGATTTTTCCTCTCTACTCAGTGCTGGTGAAGCTGCATGCGGAGCCCTGTGTCCAGTTGGCTTTTCAGGCTGCTTATTTGGGGAACAGGAGAACTATTCCCTAGTTCTAGCAACAATTCAGGCTGATGATTATTTGGAATATTCATTCTATTAATTTACAGATGTATATGATGTGTCTTTTACATGCCACAAGACTTTTCTGTGAATACGTTTGGAGAGTTAACCCTTCCCTGAGTTGTAACATTAACCTCCACACCCAAACTTAGGTTAGTTTAAGGTTTTGTGGAAAAAAAATCTGCAAAACTGACCTTTTTTTTTTCCCACAGTTTCCGTATACAGTGGTGAAACTATAAAGATTAGTCTAAAAGAATTTTTACTTCAAAACTGAAGAAAATTTAGGAGGGGAAAAACACTAGTACACTGGAAAAAGAGACATTTTTTAACAACAAAAAAAAGTGTATCCAAAATTTTTGCATGTTTTTGGTTGGTTGTTTAATCCCATTGCAGTCATTGTTCTTGACAGTGAAATGCCACAGAAAAGAACATTGGTTAAGGAAGTTTTAAGTAGTAATTATCTTCCTGTAATCTTCCTGTTTATTGAAGTGAGGGACAGGACAATGAAAAGGAAACTGCTTCAAATCAATCCCTACTAATTTAAAGTATTTATAGAATCACTAGTCCAAGCATGATTCCTACTAACGCTGGGACAATATAATGTTGTAGCATATGTGCATTTATTTGCAAGTATAAGCTTTCTTAGGTAGTTTCCTAAGTTTCTTAGGTTTCTTCTTCATGGTTAGCACTACCACTTGTCTGTCCCTGTTGTCACACATAGTGATCTTTACTGATAAACTTAGTGCCAAATCAATAATTTCACAGATTAGGAAAGTAAAATAGAATATAGTCCTTTGAATGAGAGTCATGTTAGTTGATGATTTTGTAAAAACAATGTTATACTTGTCTTCTAAATAATACTGCAGAAGTCTCTTGTAAATCCTGTAGCAACTTTTTCTAATCCTTTACAAGTTGTAAAATTATAGCTGAAAGGCAGGCAGAAAAGGAATGTGCAAATAAGACATCTGTTATTGTTATATCAATGATGATATATAACCAGATCTGAAGTAATAATGTTTTAACAAGGACTAGAGTCTTATCCAAAACAAGATCTCATCCACTTCCACATCTTCATTTACTGCATTCATAAGAATGAAATTAAGTTTATAATTGGGAAATCTTATCAATTAGTGCTTATAGGACATCACAGGTATACTACAGTCTGGTTTAGATTAATGGATTTGCAGCCAAGCCATATCTTAACGGATAGGGGTATCTGTAAACCATCTTCAAAGTAATGTATTGGTGTGCTGCTTATAAAACAGTATTCACCATTATGAAGTACAGTAATGCTATATTTTGTAAATTCAGCACTCGGATATTTGTATGCTATTAATGTATTTTCTAGCCCATTAAGGACAAGCAGCATATTATGCTCCATTTAATAAAAGATTTACAAGTCACTAGTGTGGAGGGTTATTCCAGTACAATTTTGGGGTGTAGATGCAGTTATCTTTTAGAGATGTTTTGTTATTGTGTTGATTTTAGAACACATCCTTAGCTACATTTTGGTGCCACAGAAGATCCAAAGGGGTAAACTTTCAACTTGTTTGAAACTGATACAAAGCTACAAAACTGTTAAATAGTGAGACAGCTTGGGAATGACAAAGAACTTTCCTGATTGTACTGGGGAAGAAGAGATGGGGAGACAATATACTTTTTTTTAACCTCGTCACACTTTTCAGCTATGTGTTAGTAGAAAGAAAAATAAGCAATGGAAGAAATACTCATGTACTTGTTTTTTTCCTTAAAGTCTTTTGGTTTAATCAACAGTAAAATAGTAAAATGGTTAATAGTGCATTCTGGTATATTGCAATACCTATTCATCCCATAACAGCTATTTAGCTCTTCATTTTTGTGACTTCACTGTGGAATTAATATGAACTGAAAAAATGAGACCTATCTGCTGTTGTTCTGTATGATTAAGTGTGGATTTATTCAAATTATGTAGCCCATGGGAATTGGTCCAAAAAGTCCATTGAATTTGGTTCAAAAAGCCCATGATCTAAAAACTACCTGGTGGGGCTTTTAAACTTAATACTTCAGTTATTATTAGGATAGCTTTAAAGTTATCTGACTTTTAGTTTACATTGTGTTGCTGACACAACACTATAATATTTTATTCCTAGTGTTGTTATTATTTATTACTTTAAAACATCTTTGTAAATAAGTCTTTTAGGTCTTTTACCAAGTTAGATTCTTATTGGAATTGGAAAAATTGATTGGTTGGAAATTCTGCTCTGTTTGTCTTTGTGGGAGAAGACAAAGTGTATTGCTCTTTACCTTACTTGCAGGCAACTCAGAAGTGTATTGTGTGTGTTTTTCTGTCCTTTGCTATGGATCATGCATTAGTACATGTTAGTACTGAGGCAACATGTGCGTTTATTTTCCTGCAAATGTATTTCAGTTCAGAGTTCAGTAAAATACTTTTTGTTGTCTAAAGCCAAGATGTACATCTCTTGGTTACAGTTCTTGAAAAGCATTGTATTATCGAGATGCTATGCTTTAAAAAAAGCAGAATATACCTACCTTTATCTGTTAAAAATAGTTGCAAATGCTGCTTCACTTCTGGAAGAGCTGTTAAACAGATCCTACTGGAAGAGTACCCAGGGGTCTAGTATATATTTGGGTATATTAGATACATTCAGATTTGTGAAATATTATAAGAGACAGAAACCCTACTAGGACTTGTGTAACCATGGGAGATTAACTTTCCAGATACAGAATGGAGAACAAATGTTGCTGTTAATGTCAGAATCGAGTTACACGTATGTGATGGCTGACGTTTTTTTTCAGTGTATTGTTACTAAATTTATAAGATATGTTGTTCTGAAACTTAATTTGTAATGTAATGAAGGCATTTATAAATTAAGATTAAAACATGTCTAAGGAGACAATAGATATTATTGAAAAGGAATAGATGCAAGAATAGTATTCTTCAAGGAATGTTTCAGGGGGTTAACTTATTTAATAGTTACATTAATGACACTGGCACAAAGAATATCGGCTAAAAACAAAGTGGTAGATGTTCATGCAGACAAGAGCTAGGCTTTTATGCAAAAATATCTTACTGCTAGGTGACCTTGAAGCATGTAGTAAGACAAAATGAACTGAAAGTCTGTAATACGAGGCAAAAATAACAGGAATTTCTGCTATAAATTACACCTTCTTGATAGTAAACAAAAAGAGCTGGAGGTTCTTGTGGATCTGATGTATTTTTTAGTAAAGAAGATGAGTAGCAATTCCATTGCACACGAGGTTCGTATGTCTGAACATATGGAACATTGCGGTGCATTTCTGGTTATCTGCTCTCAGTAAAGCTGAGTTCAGCTGAGATGGGTGCAGCTGAACAGAGTAAGGTAGAGCCACAAGGCTAAACTAAAGTTTAGCCCCTAAACTTAAGAGCTTAGCTTGCTTAGTCTAGTAAAACAAAGACTGAGAGGTGGTATAACAGTTACCTATGAAAACATCAATGGATGTTTTCATCCATGGGCAATAAACCACAAGGTGGGAAATGACCTGTTTAAAGGAAATGGCAGTTACCAAAAGAACAAATTACCATAAACTGGGCCATTATTAAATGTAAAGCAAAAAATTATGTTTCTGCCCATGAAGTGGATGAAATATTGAAGCTGCCTTATGAATAGATGCATCAGAGACAAAGAATCTAAATAGTTTTCCATATAAAGTTTCACAAATTTTTATGTCAGGATTTATATGGTGTGAAGTTACTAGAGAGGTACTAGACTCTTTCAACTCTGGGTTAGCAGGATGCACCTAAGTTTCTTAATTGTTCTATGTGTGTTCTTTTGTTTCAGTCTTTTTCTCTCTATTTCAGTAGATAAATGCCACTTGGCAGTTTTTTGTAAGTACCAAGAACAATTACATACAATCCAAACGTTTACCCAGGTTAAGCACAGAGATCTACTTGAACTCGTTATAGTCTTTTCCTACTGCAAGGCTGCTCAGGGNTTAAGTGCTTAGTTCCACTGATGGATCAAACTTTACTTCTTTCGTAGTATTTGGCTTGCTTTGTACAGGAAACCCATAATGAAAAAAATAGAATATACACCTCAAGTCTTCTTCCCATGCTTGTCCTGATCTAGTTCTCTGTTGTGCATGAATGTTGAACTCCTCTCTAGAGAGTCATTTTTTCTTCATTCATGGTCAGTTAGTATATGTTTGGCAAAAACAACCTTTTTTTTTTTTTTTTTTTCCCCCAAAGCAAAAGTC
>VXAL01000490.1:24023-35166 GCA_013399475.1 Chauna torquata | reverse complement strand
CGGTGCCGGCCCTGGCGAAGGCGTCGTTTTAAAGAGCCCCGTTATGTGAGCCCGGCCGTGCCCCGCTGAACGGGCGGTTTCGGGTAGTTGCCGGACTGGAGACAAGGGCTTTGCTTTTCGCTCGAGAGCGGTCCCGCTGAGCTCGGCCGCGCTGCTCCCGTGCGCCGAGCCTGAGGCGGGCGTTCGCAGGATTGGAGCCGGTAATTTCGGCCGCTCCGGGTGCAGCCGCACAGTAAATTAACCTAAAAAATTAATTTAGTAAATTAATTTAGGGAGACGGAAGCTTGCGGCGGGGGGACTGGCGCGGAGCCCGCGCCTCCTCGCCGGTCAGCGAAGCGAGGCCGGGGTGGGTTTCCAGTCCGCGGGGTCGGCGAGTGAGACGCTTCCGTGCAGTCGTTTAAGGAGAAGCTCTGGATCGGACCGTCTGGGGGGAGGTCCGTAGTGAGGCTTATTATTATTAAAAGTCTCAGGCGAGGATTATTTCACACAGACGTTTCTGTTGAAGGCACCTCTCGGTCAAGAAGCGCTCACAGCGCACACCTGGGCTTCCCTTTCACACTCTGCAGTCCGTTTAATACGCAGAGTGAAAAAGCATTTTAGTGTCGTTTTGGGACTTATGTAGGCTGTGCTGAACATGGCTGGAAATGAATCCAAGTCTACGTTTAACACGTAGTAAATGTGATTGTCTGCCACTGCTGAACGTGCCATCAGCCATTTTAGGAATACCCTTTTGTGCAAGGTGGCCACTTTTGTAGTCGTTAACTCTTTATTACGCGCTTCAGGAAACAGCTCTCGAGGCGAACTGTACGGTGATAACAGTTCAAAACACAGTGCTAGAGATAAGCAAAAAGCCCTTCTCCTGCATCTCCACAGAAGCCCAATTACGACTCTGGCAAGTTAAATCTGAACAGCTGACCTACTGGAAAACAACGCTCCAGATGAATAAGAGAGTCTATAAATGATATAGCGCATGCATATAAATATCCAAGGGATAAACAATAAGTCAGACTCTATTGCTTCTGACTTTGGAGGTATTCAAGCTCCTATCAATCTGATGCCAGGATATTATTGTTTGAGACCTGAATATGTAAAGAAGATTAGATGGATGTGAAGAAAATCCTTTTTATAAAGAGAGGGAAGTAAGTGCTTGAATTTACTGTGTAGCCCTACGTGTTCTTTACTTTTCTTTGTTTGCTTACATTTATTCTTACTGTAAAATTCCCATATTTCCAACTAATTTTTTTTAATATTAAATACAAAAACACTGTGGTTTAAGTAAACATTATGCAATGTGTATACAGAGAGCCTAAAATGTTAGGGTATTGCCTAATTTTGCTTCCAAGATGCTGGGTTTCACAAGAAGAGTATGTAGCCAGTCCTGGCTTTGAGAAAATGTGGGCATAAAATGCTGAGAGAAGCATGATTTCTCAGACAGCTATCTTTTTGCATCCTTGCCAGATTACCAGGGGAACATGGTGAGCCAAACCTTCAGGAGGTGTACTGAGGAACTTTGCAGACTTCAAGGGGAAGACTTGAGTTGAAAGTTCTTTTGGTTTGGTTTGGTTTGGTTTTTAATGTATAAGCTAAGATCTGGTTCATATTTGGATGGTAGAGGCCACCTATGCTGGATTTTATAAGCACAGAGCAATTGGGCTGTGGCAAAACACTTGGTGCAAGTTAGACCACAGAAACCAAATAAGTGGAGAGATTTCACTGTTGTGAGGAGGGTGTAATAAACAATTGTACATTGATGTATGATTAAGCTGAAATGTTGGAACTGCTATGATTACACACTTATGATACACCGTGGAATTTAAATTCCATATTTTTTATATTACTCCATGTTTTTATATTTGTATTACAAATATACACATTCGACAGCATAAAGCATAACTTTCCAAATGGTGGCATACATATGATTATTAGTAAACAAGTAAATTCAAAGGTTTATGCAGCCTGTTGCAGAGCTAGGAGCTGCTGGTGCTGGCATCTACTGCTGTGGACCAGTGCCATCAACACTGGCAGTAGCACAGTGGCACCAAGCAAAAAGAAACAAGTTGTGTGGCTGAAGGAATGTTACCTTTCAGAGTCATTTTCTGCTGCCTTGCATCATCTCTGGAGTTGTCATACTACTTTTTGTAGCAGTTCTCCTCAGTTTCCCTGCTGCAATTTTATCTATGAATGAGCTTTTCCAAAGTAGTGCTTTAGTTGCATTAGTAACAACCTTGATTCGTTTAACTTTCTACCACCACCTTCTTTTAGAAAAAATTTGTTGATTTTTTTTTTGTAGTCTTTGTTTAGGGAAGCAGTGATCGGGTGCATGACAGTCATTTAATTGATACACAAAACTGATACATATACACGTGGTCGCAGTATTGTGACACAGGAAGAGCTATCAAAAACTTGTCTGTGATAGCTATCAGTCACCGTCACGACATTTGCAAACTGTTTTAGGAAAAAGTTACCCACTAAAATATTCAGTGGGCTGGTACAGTGGAAAAGACTAGTGTTAGCTGAAAAGAATTCTTTGACATTTTGTTCCTAGACCAGACCTTTTTAAGGGATGTGGAAAGACATCTTGGGTTGTTCATCTCACCTAACTTTAGATGTCTACTATGTCAATGTCTGCATCTGAGCTAGTCATTCTCTCCACTGAGTATAAAGGGAACCAGAAATAGACACTTCTAGTGTATGATTCATCTAACCTATTTTAGATGTCTACATTAGGATGAGCTGAGTTGCATCCTAGAAATGCCTGTTTCTCTCCATTGACTGTAACAGGACCAGCGGTTGTCTCGTTCGCCTGTAAACATCTACATTTTAAGAGTCTACATTTACTAAGCTGAATACCACCCATGTGATTTTAACATGAGTTATGCCACCGTCCCACTGTTCCACTTGGTCTGAGGTTTTACAACAGTGAATGGAGCACAGTGTAGCACATGAAGTACTTTACACAAAGTAAACCGCTGCGAAATACCTGACTGAATGTACTGAAAGTCAGTAAAATTTAAGCTAATCATATTCAGTAGATTATGGCACCTTCCCAATCACAAACTGAACATCTTTTGAAATTATTCTAATTTATTTATTGGCATTTCAGATTTCTTTCAAAGGATCTTCTCATACCATAAAATAAATACACTTACTTCTGGAGAAATACTTTACTTTTTGGAAGCTAGTGTTTGTTTACTATAGTAGCATAAAATGTGAATATTTCTAAGCAGAAAAGGGACCAAAGACAACATCAAAAGCTTAAGTGATAATGTCTAATGTTAAAAGCTGCACTGCTTGATATACAGTAACAAAATCAGCCTTCACAGAGAACCATGCAGAGGGTGTGTTTTGATGTAAAATATGCTGAGAACTAGGCTAGCAAGAGAATCATACAGAAGAGACATTGCACATTAGTGTACGGATATGTTGTCAAGAATTGAAAAATAATACTTAATTTTAGGCTTCAGAATGATTTTTTCAAAAGACAATTTGTGACTCCGCATGTACTGCCTGATCTGTAAGCTATCATCTAGTCTTCTCTCACAAGAAGGGCAGAGTTCTTCTAGCACCTAGGAAAGCTAGCAGGGTAAGTAAAGAGCCAGTTATTGACAGCCATACAGAAATGCTGTGTTTTTAATCTTGCCTTTTTAGGACTTCAGATATTCCAAGCTGCCTTGAGACACTGACAGAAATTCACAGGGCTGAAACTTCCTTCAGGAATTTGTTGCTTGAATGCAAAATGGAAGGAGAGGATCCTGTTCTTTGAGGAGCAGATGGAGAGAAGGAGCTGCCAGTGCTATCACCTGTCCCGTCTTCCACTAGCTTGATCATTAGAGTGCAGAAGAGTGAAGTCTCCTTTGCTTAATGAACTTTCTCGGGGCAGAAACCTTGTGATAGCATCTAGGAGAATCTGAGGATGAAGTCCACCCTACTGATGCTCTTCCACCTTGTACAGGCTAGTTAAACACTGAGAGAAAGTAAGCTTACACATACAAAATACTTCTCACACAAACACACACAAACTCTGTAATTGACATATTTGCCTATGTACAGGGAAATGGGTTTTAACCCTATACCTGCACATACTTCACTACTCTTTTGTCTTTCTCTTTTTTTTTTTTTTAAGCCAGAGTCATAACTGGCCTTCTTTCTCCCCAGTAGCTTGACTGTCTAGTCTAATGATTAGGGCCTTCTCTCTTGTGTCTATGAGTATTCAAGAATTCCATGCAAAGTTAAATGCCTTTGGAAGGAGAGATGGCAGCAGCATTTCACTTTGGAATACTCGGTTTCTTAGCTGCTAGGTAGCAAAGGCTGAAAAAGGAGTTAAACATACTTCTCAAACACCCTGGACAATTTTAATTGTAGGATGATGTAACCATCTTGGTTTTGTGTGAAGCTTAATCAATCGGATGGAAGGGCTCTGAAAATGCTTAAGAGAGGAATTGTTGGGGGTAAAAGAGAGAGATGGACTTTTTAAACGCTCAAAGATGCCAAAGTATGCAGACCACAGTACTTTTGGCCATGCTCAGAAGATGATCTCAGGGGACATAAAGGACCTTTGGAACTTGTCAGGAACTTGATAGAGAAAGGATTATATAAAATAAGTATTTAATGTGGTCTGTAGCGTACTACAGAAACTATGGCCATTTCTGACAGCTGTATTCAACATGATGAAGTGGCTGAAGTCAATGGAAATTGGATATTGATTTCAACAGGATCAATGTTTTATCTGGTGTATAAACAAAGGAAGGAAGTCCTTCATACAACAGATTAAACTTTCTGCAAACACCGAACATGGCTTGAGTGCATGATTAGTGTTTCCATTTTTCCATTAGAAGAGATTGGCTGAGTCTGTTAAAAATCTCATACAAGCCTAATTCGTGATTCACAATTCTTGAAAAACTGCTTCCACAAAGATCGAAAGTCTATAGATACCAGGCAGCTTATCCAAGGGGCTTCTAAAGTGCTGAATACTAAGCAGCTCCGTTTTCAAAACCAGAAGCTTAAAGTTAAGCTTGACCTTATGATTTAACCTCTTCCATCTTTCTGCTAAATGTCTCACAGATTAACAGAGTTCACTGGGGAGTTTTCTGCTATGGAAATGAGCTAGGAATCAATTCTGGGATTCTGGAAAATGGTTAATAACAACTATTAGAGCTATGGCTATAACTGCTCTAATGAAGCTGTTTATTCCAATCCACCAAATGCTCATGCACTTTATTGTGCATATGCATAATGTAAGTAAACTTAATGATTCACACACACACACAAAAGCACGTATTTAAGCCTTTTCAGATGACAGAGAAGAAGAGCGAAGTTGGTGAAAGAGTAAGGTCTGCTCCTGTTCCCAACACATGAGTTTTGATCACATGTAGTAAGGTTTAGAATGAAGGAAGGGTTTTGCCTGGGAAACTGAAAAGAAAGAAGGGAAACCTTTGGTGAAGAATTACATCCATTAAGTCTTTTTGAAGTTATCCTTTAGTCTTGAACTAGAAAAATGCCCAAATAGCTTTTCTAGTCTGCTTTCTTAAGATACACCTTGTTCTCTAAGCCTTTTGGATCTTCTCATGATGAGATTGCTTTTAAATTACAAACACACTATTGCCCTAGGGGCTTATGTTTGGATTCCTTGAAGCAATTTAAGTGGGAAGATCTCTGGATAAATTTGCTAGCTCTGCTAGGTTCCCAGAGGAGAGAAGTCAGTGAACTGCAGTTCATGGTCCTTGTAGCTTTCTGAAAGCAGATGACAGTGAACAATCAGCAGTATTTTTTTCTGAATAACCAAACATATTTCCAAGATTCTCTTTCATTGGTCATCATATCAGGCTAACTGTATATTTTTAAATGTCCAGAAAACTATAATTACTGGAAGTGAAAGGTTTCTCACTTCGTCTTTTTTTGTCCAAAATACAAAAGGAAAAAAAAAAAAAAAGAAAAAAATCTGACCCCAAAAGCATGCTATTGACAGAGGCAAAGCACCCGGGATAGGAGGAGAAGCAATACCTGCATAGCCCACCACCTCAGTAACAATCTAGACTGTAATGCTGTGAGTGTCCTCAGCTTTAACTGGCAGTAAGGTTAGTTAATAATTCATAGGGCCCGTCATAGTCCAAGCACCAAATGGTGTTTAGAAGATGCGATGATCACTGCAATTGCTAATCATGAGCCCTTTGGGAAGCCTGGATGAGGAGGTAAGGTCCCCTGGAATGTTCTGGTGCAGATTAGTTGTACTGACCTCTGGGTATGAGTTGGGAATTTAAAAGAGTTCAAGGAATCTGTCCCAGACAAATGAATTGCTTTGAAGGACTCAGAAGGACTCAAAATATTTAACGTGGAATGCAACAAATGAATTAAAAACAATGCATTCAAGCATCACAAGAAATACAATGTATACACATTTACCAAAGGAAAGGGTTTTTAAAATGAGAAGGTGCTAAGATGTTCAGAATGCTGACAGGTACATCTTGCTGGAAATAACTCTACCCATGCTTTGGAAATTAAGTTGAGGTGCAGCAGGGTTGCAAAGGTCCTGTTGCATGTGCAGTTGGGAACCTCAGCATAAACAGGAGGAATACCTTTCTTTCATCCTCTCATTCCTAACAGAAAGTGACACTGATACATAAACAGCAAGCATATCTAGTTAATTATACAATTCTGTCATTAGCAGGTGAGCTTCTGGCCTGTGTTTCTGTATTTTGTTTGATCATTTTCAGTTTATGGTATACCAGCACAGCACTTCTCAGTGAAGCAACCGAATGCTCCGCTGTGTCCTCTTCTGCTCTTGATCTCCCCTAACCCCCTGCCCTTTGCCACACGGTATCTGAGCTTCATTATTTTTCCATTCTTTTCTGGGAAGAGCATATCATTTTCCTTTCACAAACTGAAGGAACATAACGCAATTTCTGAGGAGAGTACTGGAAGTGAGTCTTCTCTATCCCACTCTTTATTTGCACTTTACTAGAAGAGCTAGTATCACATGCAGCAATTATCGTGAAGTTCAGGTGTCTCCCCGCTATGTGCTGTATCTCACTAAAATAAATGAAAAACCTTACTTAATGGCATATGATCCTTGGTGTTCACGCTTTCCTCCCACTGGAAATGAGCCCTCTTCCAGCGTGTGTTTCTAAGATTGTCGGTCTTTCATTCTCTAACTACCCACACTCCTTCCGAAGCGCTTGGGCAGGACTTAAGTCTAAAGGATAATCATTCACCTCCCCTGGTGCCCGCTCACCTGCTTGCTGTGATGCTGACTGCTTCAGGAGTCCAGCAGTTTCCTCAGCTCAGGAATTCCCTTGAATATTTTGAAAACTTGCAGAAATAAATGAGTATAGTTGCCAGCTGTATGTGCTTTCAGATCAGATGGTTGAAGTGACAGAGCACAGGCTACGCGATATTTGGTCACCAGCCGTGGTGCCAAGAAGTTTTCTTGGTTTACCCAAACTCCCTAATACCACCTGGATTTTTCACTTTCTTAATAGTAAAGGCAGAGTGGAAGCAAGCCTAAAAAGGTAAAGAATGCCCTTTTGGTGCTCCTTGGTGCTGTAAATCCCAACTGGTGACAGGCAATACGGCCCAGTCTGGCGCTAGCTTTCACCCGTCTGGCGGGGGACTGTGATGTCCGCAGCTGAAGGCGAGGTGGGTCAACCAGCCTTTGGAGGGGCGACGGAAACCTCTGGATCTACGGGACTGACTCCTTGGCTTCTTAATCTAACACAGTCCCTGACATGGAGCCAGGGAAATGCCTGTGCTCCTTACAGGAAACTGGGTATGGAATACATTCAGGTTTTTTCTGTATGTGTGCACACATCTGTTCACTATTTTCCACTACCATGGATCACAGAAACCGGTTTAAGTCTGAGTTTCCTCACATGTTTAGATATGCTAAATAACCATTGTATTTAGCACACTCAATAATAATTTCCTTATTTGATATATGAATATCTGCAATCAATACACAAATGAAGTCGTGGCTTACTCTTTCAGTCTGTGCCTTCAAGCCAAATAGATTCATCTGTCATCTAGTTTTTTCTTCAAAAACATCCTATTTATATTACCTGTGACATCAAACTGTTTTTTTTCTGCTAATCTCCCCTTATTTTCTGAAGTTAGTTTTTGTTGTGATTAGGGAGGAACCTTTTGCCACATCCAAAAGCAATCCCTTGGCACCGTCTATGATCTTCTGTTATTTTAGCAATGTAATAATGATTTTCTCTGTTCTCCAGTCAATCTGCTGTTCTGAGGAACAGTTGAGCTCAGCTCAAAGTTTTAGAAATGCTGTAACTGAGATTTTTGAGCAGGAGAGACAAGGCTAATGCTTTTTTGTTGTTGTCATTGTCGTTGTAACACTTTTGTCATTCTTTGTTCTATGGCACAAATTCAAGAAGTAACATGAAGAGAGCTGTCTTAGGAAAGTACACTCTTGTCCAGAAATAAATGGAGAAATAGATGAGCACGATGACTGTTCTATAAGCCATTTAACTGTTGTCTATAACAGCAGCATTAGGTTTCAAAATTAGGCATGTGGTTGTTAATGAAAGTGCTTTAAAATACAGAGCATTAGAGATACAGGAGTGTCAGAGGTCAAACCAGACAGAGAGAATCCCATGGGGCAAAGCTGAAAAAAAAAAGTTCTTCAGAATGGGGAACAATGATACAGAAAAAAATTGATTTTTCCTGGGAATGAGAAAGGGAAGATCTTGAAGCAGTACTCCAGCAGGAACTCATACAGAAATGCTATCGTAGCTTTTGTCTCTAAGGGAATAAACCTACACCTTGATTCACAGCAAATATTGTTCCAGACCTTCAAAGCAAGATGAGAGCACACCTTCAACAAGGCAAGATGACTTTTCTGAACAATCCTATGAGATCCTAGACACCTTTACAGAGATGAGGAGGAGCAGATGCGGCTGTGCGCAGCTGACTACTTGCCACCATGTACCGTGACATCTTCTTTTAGTAATGATAGAGATATATACACAGAGATTAGATACGCAGGTCTGACACATGTACCTGAATAAAAGCTCAAAGATGTAAGATACTCACAGTGAACCTTCTGTGATCCGATTTTGTGACCTTCACAGTAGATGCCTGCAGACAAGAGGCTAACGCTGAAATTTAGACTAGCAGGTATTGTATCTCTATAAAGCTATTTGAGCGTGTCTGCATCAGATTAGAAAATAAACAATATTCAGTCATTTTCTAATCTGCTGTTTACTGTTGTGGAGAAGGGATTTATGAGATGCAATGTGTTTGTTTTTACAGATATAGTCTGACAAGATGACTTGCCTCGGAAGAAACTCTTTATTCTTGTTTCTTTTTAGTTAGCTGGGGAAGAAAAGCTGTCCAGGAACTGTCACATACTTCTGAGCAGTTTTTTAGGAAGCTCTAAGAGCACCTAATTAGAAGTTCTGTTTGCTGCTTCATGCAGGCTCTGGGTCTGCTTTGCAGTTTCAGATTCCTTTTCTGCAATGAGGATCACCAGCTGTCTTCTCCTAGCATGCCTCTGGCAGCACCCATGAGCAGCCATGTGTATTTCTAAGGAATGCTTCGTGGTTCTGGAGAATGACCCAGCTGATATCCTGGGACCATGTTTCTCAAGGAACAGGACTTCTACAATACCTCGCAGGTCACCTCCTCGTGTGGCCCGCAGTGCTTTCAGACTGCCAGCACATATTCCATGCCACCGCTATGGTGCATGCTTTTGCCCACACAGCCCCTCTCTGCAAAAACATGGCAGCACAGGCACGTTTTGGGACCAAATGCGTTTGTCCACTACCAAGAGCAGAGTGCCCTCTCATGCTATAGAAGACTTGACTGCGTTTGGAATAGCAGCGTGCTTATCCCCATGTCACTCCATGATGCCAACCAAAAGTCATATAAGTGGCTCGTAGGTTTAGCAGAGCAGCAACCATGCTTATCTTTTGGCTTGCTCAGGAAACATGCTCCCTTCCTCAGCACACCTGAAAATGTGCTCTGACATCCCTCAGCCCAACACTAAATCTAGCTTGGGAACTTTGCTGTCTCATTGTGGAGTAGATTTCTCCAGGGCAGAGGGTTGGCACAGGAGTCTTCTACTCCTGAACTGTCCGGGGCAGAAAGCAGAAGATTCATCACCAGCTCCGTGCGAAGAATTAACTCTCTGCCCATTTGATGAGCAGCCCTATGTGTCAGCTGGGCATTTGATGCCAAGGGATGACCATCTGGTAGAATAAGGTTACCAGAACAAGGTACCTACTGCCAGCTGGAGGTTAACTTGTTCTGGGGACTCCTACCTCTGAAGTGCTTTTGCAGTGGAGAACTTCCCATGGGGAGCTTCTGCAGAGGGATCCCTTGACACCACCAGTCTTCCGCATTGCCTTTAGGGTTCGGCAGCCTAAGCTCCACTGGAAATCAGACATTTCAAAGTAGCTTGAGGACCTGAGAAATTGTCCTTTCTGGTACTTTTAGTGACTTTTAGCTGACTGTGGGCTATTGTCACCATGGGGTATTGTTTTCTGAGGCCTGGCTGCAAGAGCTGCTTCTTTACAAGTAGCTATTGTGAGTGAGGAAAGCAAAGGCATTGTGACAGTAATGGTCTTAGTCTTCTTCCTCATTATCTCCAGAAGGAAAGAGAAGTGTCTTTTTCTGTATGGCTTGCTTTTTAAAAGGACTGACTGCTAATATGAAGTGACCACAACTGTAACGTGGAGGAAGACAGTAGCTGCTGAACAACTGGTTGCTGCCTGCGTAGGGCCACCACAGCCTCCGTCCGTTCCCGGAGCGACCATGCAGCACAGACTGCGTGGTTGTGATGCTGCTTTCTGGGTCTGCCGCAGCGGTAGTACGTTACAACAGCGGTAGCAAGTACGTTACAACAGCGGTAGTACGTTACAACAGACTCCCGCCAGTTGCTGACCAAAGACGGCAGCAACCCCTCAGTTTTGATCTAACACATGCTGGGTATATTCAGTACTGGAAACTATTCTTCTTCTTTTTTTTTTTTAATGAATATTAAAATAAAATAAAAATAAGTTAAAAATATTAAAAATAAATAAGTTGAATTATGTTGAGCCTGCTGTATTGGTTTGAAAAGAGATGACATTTACCTGACAGGCTGCAGTGAGCTGAGCACTGTGTAACAGGTGAGGAGAACCTTCCCTTCCCTTCC
>VXAL01000490.1:9374-23984 GCA_013399475.1 Chauna torquata | reverse complement strand
TTCCCTTCCCTTCCCGACAGCTTGAAGTATACAGGCTAGACATAAAGTGCATACGAACAGCATCACACTGGAAATATTTCATCTTGCTTTTTTCTTTACTTTCTCTAACATACACCACCATTTACATATATATATGAACCCCCACAATAAACAGCTGTTCAGAGCACACTTGCTTCCTGCTGATCTCATCCAAGCTTTCCTTACTGATCTGTAGCTCTTCCCAAGAATGACATATCTAGCGCAAATTCATGAAAACCCAGTCTGCTAAAGAAATGTTATTTACTGTCTTTCCTGCTGTATTTATACCCAGATTTTTCAAAGCTTTTCAGTTCAGCTTGTTCAGTTTGCTTGGTGAGGGCTTTAAATTGAATATGCAATAAGAAATAAAACAGCGAGAATGGACCACAATGCTCAAGTTTTGAAGTTATGACATGCTTATGTCTTACTAAACTTTGCACAGTAATCCTTTAAGGTCCTATTTAGCAGTATCATGGTTTTGTCCTGTGACTCTACCTTTAAACAGTACTTGGTATACCTGCCTTTCCTTATAGGACAGAAACACTGTCCTACAGTGTTTAGTTTAGTCTTAAAAATCCTAACCAGCTTTTAAGCTCTACAACATTTCTTATTTTTTTTTTTTTTCTCTACAATATCTGTCTTCTTGTTTCATTAAGAGCACTCCATGACTGCCTGGTTTGCCTGCCTGGAAATGTATTCAAATGAGGTGTACGTACAGCGGGACAGGACATATTTCTGATTTCTACAGAGCAGCCAGTGAGGAGGCAAGGAACAACAGAAGTTTTCCTGAGATTGTGCCTGAGAGTGGACACAGACCAGGTTTTTAAGAAATTACTTTTGGGAGTTTGCTATCAAAATTTTGAGACATTCTGAAAGCAAGTTTATCTACATCACAATACTTACCGTGATGATTGTTGTCCCATTTGATAATGAAATAATGGTGTGAGCACAAAAAGCTGTTCCTTTTTCAGTTCTCAAGGTTTTGAAAACCAAGAAAGCTTTTAATGGTTAAAATCATAAGTTTGCTGAGCTCAGGCATTGCATTTTAATGGTCTCAGTAATCTGTTCAGTTTGTCTCCGTGGTTTTATACGAAAATACTCTGTTACAGCTTCTTCCTGAAAGGTAAAGATTTTGGAATACTGGTGTGTGTTTTTTATGCTACAGCAACTATATGGTGAGATAGCCGTAGATGGTAATCTTATGAGAAACCAGTAAAGTAAATGAAATCATAAATAAAAAGCAAAATCGCATGGCTACTACCAGGGATGTAAGCACTGGACTGATTCAGCGCTTGTTTCATTTGTATATTGTTATGCTGAAAATCGCTAACAGTTTCCCCTTAGTGAAGTCTGCCAACTTTATTAAAATAAATAATAGAATTGTCTTCATTAAAGCTTGAAGAAAGAACCATCAACCCCCCCCTCTTTTGTTATGTAAGTAGCTGCAGGCAGTGAAGGCCATCAGCAAAGTATTGGGCCCGGTGGCACACGGGTGGCACACAGGAATCAACCGACTGCAGGCGTGGGAATGAGGAGGTCGGGAGCGAGGAGGCTGAGCCCGAACAGGGCCAGCAGCGGGGCAGCAGCCCCCTGAGGTTGCACCTCAGTGATGTGGCCTTGTGGTGGGGCTGGGGCGAGGAAAGAGCCTGCTCACCTTGCTTCTGCAGCGTTTAAGGAGGAGGGACTTGGCATGCTTATTTTTCTTTGTAAATGAGATGATTACACGAAGAATATACCTTACTTTTGGCATTGAACTGTCCCTCAAATGGAGAATTCTGCAAGGTCTGAAAATTTGACTTTTTGGGCCAAATAGCAACAGTGAAAAAAAAAAAAAAGTGTGTTTTGCCTTCTTGCCTAATCTAGTTGAGTGTAAAAGGCTACAGGCTTGTATCACAGCTGTGCCTGGGAGTCCAGTCCTTAGGCAGAAACAGGAAGCCTTAATGCAGCCCATCCTACAAAAGTTTATGCTTGCAGTTAGTATGGGTCATTCTGAGAACGGTCTTTTAATAGAAGAAAATCAGGACTATTTGTTGACCTTGCAGCACATAAGTATTCTAATCTCTGATGAAAAATTAATGGTGCCATTAATAAGTAGTAAGCACATGCTAGATTTTTCCTTCACCTGTCATGAGTCTTGTATTACTTCAGCCTCTGTCAGCTCCCTTTACCAGCGAGGCAAGGAAAGCAGAATAAATGAAATGCTCTGTAAGTGATGGATCAAAGACAAGGCATAATCCTCACCTAATGAGAAGGAGCTGTTAAAAGGCCTTTCCTGAGAGAGTGTAGTTTGGAGGCATATAGGGCGCGGAACTTCCCGGTTTACCTCCTTCTGTTAGGCAGCGTTGCTTCTTCTAAAATTAATCACCTTTTCAATGTCTAGACATTAAACTGCTTTTGCACGAAGGAATATAGCGCAGGACAACTGCTAGAAGAGACCAAAGGAAGCACGGCTATGTCCGTCATCTCTGCTGTCGCTGTGCTTTAAGCGTACCTACAGCACCGAGAGAATGGGTGCACAATGGCGGCAGAGGAAGGTGATTCCTCCCCTTTCTCCCCTTTTCTTCTGGACATTATAGGGTGGCTGTAAATACACCTTTCCCCCTCATACACACTTCCATAAGCCTATGGTCCTGTTGTATATAAGGAGTTAACGAGCCTTTCTCCTACCGCACAGGTTAGAAGAGATTCTGCTGGCCGCGGTGCGTGCAGCCCTTCTCATAGTGCATGGTACAACCCCATTCGTGAATTGTTTTTAAAACTTACACTGATACAGGTTTTTTTTGCGCCATTAATTCTCTGCACAGCTCTGCAAGATTCTGTAATCTTGCTCCTCAGGGGTGTGGAACCTTTTGGTTTCTTGCCTGAATTTAATTCTGTTCAGTTTAAACACCCTTGGTTAGTGTTGTCCCTTAGCTTTCTACCTTTTCCTTCTTGAAGTGTTTTTTAACAACAGCATATACCCTCCTTCCAGTCCTTGTTTTCTATGATGAAACAAACCGTGCTCTCTTAATCTTCCCTTCAGCAGCCCTTCTTTGCATCTGTTTTAGTCTGAATCTCTCTAACAGCAGTGACCAAAACTATAACTATATTCAACTGCTGCTGCCTGCGCCCTGTGCAGAAGAGTCAGTATCTTCGTATTGCTACTGGAATTGCCACTGACAGGAAGTACCCTAAAATCACTACCTCACATTACAACATTTAAAAGTTTAATTTCTTTCCTTTGGTAATGAATCATCTTTCAATTAAGATCTCCTTCTGCATAGATAATTAGAAACTAAGACATGACCTAGGGGCGTTTTCTTTCTAATATTGCATAAAGGGAGATTATTTTATTTCTTCACCTTTTCATTTCCTGGTTTGGACTCTTTCTTCCTGCCCTTCAAAATCAGATCAAGGACATTATGTCAGTTTGGCAAAATTTGGCGTTATCACTTTCTAAACTAAAGCTTTAACTTCCCAGTTTGTTTTTCCAGGATGCAAACCTGACACATTCAAATGCGAACATTCACCTGGGCAGACAAGCCTTGCTGTCTTCTCTGACAACGAGTAACCTGGAATGGTTAGCTAGTATCTTCTTGTGATTTTTTTTTTTTTTTTTTAAATTTTAGATTCAAAATTCACATCGGTATCTCATTTTTCAGGTTCATTCCCATCTTCCTCTCCATGCAATTCTCTGTGGTGCATTGATACACATACTTATTTTTGTAGCTCTGAATTCGCTGACTCAATTTCAGTTTGTAAAATGGATAAATGCACATCATTCCCAAGGGTACTTCTTCAAAGCAGGATTCCTTTAACTTGATTTTCTGCATTATATTACTCCTCCTTCCACTGTTGATCTTATATTTGTATTCTTCAGAGGCACTCGTTTCATTCTAGCCTGTTCTCTCAAATTCATACTGCACTGAAATCCTATTGTTCAAAATATTCATGATCCCTCCTAGATTCACCTATTATTACATTCTTCAGTCCATCCAAATGATTAGTTATAATATGCTAGTATTTGACCCAGAACTAAACCATCTGCTGTCTTTCAAGAAACCCTGTTAATTTGAAATTCTTTTTCCTTATCTAGCCAGTTCTGATTCCTCTAGTTTTCCATATTCCATTTTCTTCTGTTAGAGTATCATGTGGGATTCCGCATCTAATGCCTCACTAAACTTCCTGAAAATAGTTTTACTTTATACTCTGTGCTGTAGGAACACATCCATGATAGCTGGGAATCCTTGCAAACTGCTGATATTTTTAATGTAACTAAAAACTAATTACAGCTAGAGTGATAAATCTGTTGTGCGTGCACATTTTGAAGTGGTTTAGAAGGGAGCACGAACTCCTAATTAGAGCCTGACAGTGCAGCACTGGCAATGCTGAAGATCAAAGAGTTTAGTCTGAAAGGATTCGATACATGCATCTTGTGAATTTATACACACGGTGGCCTAAAACAGTCTGAATTAATTACTCTGCAGCTCAACTCAATTCCATCTGTACTTATAAAAAACACACCTAAGAAAAAATAGTTACAGCAATAAAGAATGGAGGAAAAAGGGTGAATGAAGAAAAGATGGTAGCTTCCAACAAAAACCAGTATAATTGCAAATCCAGATCTTGCTCTGATATAAACTCCTCCTTCCTCAAGACAGCAATATGAAGAAAATTCACAATACATTTAAACTGAACCAGAAGCTTTTCTCAGAATGAACCTCATTTAAACACAGACGTTTCTTGCTCTTTATATGTAGCCTTGACCTCATCAATTTAAGAACTATGATTTTTTTTTACACTTAGTCACAAGAGGGAACCAGTGTTTCATATGAGATTTATGTAGTATTGTTGCTAATACGTATCTTTACGTGCATGTGCTCCATCTCAAATATTTATATAACTCAGGACCCAACATCCTTCACTGCACACTGAGGATGAAAATCCAGCTTTACAGAGGTCTAAAATGAAGCCCATGCACTTCTCATGTCCTTGCTTTTGGGCTGACACTGGGATTTTGCAGAGAGAAAGCAATCATTGCAAGTACCATTTTGCCTTCGCTCCTGTAAGCTGATTAAATGCATTTATGTATATCCGCTTGGAAAGGCCACCTCAAATAACATGGAGGCAAGGTAGATGTCTTAGCAAGAGCATTGTAATTTCTTAAATATGGGATCTCAAAAGTCAGCCAAATAGCTGCACTCATCAGCCTAGAATATGTTTAATGTATTCTTCTGAAAGGCCAATTAGAAAAGCCAAAGCTCTACCCAAAATGATTTTTTTATTTTTTAACAGAGCTGTGTAGCGGAGCAGCTCATAAAGAAGTAGAAATAACCCGATATTTAAATGAAGCTAATTTGAGATATTCTGTACTCATTCAAAAGACTGGTAATCTTCCAAGTTTATATTCACTAATCAACTGCTAGTATAACGTTAAAGTCACCCATGCAAAGAGCAGTAAGTACTCAGAGAACTTCCAAATGAAGAAAAACTCCTGCATTATGGCAAACAGAAATGATATTCCACCTGCAAAGTTATTTCATATTAAGAGACAAGATCAGCATATGCACTTAACCAAGTGTCTCAACACTAGTAACTCACAGGTTTTATTCCTGTAAAAATTAAATGAAGATTTTATCACTTTGTTCACTGTAGGTGTTTTCTAAATAAATGCTTATCCCAGTAAGCTATGACTGGAAACTTATGAATTCATAATAGTATCTTTAATATCCCTACGGATGATGCTGTGACTTTGCTCTTCGCCAGGGGAGGAAGAAGTGTATTAGATTATGTATGTTGTTACAGAAAAATATCCTACATTGTCTATTATGATTTAGGATACTGGCAACACAGTTGATGCTTGATGCTATACAAAGTGCCTTGATCAAAATAATGTTGACATTTCTTTTTATATGCTTAAACAATCTCACACCAACTGGCTGGACCTCTTGTTTTCTTTTACTTAGTTCTTAGCAATTGGAATGAAGAAGGGAAGTTGTATAAAGGTACGGTTGTACCGAGATCATAAAACTTTCCTTTTCAGTATTTTTATTGCTCTATTCAAGGAACTATTTTCGGTGTTCACAGTAATAAAAAGTGGAAAATGAACAACATACATTCTTTCACTTCTTGTCTTTAAATCACTGTATCTTTATAACTTTTCTTTCTGTTTCCCCTCTTTTCCCTTCTTCACATACTAAATGACAAAGGCTTCTTTAATCCTTATGCACCTAGAATTTGTTTGTATTGGAAACAGTTAAAAAAATTTGAAGGCTACAGCAGCTTATGTGCTAATGGCACTTACTACCTTCATTGCCAAAAACAAGTCAGAAAATTGAGGGAACACTAGAAAATGAGTATGTGAGTAAAAAAGAAAAAAGAAAGAAAAGAAAAAAAACCCCGCTCAGGTAAAATTACTTCTCACATTAAAAAAAAGAACAACCTAAATCAAATGTTTTCCTGCACAGTCACTATGCAGCAGCTCCCGAGATACAAAAGGATCTCAGTTGTCCTCTTCCAAGTCCTTTCTTAAAGGTAGCCTAATAACATTTTTGATGATTTCAGAATACAAGTACAGAAGGTGACTATTAAAGTGTTATTTTTACTAAAGGCAATGGCAGTTCATCACTCCTGAAAGACAAAGTGTCAAATGTGCTGCTTTTTGGTGAAACTGGACATTTTATGTAGTAAATAGTTTCATGTAGCTGTCTACTAAGCAGCAAAAACACACCCAGAAACCCATCAAGCAGTCTTATTAATGGGTACGTCCCAACACGTGACAGCAGCTAACTCAAATTTCACTGCAGTTGCACTGTTTCTAAGAACTCTCGTGTACCCTCCTGTTGTTGAAAGTGTTAGCTGATGTACAGTGTCGCCACTGCTTACCACACCACCCTGCTTGCCATAAGCAAGAAGTTGCAAAGGAATGAGTAGTAAGATCATAGTAAGCTCTAAATAAAACTTCACAACCCTCAACAATTTCAACAGAATGCACATATGAAAGCTAAAAGATAAAAGGAAATGCATAATTTATTATTTCAGGTATCAATTGCTGAATTTTTCTTGGCTAGAGACACCTGAAGTTCTATAATAAGCTTTTCACTCGCATAAAATTTTGAAACAATTCACTAGTTATTGCCTTTATACTCTGACAGGAATAGCAGCTCAACTGAAGTTTGGGGGCTTGGGATTATTTTTTAGTAGTGAATGAACTAATCTGGAGTCATTGCAATAAAAACAATAAGCAGCAAGTCCAAAAAATATGTTAATTTTGATAATTTAATATGCCATTTATAGCCATCCAAACATTTTACTGAATACTGTTATGTACAAAAAACACTGAAAATAAAAGAAGAATTTAGACATTATCTTTCAATTGTAAAAGTGCAATTAACAGAGGCAAAGTTTTTGTAAGATGTTACAATTCTATTAAATTCACTGGTGACATAAGAACCAAACAGGTATATTGCCTACTCTGAAGTGAATGAGGATTTTATTCTTTATTAATTTTGAACAAGCCTGGTAGTTGATAAAGTCTTACTGCCACCATAATTATGGTACATACACTGAAAAACGTGTAGCACAATTGTTTTCATAATTTTCAGTTTTACCAACTTTAACAAATTTAAGTAGAACAACAGTAAGATCCCTAAAGTTCAAAAAATAATTAACACCATAAAACTTTATATCAAGTAAGTTGCACAAAACAGCCATCCTGAATTGCTTTCACCTGAATTCTATGGACAGCTTTCCAAAGATATTATTTACCCACAATAAACATTCTTCCTTTACAGTACTGAATGAGTTTTCCGGAATAAGATTTACATTTACAATCTTTCATGCAATACATATTCACAATTTGGAAAGAAATGGAAGGCCTTCACACATGTCAGCCTTTAATCTTATCCAATCATGAAATTTCTGCAAAGTTGATTTCTCTTGTGTTAATATTTTTGCAGCTTTTCTCAGTTTTTCTTCATTTCGTTCTAAATAACGAATTCCATCTGTCTGCAGCTGATTGAGTTTCTCTTTCCGACTTTCATCCAGAGGTATGTCTTCATTCATAAGAGGGTTAAATCTGAAATAAGTGTCTGGTGGTAACAGTGCATCCAGCATGGTGTGAACTTCTGTATTTAAAACAAATGTAGGAAACTGTTACATTTACATGAGAGACAAATAGTCCTACAATCTGAACAACAAGTGCTCTGGAGTGACACACTAAGTGTAAATAGGTGCTGCTTTGCTAAGTAAACATTTCTCCACCACTGCCTTATAAAAAAAAAACCACAAACCCTCTCTCATTAGAAGGTTTGCAAACTACCGTCTAGCTCTGTTTACTCTGGAAAAGCTTCATCTTTTATTCTAAGACAACTTTACTCATGACAATCAGGAAGATTTTGCAGCTATCCAAATGCATCCACATACATTCCTTTAGGAATGAGAGCAATTTCTGAACAGCAGTAACATAACTTACATATTCCCATTTAGGACACCCAGGATTTGTTACACTCCATATTAATGGAAGATGGTATTATCAAACAGAGGTATATATTCATCTCTAATCTCAAAGACTGCAGTAAAAAATATGTAGTTTTAAAGCCTTCTTTAATCTGCAACTATTATATATGAATACAGATTTTGAATTTTTCATTTAAATTAAAGCGTTTGTGTTAAATTCTAAAAGTTAACTAGTACAGTAATAAACTGGCTATGTAATGTATTTATTTGTTCCTGCCCTTCCACAGCCCATTTTCTCTGTCCTTTGAGATCTCTCCTCTCTCTGTTGGCTCCCTTGAACGTCCATTTCCATGACTGCTTTCAGCTTTCACTCTTACTTCCTTCTTTGCATTCTTACTGCTGTCCCCCATTCTTTTAAATATCTACTTTATATAAGAACTTTAAAGTGGAAAAAAACCCGTGGGCAAGACTGCAGCAAAAAATTCTTGCTAACCTGAAATCTCTGCTTGGTCCTTCTGTAAACCACAGAGCTGTGTCTCTGTTCTTGTCTCACCACCTCCAGTTTTTTTTCCCCTGTTTAATATCCTCCCCTTTTCCTTCATAATATAACTTCCCGTTTGCTCAAATATACTCTTCCCCTCTTTCCATTTCCTTTCCTTTGGTCTCCACAAAGACCTTTCCTTTCCTCCTTTTCCCCATCAAATTTCTTGCCTTTTTCTGTTGCAACAAAACTTTTTCTTCCCTTTTCTTGAGAGAAGGTGGACAGCACAGCTCTCCTTTCCACAATTCCTGCTTACTTTCCACGACTGTGCAAAAAAGCCACAAAATCTAGCTTTTTCATAGTAACAGTCAGTTGACAGAGATCATGCAGCAAAAGATTTACACCGTAAGAGTAATTCTTGATCCCTAGCTTTTTACAGTATCAATTCCCTTTTTAAGAGGGGAAAGAAGTATCTGTATATCAGTATTTCCTCGGTTTATAAAAACAAAACAGATGCGAACAGCTAGTGATAGAGTTCCAGAGTACTCCCATGCTTGGCTCCTCCTGAAAGCAATGGAAGTCATGATCATTGGCAGATACAGTCTAGTCCTTGGAAAACCACGTTAAAAACATATATAGGAAAGAAAAGAACTAAAACACTTTTTCAGAAGCTGTTGAAAACCAATCAATGCTCTATATTAACTGTTTCTGTTTATGGAAACAAACAAATACAAGAAAACATGATTTTTCTATTGAAATGAATTTCTAAGCATGCCTTTAGGCTGAAGCACAAATAAAAAAACATGTCCCTTTGTATAAATCCTGTTGGATTACTATTGTAATTCTGATTTTTCAGGTATCTTATCTCTAGTACACTTATGTCATCAACCTCATAGTAACAGCTGAGACCTCAAACTAAAGGGGCTTAACAACAACATAGTGATGATGAAGACTCATGGAGATAAACCTGAGAAACGTACTCATATTGTCATCTCCAGAAAACCTGTAATACTAGTATTAAAACACCAGCTATATATAATGAGTTAAGAAGAGGCATGTTTTATTGCATGCATTCTTGCCACAATTCAAGAACTTGTTTGGTGAAAACAGCTTCCTGAAAGCAACCATGTAAACCCTCCTTTTGTCTGCATTTCATTTTGATCTAAACAAAGTGTTGAGATCTTGCTACAGGTTGTATGACCTAAGCAGAAGTTTCAATGGGTCAAACAGAGAGGAGAAGCGGAAAGACAAAAGGTTGCAGATTGCTCTCTGAATTGAAACTATAATTCTAAGAATCAGAAAAAAACTGAAAATAGTCACAGTACAAATGCATCTTAAGACACTAACCTTCTGTATCAGTTGCACTGCTGATAACATTTGTGAGTTTGGCTTTCAAACTGGTGTAAGTGACATTCGTCTTTCCTTCACTTTCGTATCGGCCAGTACCCAGCGATATTAGACACTGCAACGGAACATTTGGCCAAAGACACTTGCACTCATGCACTGCCAGTGCAGAAGGATTATTTAGAAGCAAACCTCCATCCTGCAAATTAAAAACATATAAAGGTTAGTACTACATATAATACATGCTCATAAAAGAAACTGCAATTATAAACTAAACTGACATAGCATTAATACACAAAACCATTTCAATGAAACTGGCAGTAGTTTCCATCTTTTGTGCAACTGTTCTGTTTGTGCCACACAGCAGCTGTGTAGCTAGGTTTCCAGGGCTTATGGACACTGCCAGAGAACCTCTTGGACCTCTGGTCAGTTCTGCTGGTGTAAGCGCTGTATAGAAGAGGTAGGTTGAAACAGCAGCATTCACTGGAAAATCTGAATGAAGTTATGAGTTCATCTTCTGAAGATCTTTGAGCTAAGACATATGCATATTGAGAATTTTTAAAAGAACCAAGAAGTCTGCATCTGAAAATGTTTATTACTACTACTACAAGGGTATAGTCTGTAACAAAATCCAAACCATTACCTACAGATCCTAAAATAAAAAATGGCAAGAGCTAAGCTTGGCCAGAGCTCCTCTATAAGCACAGCAATTACATAGGATGCTCCATAACATGGATTTAAAACTGGGAAAAGTGATAGTACTTTATGTTAGGAGGGACCTACTGAGATCATCTAGTCCAACCCCCCTCCTCAAGCAGGGTCAGCTGCAGCATTTCACTGAGGGCCATGTCCAGTCAGGTTTTGAGCATCTCCACAAATATACTCCAAAACCTCTCTGAGTAACCTGTTCCAGTGTTTGACCACCCTCAGTTTTCTTCTGTTCAGATGGGATTTCACATGCGTTTTAAATTTATGCTATTGCCTATTGTCCTTTCAGAGGGTACTACTTGGAAGAATATGGCTCCCTTTATTTGTACACACTGGTAAGATGATACCCATCCCCATAAGGCTTCTCTTCTCTAGGCTGAACAATCCCAGCTCTCTCAGTCTCTCCTCACATGAGAGATGCTCCAGTCCCTTCATCATCGCCGTGGCCCTGCACTGAACTTGCTCCTGTAGACACATGTCCCTCTTGTACTGGGGAAGTGGATGCGGTACTCCAGATGCAGCCTCACCAGTGCAACAAACGAGGATCATCTCCCTCGACCTGCTGGCAATACTTCTTAACGCAGCGCAGGATGCTGTTGGCCTTCCTTGCCACCAGAGTGCATTGCTGGCTCATGTTCAGCTTGTTGTCCACGAGGATCCCAATGTCCTCTGCCAAGCTGCTTTACAACCAGTCAGTCCCCAGCATGGGTTGGTGCCTGGGGTTATTTTTCCCCAGACACAGGATTGGATTTCTCCTTTTTGAACTTCATGAGAAGTCTCCAGCCTGCTGAGGTTCCTCTGAGTGGAGGCACAACCATTAGGCATACCAGTTACTCCACCCAGGTTTGTATCATCTGCAAACCTCCTGCAGGTGCACTCTCTCCCACCATCAGAGTCATTAATGAAGATATTAAACAATACTGCCCCCAGTATTGACCTCTGGGGTATACCTCTAGTGACTTGCTTCCAGCTGGCTTTTGTGACAGTGATCCCAAACCTCTCAGCCTGGTCATTTAGCTCATTTGCAACCCACCTCACTGTCTAGTTATCTTAAGCATATGCTATTGGATTTTCTATGATATTATGGGAAATGGTGTCAAAGGCTTTATTAAAGTTAAGGTAAACAATATCCACTACTCTCCTCTCGTCCACCAAGCTAGTCACCTCATTGTAGAAGGCTATCAGGTTGGTTAATCATGAAATCCCCTCTGTATGTCCATGCTGACTACTCATGATCACATTCTCATCCTTCATGTCTTTGGAAATCTCTTCCAGGAGGATTTTCTGCATCACCTTCCCAGGACTGGGATGATGCCAACCAGCCTGCAGTTCCCCAGCAATTCCTTCTTGCCCTTCTTGAAAAGAAGAGTAGTATTTGCTCTCTCCTAGTCTTCAGGAACCTCTCCCACTCACCATGATCATTCAAAGATAATCAAGAGTCACCTTGCAACGGGATCAATCAGCTCCCTCAGCACTCGTGGCTGCAACCCAACAGATGCCATGAACTTCCATATGTCCAGTTTGTTTAACTGCTCCCTAACTGCATTTTCCCTTCCTTTTGCTTTTTATGTACTTGTAGAATCCCTTCTTGTTGCCCTTAGTATCTTTATCAGATTTAACTCCAGGTCAGCTTTTGTTTTCCTAACCCCAACCCTGCAAGACTGGACAGGAGTTCTATACTCCTCCTAGGTCACCTGCCCCTGCTTCCACCTCTTGTATACTTCCTTTTTACATTTGAGTTCAGTTAGGAGCTCCTTGCTCATCCAGGCCTGCCACCTTTGCTTGATTTCCTACTTGTTGGGATGGAACTTTGAGCTTGGAGGAAGTGACCATTGAATATAAGCCAGCTCTTCTGGACCCCTCTTCTCGTCAAGGCCATAGCCTGTGGGATTCTTCAAAGCAGATCTCTGAAGAGGATGAGGTCTGTTCTCCTGAAATCCAGGGCTGTAGTCCTGCTTTTTGCCCTGCTCCCTCCTCTTAGGATCTTGAACTTTATCATCTCATTATCATTGTAGCCAAGGTTGTCTTTTGACTTTCATGTCCCTGACCAGTTTTTCCTTGTTCATAAGTACCGGGTCCAGCAAAGCACCTTTTCTTGTTGGCTCCTCCATCAACTGTGCCAGGAAGTTGTCATCAATGCATGTGAGAAATCTCTTAGGTTGCTTGAGCCCTACTGTATTGTCCTTCCAGCAGGTATCAAGGTGATTGAAGTACCTCATGAGGACCACAGCCTGTGAATGTGAGTCTTCTAAGTTTGTTCTGAAGATCTGAGTTTAGCTCAAGACTAATAGGAACAAAGGCTACTCTTACAAATCTGGAAGTGAGGAGAGAAACATTTTGCTGGCAACATGTGAAAACATAGGTGATTATGCTAGGATAAAATACTTTTGGACTTATAAGAATTGGTATGACAGACAAAAAGACTGAGGAGCATTCAGTCAAGGAGATTTTTAATTCAGCAAATCTCAAAGTATGTTCAGCATTTCTTGGAAATAGAAATTATCTTCACTCCAACTAAGAAATAAATTACTTTGGATTCAATAGGACCTTCTATTTTGGGAATGCCTAAAAGAGCAGTTATAAAAGTAAAACAAGCTGAAAACATTAAGTTCAACAAGTAGTGACAGATTTGGTTTTGAAAAGTTTAAAGACTGAATTTTATGGTTTGGGGAATTAGTGTATTTTTGTATTTAATATTCCTGCATTTTACTATGTATTTTCAGTATCAAAACAGAGTTTCTATTTACTATGCAAAACTGAGCTATTGAAGATTATAGATTGATTTGGCATTAATCATGACAATCTTTTCAGTTAAGGGTTTTTTGTTTAACTATTGTAAAATACAGACACTGCTATTTTTCACATTTTTCAGCTGTACCAGACAATTGCTGGTGATTTTGTGATGTGATGTGTGAACTGTAATGATTTTTCTTGGTTGGGAAAAAGCCTCTAGTATTGTCACAGGATTAAAATTAGCCAAGGACTTCAGGAGTCCAACCTGATGGCAAGGCAGACTACTGAACAGAAGTAGGTTGAGAACTGGTTTCTAGTGCTACTTAAGTAGTCCCATATTTCTACCTGAGACTCACGTTTGTCAGTGCCTGTCAATAGTGCCAGACTGCTGAGAGGTACAGTTCTCCTTTCCCCCAGTTAAACAAGGTCTAACATATTAGCAAACTCCCCTGCCCCACAAAATCTAGAAGTACCATAACCAGAAGAGAGGAGATTACTCTTCCCTGAAGTAGGGGGAAAAAAAAAGGAATGAAACCAACACTTCTCTTTGGTTTTCTTTGTACTGAGCTACAAGATCTTTTTCTTAGTTTAGAAATATATTCATATGCTCTTCTGCACAGAGGCTAAACAGAAGCCACATACATTGGCTGCAGAATAGATCACTTAATTAGTAGCTCTCTGCTACTTAGGTACTTTTGTCTTCTGGGCTTCTAAGAAGGACAACTTTGAAAGTGCATACTAGGAAATACTTTCTGCATGTAAATGGTAGAATGCATGAACATGCAAAGACTTTTGTTTTCAAGATTTCTGTAGTTAAGAGTAGTAAATAATCATAGCAGAGACAAGATTTTTATAGCCATTCAAAAATCTATGAGAAACAAAATACAGAC
>VXAL01000486.1:0-46395 GCA_013399475.1 Chauna torquata | reverse complement strand
TCGAGACCACCTGATGAAACTGATCAGGTACAAGTCTACAGGGCCCAATGGCATGCATCCCAGGGTCGTGAGGGAACTGGCTGATGGAGTTGCCAAGCCATTCTCCATCATATTTGAAAAGTCATGGCAGTCAGGTGAAGTCCCCCGTGACTGGAAAAAGGGAAGCATCACTCCCATTTTTAAAAAGGGTAAAAAGGAAGACCCAGGGAACTACAGACCGGTGAGCCCCACCTCTGTGCCTGGGAAGATCATGGAACAGATCCTCCTGGAAGCTATGTTAAGGCACATGCAAAATCAGAAGGTGATCCCAGACAGTCAGCACAGCTTCACCAAGGGCAAATCATGCCTGGCCGTCATAGTGGCCTTCTATGATAGAGTGACTGCATCAATGGACAAGGGAAGACTAACCAGTTGTCTATCCGAAATTCTGTGAGGCCTTTGACATGGTTCCACATGACATTCTTACCTCTAAATTGGAGAGCTATGGATTTGAAGGGCGGACTATCAGGGAGACAAGGAATTGGCTTGATGATCAGANCAGCAAGTTTGCAGGTGACACCAATCTAAGTGGTGCAGCTGATACCACAGAAGGAAGGGATGCCATCTGAAGGGACCTGGACAAGCTTGAGAAGTGGGCCCACGTGAACTTAATGAGGTTCAGCAAGTCCAAGTGCAAGGTGCTGCACCTGGGTAAGGGCAATCCCAGACATGAGTACAGACTGGGAGAAGAACTCATTGAGAGCAACCCTGTGGAGAAGAACTTGGGTGGATGAGAAGCTCAACGTGAGCCAACAGTGTGCGCTTGCAGCCCAGAACGCCAACTGTGTCTTTGGCTGTGTCAACAGAGGTATGGCCAGCAGGTTGAGGGAGGTGATTGTCTCCCTCTGCTCTGCCCTTGTGAGGTCCCACTTGGAGTATTGCATCCAGGCCCGGGGCCCCCAGCACAAGAAAGATGTGGAACTGTTGGAATGGGTCCAGAGGAGGGCCATGAAGGTGATCAGAGGGCTGGAGAACACCTCTCCTATGAGGAAAGGCTGAGAGAGCTGGGGTTGTTCAGCCTGGAGAAGAGAAGGCTCCGGGGACACCTCATTGTGGCCTTTCAGTACTTAAAGCGGGCTTATAATAAAGTTGGTGAGGAACTTTTTATACAGGCAGATAGTGATAAGACAAGGGGGAATGGTTTTAAACCAAAAGAGGGGAGATTTACTTCAGAAGTTAGTAGGAAATTCTTTTCTCAGAGGGTGGTGAGGCACTGGAATGGGGTGCCCAGAGAAGTTGTGGATGCCCCATCCCTGGAGGTGTTCAAGGCCAGGTTGGATGGGGCCCTGGGCAACCTGATCTAGTGGGAGGTGTCCCTGCTCATGGCAGGGGAGTTGGAACTAGATGGTCTTTAAGGTCCCTTCCAACACAAGTCGTTCTATGATTCTGTGATCTCTCAAGTAAACAGGAGGTCACCTTCCTAATGCTGCTGCTTCTTCCAATTTACCACAGCAACAGAGGTGTGCCTGCACACTGTGAAGGCTGGGGATTGCTGCAGTTCTGCTTCAGTCCTGCTTATACATTGCAGGGAGGGAAGGTGGCCATCCTTTACAAAGCCTCCTAGGAATACAAATAAGGTTCAGAGAAGAGTCACCAGTACGATGTTGTATCTCCTCTTCAGTAAAGGCACTTCTTACAAACCTACTGGATCTAACTGTAGCCATGGAGCCATGGAACTCAGCCCAAACCAGTATCTCCCAACTGTGCAGGCCTCTGTGTAGTATGTCATGAGTTATGCCCTGCCCAGGCCACCGGGCTGGAAGTCTGGCTTGGACATGTCCATCTGCAGTGTGGACACAGCAGCTTAAACCTATTAAACCTCTATCATGGGAATCTGAAAGAAGTCAGTATAAAGGACATGGGAAAGAAAAAGCTAAGAGGTAATTTGCTGCCTTGCCCTCAAGCACCTCTGTGAAGAAAAGAGAGCTAACACTGAAGTCCTTCCTTCAGTAGCTAAAAGCCAAAGATCCAGTGGATGGAATTTGGGAGTCAGCAATGTTTCAACTGGAGAAAAGCTTTTAAGAGCATGAATAAGTCACTAGTCACTTGGAGCAGGCTACTATAGGCTGTGGTGAATTCTCTGTTTTCTAGGGTCCCTAACTGAAGAGAAAATGTGTTTCCAAAGAGGTATGCCCTAGCTTGAAAACAATTTGTTGGGCTGAAGGCCAGAATCACTGGATAAAATCTACGGATTTTCTAATAAAATAGGTCAGACTATAAAATCACAAGAGTTTATTGCAGTCTTAATATCTATTAATCTATTCTAAAATACAGCAATGAAAACATATTATGCCTACAAAATTCTGCTGTGTGCAAGTTGCTGAGAGGTATATCTGAGTCTGCATGCCACAACAATATTCGAGTTACCTCAGCTTTGTGTGGGTGTTGCTCACCCACCTGAATGTGAGATTTGGAAANAAAAAAAAAAAAAAGCAATAATTAGCTTCCCTTTGGTAGATTGCCAAAAACTACGAAATAGAGGCAGCAGTCATTTCACAGATTGACACACCCTTTCCTCAGCTTTTCTTACTGTCAATGGTCTGATAATTAATTTCCCATAAACGTAAAGGGAGAACAGTGCTACTCTGCATCCTAGCAGTGACTGACACTAAAAGAAGATGAGACACCCTGCCCTACAAGGCAAAAACACAAAAACACAAACAGGCACAGCAAGGCAAGCAATTTTCAGTCCATCAGCATTTTACATCAAACTCAAATCCCATCAAAGAACAGTTGTGGGGAGGTTTAAAGTTTTCAAGACACAAACCTAAGTTATTGACCAAGAGGAATAAGATGCCAAGACTTCTGTATGATAAACATGTTCTTCACATAACTGCCAGTGGTGAGTGTGGTGCTCCAGGGTCCAGAGTAGCTCCTTTTATGCTTGGGTTGGTCCAGACTGTTCCTGGTGTTGTTTTGGAGAGGAAAAAGAATTGGCAGCTTCAAGGTAGATGGGCAGATGAATCCAGTCGGCAGCCTGGCAGTAATGCACAGATGCTGTTTAATACTGCACAGCAATGCTGAGGATGCTGACAACCCATCAGCACTGCAGGTGTGGGCTGAGAGCTTGCACCATGCAATTAACCCACATGTAATTGTGAGTCACAAAGTCTTCCCATAAGAGAAATATCTCTGACCACAAGTCATAGTGTATTCTTCATATGTCACACATGAATACTTTGCTTAAGAGAGCATTCTGATCCAAGGAAGTCTGACCTTGAATTATTGCCTTTTAAAAGGCCCTTGGGTACTTATACTTAGAATATAACTTTAAAAGTCCAAGCCAATAGAGAGAGAGAGGAATATGCAGAGCAGTCACTGGCAGACACAAATGATCTAGGTTCTGTGTAAAATAAAGAGGGGAGATGAGGGAGAATAGCCAGAAGCCCAAAATGTTGTTTTAAACTTTCATTGCCACCCACTGAAGCTGGAAAAAAATGCTAGGTGTGCCTTGAAAAGTGGATTCCAGGAGCAAACAGTAAAAACATTGAGATCCAAAATTCAAAACACCACTGAAATATGGAAGCTAGAGATTGGAGAGGTCAAAAAGGATCCAGGTCTTGCCCTGGAAAGATTTGTTGTCACAGAGGAAAAAAAAAAAAAAAAGAAGAGAGAGAGAGAATGTATGCTTCTTCTTCCAAAACAGTGTCTTTAAGAGATCTCTTAGAAGCAGGGTATGGGGAAGTGTGAGGTAGGATTTCACAGCTTTTGGCAGCTGTCTTTTGCCTTCTTTCTCCATGTACACTGACAGCAGATTTCTTTGAAAGTGTTGGCTAATTCCAGTGGGAACAAGGATGCCTCAGGAGGAAAACATTTCTGTTGAACTCCCATTTACACTAGTTCTGCACTGAAGTACATCCAGTTGGTTTCACTGGCATCAAACCTCATTTGTACTCATCTCAACAAAAACAACAAACAAACAAACAAACCAAACAAACAAACCAAACCAAAACAACAAAAAAAAACCCAGCCTTTCAAAATCCTTTTCAAATTTGTGTCCTCCCTGACCTGATCTACTGGGACCAGGAATTTTCCCAGTATGCAAGAAGATGCATTCACTTGAATCATAGAATCATAGAATCATTTAGGTGGGAAAAGACCTCTAAGATCATCTAGTCCAACTGTTAACCTAGCACTGCCAAGTCCACCACTAAACCATGTCCCTAAGCACCACATCTACACGTCTTTTGAAGACCTCCAGGGATGGTGACTCAACTACTTCCCTGGGCAGCCTGTTCCAATGCTTCACAACCCTTTCAGTGAAGATTTTTTTTCCTAATATCCAATCTAAACCTCCCCTGGTTCAACTTGAGGCCATTTCCTCTTGTCTTATCGCTTGTTGCTTGGGAGAAGAGACCGACCTCCACCTCTCTACAGACTCCTTTAACGTAGTTGTATAAAGTGATAAGGTCTCCCCTGAGCATCCTTTTCTCCAGGCTAAACAACCCCAGCTCCCTCAACTGCTCCTCTTAAGACTTGTTCTCCAGACCCTTCACCAGCTTTTTTGCCCTTCTTTGGACACACTCTAGCACCTCGATGTCCTTCTTGTTGTGAGGGACCCACAACCGAACATGGTATTTGAGGTGCAGCCTCACAAGAGCCTAATACAGGAGGAGAATGAGGATCCAAGGCATCTTCCCAACAGGCCCTTGTATCCTATAAAAACTCTCAGCTGCCACTCAACCCCCGGTTTTTTTTTTTTTTTTTCCTTTCACTGCACCATAAATGTGCTTTTCCTTGTTTCAACAGAAATCTCCTTATAGCAGTCATGAGTGAATAGTCCATCCTAGAGGAAGGGTTTAAAGTATTTCCAGATGAGTTCCCATCTGGGCAGCAGTTGAGAATAATCCATTATAGGATTCTAAACACAGGATACACAGCATCAGTGAATTAACCTTTCCACAAAGGATTTGATGTTATTGCAAGGCCTTTCAATGTGCATATCAATTAGGAAAACAGAAAGGCTTAAGAAAAGAAGCAACAATTGCTGCTGAGATTGAGGTGGGGTTAATGATGACTAATACACTTGTTACGGAACATTCTTCAATGAATTCCCCTGGGGAGCCCCTGTAGATCTTGTTATCTAATCTTATACATACATCCTTAATCTGCACTTACTTTCCAGAAATATGCTAGGCACTTTCTATGCACAGAGGAAGCCAAAATGTGTATGGCTTTCTGCAAGAAAGATCTTTAAGGTATTTCTGTTGGAGGATGGCAGAAATTCTGAAAGGTGAGAGGGAAACTCATATATAATTATACTGCATAAATGCGTCCAGGGATAGGATCTCATCTCATTATTACATCAAGACAGGCAGAGTTGCTTTTCTCCTTGAAGGAAACCTGAGAGAGCAGATTTTCAGCTATATCAAGAATAAGGACTAAAAATATTTTCCATGTAGAATTCTAACAACAGTTTACAGTGTGATCACAAAAAAAAAAAAAAAAAAAAAGAAATGTGTATCATAATTCTTTGCAACGAAAGTACTGTTCATATGGAATATTTTCATATTCTCTGAAGACATCTTGGAAATCTTTACAGTTCATTCAATAATATATTGCCCCAAAATAGTTTCCTCTTCCCTTTCGCTCCCTTCAGTTGCAGTGATTCATGATGAATTCATACTACATGATGAAGTCATCTAACGATCTCTGAATAACAATTAACAACAAAGGAGAAGTCAGTGCTGTTTATTGTTCTGGCTTAAATGCAAGAAGGAGCTAATAAGATACACCATAAATACCTCAATATTTCTTAAGTGCTATTCTCTACAGCAAAGGATATATACAGGTGAAATATGAAGTTGTTGCAGAAACCACAAGGGAGAAAGGCTGTAAATAATAAAATACAGTAGATAAAATCTTTTCATTATGGAGAAATTACCATTTATTTCAGCTGCATGTAGTAACATTTAAAAGGTAACAGAGCTAGCTTTAGGCATTTAATCTTCTTTTATATAAGATTTTAGTTAAACAAGAACAGGAAACTCACTGAACAGTGTTACTGATATATGATGTGTTTGAGCAATCTTAGCAAACTGAATACAAATGTCACATAATTAGTGACAAATTATTGCCAATGCTTAGATTATGGATAATGTGTGCCAGTTTGAAATTGGATGGGTACTAAGCCATACCGGCATGCTACCCAGAAGCCTGAAGAGTTTGTAGTTCTGATTTTGTTTGTTCCTGATGTGTGATTTTTCCCATGAGGAAGATTTTGGTTAGCTGGAAAAGAGCTACTCCATACACTTCCCCTTGTGGAAGTCCATCCATAACATGTTTGGGCTCCTCAGTTCTTATTTAGATTCCCATTCCAAATAAATGAGGGCTTGCCTTGATGTTGGTAGGTGCTGAACACTAGAAAGCCTCAAGTACTAGCAGGTCCCACATTGCCAGACTTCAGGCATTCAGCTATAAGGTTTAGGCTCCCCATGCCCATTTGTAGAGACCCAGTGAAACCTCCACCACGTTTTTTCCCTCTCTCCTTCTCTAGTGGTATATTCACTCAAGCATATGAACATCAAGAATATTTGTGTATGTGACAGAAGAGAATTGAAACAGTCCCAGATTAGCAAGGATAGGAAGGTTTATAAAATAATGCATACACACAGGAAAACATTAAATTCACATACACACACACACACACACACAAAAGGAATCATAGAGACAAATTATATTTGCATTTTTTCATAGTGTAGTGTGAAATACAGAGGAAACCCTCCCTCACTTTTCTTCATTAAGATCAGTCGAAATCTGTGCTTAAAAGACACTCAGTATTTAGTGCAGAAATGAGATATTAAATGTTTGTTCATTAAAAACTCTCACTCTGTAAAGGGAATTCAATCTGTTTCTCTTTAGATCCCCACGTTAAAGGGCCTTATGGTGGGTTTCTCATAAGCAACCTCTAACCATTCTGGCCTGCTGAAAGTGTAATGTGGAAAGAAAGGGCATTTATTTGAAAAACAAATCTTGAAAGTTTAGCCATTAGCCTATAAAATCTTCTGGTTCACTCTGGAGTCTCTCAGGGGTAAATGCACAGGTGCTAAGTGCTGAGCAGCTGCAGCAAGTGATGAATTTAGGGAATGGTATGAAGTTTAAAAACCAAGAAGACTAAATGAGATGCGTTTTACAATCAAAGCCCAAGCTTATGTTAAAAATTAGAATGTCTTTATAGATACTTTTGTTTTTCCCCTGAGCCTTCTAAAATCAGTATGGCAGCAAATGCAGAGCTAACGATGAAAGTATTGAGTACTTCTTGCAAGTTCTGGCTCAATGGAAAACTGGAGCATAAAATGTTTGCAGATTATTATTATTATTGATGTGTGTGGTAGTATGATAGGCACAAGATCAATGCTTTTACCTTATTCATTTACATAAAGGCCTCTTCATTCTACTCAGATATCTCTAAGAATTTATATGGTGGGCATATATATAATTTGCACATGTTTCTAAGTGCTTTTGCTAGAGCAGTATAAAGGAGCATTAATGTGACTCACATTCTTATCCTGTGAATAAGAAATCATTGGATCCAATTAAGTGTGTCTATGTTGCTGCAGTGTTAGCCACAAGGTGATTTAGAAATAGTCCTGCTACTTGGCTCGAAAACTTGTGGCTGAAAACATTACATTAGCACAATCTTAGAGTCCAGCCACTACATCGGTCCCTCCATCCATGCATGCAGCAGACCTCCAGGTGGAGCCCAGTGCATGCCCACATGGGCACTCAGAGCCCCTCTCCCCATCTGCACAGATCTGCATGAAGGGGGGTTTCATCTGCTCACCTAACACTGCTGGAAATGAGGAAAGGCTCCCCTGGAGCCCTCATTTACACAGGTTTTTGAGCCGGAGCCCTGATGCAGGCCCATGGCTTTGTGCAGGACAGCATGGCATTCATGGGAGGGCAGGGAGCCCTGCCAAGGCACCAGGCAGGGAAGAAGAGGGTCCTGCACTCGGACGTGCTGCAAAACTGGAAAATAGTTCAAGAGCAAGCCATGGTGTTTTGTAGTAAAATTAAGCTGAGAAGTAATCTTTCTGAGTCATCTTGTGGGTTCTGGTGGACAAAAAGCTTGACGTGAACTGGCAGTGTGAGCTTGCAGCCCAGAACGCCAACTGTATCTTGGGCTGCGTCAACAGAGGTATGGCCAGCAGGTTGAGGGAGGTGATTGTCCCCCTCTGCTCTGCCCTTGTGAGGTCCCACTTGGAGTATTGCATCCAGGCCCGGGGCCCCCAGCACAAGAAAGATGTGGACCTGTTGGAATGGGTCCAGAGGAGGGCCATGAAGGTGATCAGAGGGCTGGAGAACACCTCTCCTATGAGGAAAGGCTGAGAGAGCTGGGGTTGTTCAGCCTGGAGAAGAGAAGGCTCCGGGGACACCTCATTGTGGCCTTTCAGTACTTAAAGCGGGCTTATAATAAAGTTGGTGAGGAACTTTTTATACAGGCAGATAGTGATAAGACAAGGGGGAATGGTTTTAAACCAAAAGAGGGGAGATTTACTTCAGAAGTTAGTAGGAAATTCTTTTCTCAGAGGGTGGTGAGGCACTGGAATGGGGTGCCCAGAGAAGTTGTGGATGCCCCATCCCTGGAGGTGTTCAAGGCCAGGTTGGATGGGGCCCTGGGCAACCTGATCTAGTGGGAGGTGTCCCTGCTCATGGCAGGGGAGTTGGAACTAGATGGTCTTTAAGGTCCCTTCCAACACAAGCCATTCTATGATTCTATGATTCTATGATCTCTCAAGTAGACAGGAAAAACTTGCATTTGACTATTTGTTTTGTTAAATAACATCCCTCACATTGTACCTACAGTAGTACAAATGGGAAACCTTATAACTTTTTCCCTTTTCAAACACCTGCCTCTGTTACCTACATGTCAGGCTTCACCCTGAAACTTCCTCCAAGCTGCGTGTGGCCCCTGGCAATACCACGACCCAGTGCAGTTGACAGAAGAGTTCCTACAGCCTTCCAGAGAAGCAGGAACCAGGCCAGATTTGAAGTAAAAAACGTATTAAAAACATCATCTTCCTTTAAAAATGATCAATCTAATGCACATATTGGACCAACCATTACCAATATACTTTGCTTTTATTTTTCTTACAAGAGAAATTAAACAGCTCATTTAATGAATCAGTTATTTTCTCTTCCATCATTAAGTCATTTCTAGAAAGAAAAAAATAATACTCCAAGTCCAACCATATATTTATCAAGTTTAGTGTAAAATAAATCCCATACCAGTTCTTCTATCCTAGGCTTCCCGAAGTCTTGTACATGCTTTATAAACACTATTAATCATGCAGAACCTGTCAGCGGCGTTAGCAGAGCACATAATGTATTTGGAACATTTGCAGCATAACAGCTTTGAATGTAAAGGTCACCATCTCCACATTAACTCCATCAAAATAATTGGGTAATTTTCCTTTAAAAACACACAAAACAGTTTCTCTTGGAGGTCCCATGTGGCATCTGAACCTGACATCTGTAAAAGAAAGCATGGAGTTGCATGTATAGTATCACAAAGCTGCATGGAAGATCAAAAGAACATATTTGCTTATGTTAGCTCGCAAAGAAGGGAATGTCAAAACCAGGAACTACACCAATGCATCCAAGTCGAGCCCAAGCAAGCCAAGCATTTTTTGAAGGAACGATACAGCCCTTGTCCATCAGCGGGTGGGATCCAGCTGGACTGCAGAGTGCCTAAAGGAGTTGCTGAATCCGAGTAAAGCCCCCTTCCTTCCTTCTCTTCCTTCTGCTGGCTACGACCATGCATCTCCTCCATTGGGCACAGGATTGGAGGCCAACTTCCTCTGAAGGCACGCCAGCACTACTTACCAACCGGTGGGGAAGCTGTCAGTGTTTTTTCCTCACTTCTCCCACAGGCCCTCCAGCTCTGCCTCATCCTATGACCCAGGTGCTGCAACTTCTTCTGCTTCTTTCTGCAAAACCCTTGCCTCTGACTAAGCTGACAGGCAGCCACAGATACACAGCTGCTCTTGAAAACTGAATAAGTAAAATAATAAGCGACAGATGACAAGGAGAAGGGATCTGATGTCATCTGTCCACCCTTGCTAGCTTAAAGCACATAGTATCTACAACCTGCTTAGCCTCAGGCGCATGTGCAGGAGAACATTGCTCTGAAGATTAGGGCAGGAGAACACTCTTTCTGCTTGTGTTGAACATTTCATTCACCTTTTCATCACACCTTTGCATGCATTTGAACATGTGGGAACAAAGTCTGGGTTTTGTCCCAGGTATTCTATATAAGAGAAAAGTCCTTGAGACTTAAAGAAACAAATTTGAATCGTTAATGTGCTGGGGATTTCCACAGTTCAAGCAGTGGTACTAGTTCCTAGCACAGTTGCAACCAAACCTGGGTTGGCTGCACATATTCAATACCAACAGGCCTAAATGGCAGCTCTCAGGAGTTATCTTCGGGCTTTGAGTTCCACACCAATCCACCAACCCACATGAATCTAACATGTTGTTGGTAGGATCTGAAATTAAGAGGGAGGTTTAAATTTTAAACAAGCCCTTTGGCACAGCATGTTTTTGCAGTAGTGCAGGGTTCATGGCCTCTTCAGTGTCTTTGAGCCTCTACCGCTCAGTCAGAGGAGTCCCAGGAACAGTCCCGTCACACCACACAAATAGTGAAAAGATCAGACTGAGGGCAGAAGGGAGTTAAAACCCCATTGAAGATGGTGGTATGGTGAGGCAGGTTGCATCTGAGGAGCTTGTCTTCTACCTAGGAATTTTAACCAGACTATGCCAGTGGTCATTGTCATCAGCAACAGAACTTACTGAGTGCTTCTAAAAGCACCTGGCCTGCTGTAGGTGACAGAAAGCATCCTAAAGGCACAGGAGGGCTTGAAAAGTGATGCAGTTATTTGCTATTGGGCCATACAGACCATAATAATAATTGGCCGTAATTCCACCAAGGCTCCATGTTGCCCCAGTGAGGTTCACATTCAGGCCTTTCTTTTCAGTGCTTGTGCTTCAGGCAGCATTGGAGTAGTGGCCAGCAGCCTACCAAAGGTGAAAGCCTTCCTGCTCCCCATCAAAGGAAACAAAACGACCTGTATTTCACTGCATGGAGTCTCCTCACACTGTTTTCATTGAGCTTTAGGGGCAAACACTATCTGTCCCACTGAGGTGGCCAAGTGGCTCTAAAGGAGATGGCAAGCCCATGGTGCTCCATGGCAGCATCTGGCTACGCTCCTTGCTGCCCATGGGTGCTGAGAGAATCTGGGGAGGCTTTTGGAGAGTAGCAGCATTCTGTGAGCAGTTGCTGTGATAGTCTGTGACTGACAACATGGTGTATATGGGCTGTGCCAGATCTATCAGCGATCGTGGGTGCCCTCAGCAAGAGGAAGCAAGCAACAAGAAGTCTGTGCAGGTGACTTAACTTCTAAAGACTTAGCAAGGTCATTACACACAAACACACACACACCCCTCCCCCCATTACACAGCCACTTTTATGAAGTGAGAAGTGGTTTGAGTCAGAGTAAGATGAAATAAACTTGTGGCATTTTAGTGACTGGAATCCATTCCCTTTTCTGCAAACCCGGTGGAAAGAAACTTTCCACAGCTTCATTATTAATGGTTTTATGAAAAAGGGTGCTTGACAGCTTACTGCCTGACCATTCCCTACCGTGATACACTGACACAGCCCTAGCCCATAGTTTCATAGGATGGAAACTGGAAGTTCTTTGAATACTCAAGATTTACCTCTTTTGGTTCAAGATTTTTAAAGATAAGAAGTATAGGATGGAGTTATTACATCATATATCCTCCATTTTGATTCTAAATCACTGCAGAAAACAAGCAGAAAACATAGTGTGGAAGCTATTGGACCTTACATATAACTCCAAGAAGCAGATATGTTTTCCTTCCCATGAAGATTTCACCTGAATCAATAAAATATTAGCATAATAAAAAAAATCCTACAAAAAATCCCAAAGTAGCCATAACAAACTAGAAGCTAACTATTGCTTCTCCTTTATGCATAAACATATTTCGAAAAAGGATTTGCAGGTGGAAAGCCACAAAAGAACACCAGACAGAGTGAGTGATATCACAAAGAAAGAAACATGCATGCACTTATATCCACCAGCTAAGACCATTGCTACTAACCCTCAGATTCCTCTAAATAAAATGAAATGGGAAATAGTAGGCCTCTCTGTACTGCACACTTCTACTTGTCAGAAGATAACAACTGCTTTATAAAGTTATCCTTACAAGATACATTATTGTATGTAGTCAATAGTAAATGTAATAAATGGATTCCAGCCAGCATGTCAGTTTGAACTTTCCCAGATTTGTTAACCCAGCGTCTGGTCAATGACTTGCCATTTGGGGCCTGCTGTAGTGAAAGGTTTCCATGTGTTGGGTGCTTCAAGCAGTGGTGTGAACTTTGGGTATCTCCTTCACAATCACAGAGTCTTTTTCCTCTAGTTTTAAAATAACTCCTTTCATGAGAACTTTAGAGAGAACAAATGAATGTGCAATATGCACCCCTTGGAGCCAAGTTTGCATATGTGTTACCATGGGTTGGAGACATGGAGAAATATATCTTCCACTATTTGTGTTCTCAGCTGAGAGTTTTACTGCTCAGGGAACATAAACCTGTCTGAAGGAACTGATGTTGTAGAGGAGATTCAAAACATCCAGCCCATCAGGACAACCAGAGCTACTGATAGAATCTTCATGGAAGTATAAGTAATAAAATCCCTTAAATCTGTCCAAATGGTGGGCTGGAAAGTTCATTAAGTCTTTTGTACCCAAGGAAATAACCAGAAATAGATTCTTTCATCAGGATTGAATTCTTATCCAAAGGCAAGCTGGTGTTTCTGTATTTCCTAGTGTTCTCATCCCTAGATAAGGTCATTGTGTCCTCCTCAGCATTGCAAATCTTTCCCTTCCTAGTAATGGCCTAAGCCAAGTTGCTCTAGTGCTGGCCTTACATGGTGTGGTGGGAGAAAAACTACTTCAGTTCACAGCCATTTGATTCATTGCTATGACTTTTAATGAGTGCCAATAGCTCAGATTTTGCAAAGGAAATAGCTGCCTAATATAACTGGCCTTAGGCCACCAACTTGTTTTCAAATAACACTGCCTAGCCCTGACCATTAGCCAAATCCAAATCCCAGACAGAAGGAGGGGTGAGACTCTGCATTTTACTGTCCATCCCTTGTACCGTCCAAGGAGTGCTTTTGAGCCATAAAACTATACCTACAAAGAGAACTAGACAGGGAAACAAGCTCACTGTGCCAGACTTTGGGAAGGGGTGAGTGAGAGTGGCCAGTCCGGGAGATTTCTTTCAAAAGGGCAAATGGCAGCTGCTGCTTAGGCTATCAGAGTGAAACAGTGCCATTTGGCCTCCCTGCAGTGCTTTACTGAGCCCAAGTGGAGAGCCAAGACACTGAGCACAAAATCCTGGCCCCAAAAAAGGAAGAGGCAACTTTTTTCCCCCAACTTCCAACCTCAGGGCCAGGGCTTCAGCCTGAGCTCTTGCTTCTGGCTCTGCCATTAGGTCAGTGTGTTACCCCCAAATCCATGGGATCCCATCACCTCTCCCAGCTCTCCTGTTTGCACAGAAGGGACTCACTTCCACCCCTGTGTGAGCTGCTTGCAGATGAAGGGTGCAAAAGCCTTACAGAGGGTACAGAGGGCTGAAGGTTGCTGTCATGCTCCTCCCACACAAAGCAGAAAGCAGGAGGATGCTGAAGCTTGGACTGAAGGACAGGCTAGCGCTTCTGATAAATACAATAAAAGCCGCCCGGCAATCAGTAAACAGTGGTATAATTAGCAAATGTTTTTCTATTTACTTCCTTTAATATGCAATAGGGGGAAATGAAATAAAATGTCAAGGACTTCATCAAACAGATGGTTCTGCACTTATTATTTTTCTCTGCCGCATTGTTTGCGTCAATTAAAGAAGAAACTCCTTTACGAAGTGTGACTCATGGATTCCTGGGAAGCTGCATTCTCAGCAGGGGGAGGACAGCAGGGGAGGAGAGGAAAGGGGAGGGAGGAGGACTCAACTCATGAGCTTTTATTAGGAGCATTATTATGTCTCATTAATTAATCTGACCGTCGCTTTAGTGACGTCTCGGTCTCATTTCACAGGAAAAAATTACTCTGGATTGCCAAGTTAAATAGACAATTACAGGAAGACCAAATTATGCCTACATTGCATTCCCTCAGGGCACCAGGCCAAGTTCATGTCAAATCCATAATAACTAGACTACCCTCACTAAAAACAGCTCCTGTGGACATACGTCATGAACCATTTGTAATCTACACAGAGGATGTATTGATCTTCCTTGGGCTTCCTTTCTCATAAACTCATAATAGCAAAGACAGGATTTTTTAAGTATCTAACTCTGCAGCACATATGCAGAGCATAAGTTGTGTTAACTCCAACAAGGCCTAATTAAAGCATAACCACTAGCTGTTTAATTTCCTTTTTCTACCCCAAGGGGCAACTGCCTAGAGAGCAGGAGGAGAAACTTAGTGCATTTCAGAGGAGGAATTAAAAACAAACAAACAAGCAAACAAGCACATGAATTCTCAATGAAGAAAGGCAGGTAAAATCTAGGAGAGGTTTCTGTTCACCTAGTGAAAAACAACCAACTTGCAAGATCTGCTTTGAATACAGAACAGCTGGGGATCCCTAAGAAAAGAAGATCTGTGAACATATCTGTCCAAGAGAAATGCAAAGCCCTTTAAAAACTAGTTGTATAGATGACACCAAAAAGACTTATAACTTCAAATCCCACTGCCGTAATTCATTCTCCCACCTGAAACCCTAAGCTCTTGGTCTATTCTTTCTCTCTTACCCTCATGTGCAGGTCTGCCCTTTTCTCCTCAGACCCATCTGAGAGCTCCCAGCTGGATGGGCCACAATATTCCCAGTCCCAGTACATTCCCCAACCAGTCCCCTCAGACCTGGTGCTTCAGAGCTACCTTTCAAACACAGATTTCCTTACTCAAGCCAATGAGTGCCAGTGGCTCAAGAGAAACTGGTGTTCACTGAACCAGTGCACCAGGAGCCTAGCATGTCCACAGTGGCACAAACTTTTCTCCTTCCTCCCACACCCAATTCTTCTCAACACTTCTCTCAGACCAAGCATAATGTGCTTTTTTGTTATTTTCCTGCTTAGTCTTCAGGTATGAAGAAGCTGTTTGGACAACACTGTGTCCTCCTCCTCTGTCCTTAGCATCTCTGGGCATACACCTAGCCTTTGGCTCCTCCCCAGTGGAGATCTGGGTCAATCTCCTCCTCTGGTGTGCTTTTCATAATCGTCCCTCAAAGGTGGAGGTGAGCTGAGCATCATGTGGCTTCCCTGGCAGGTCTGGGGCCACCCAGCTTGGTCACTACCTGGACACCTACAGGCCACCACCATCAGCCCCAGTAGTTTTTCCAGCTTGCATATGGAAATAATGCTTTTCCCAAGAACAATATGAGCACAACTACTCCCTTATGCCCCCCACCTCCACATACACACACATTTCTTGCTCCATGCTCATGTCACCTCCTTTCACTGCCAAAGGTTTTTTTTGTTTTTGTTTTTTGTTGTTGTTGTTTTTTGTTTTTTTTTCCATACAACAGTGAGAACAATTTAACTGCATGGATAATGTTCAGATCAAGCCCCCAAGGAGCAGCCAGCTGAGTCCGAATGCATCTGTCAGCTTGGTGTAAATTTTAGAATGGTGTTGAACATCCATTTCGTTGTTCTTGGCAGCTGGGGCCAACGTCCTCGCCACACGGTTCACACTGGTCAGGACGAGCACAGCAGAAAATGCAACCAGTGTCGTGGAGCTGCCTTCCAAGCTAATATGGGATCCTGGAAGAGGCTTTATTTTCTCTTTTTTGCCTTAATGCTGTACAAACAAGCAATGAGTGTTATTAAATCTCTGTTCCTTTCCCAGGCTGTAATGCTCTCTTTTTCTCTCTATTGTCCCAGTTTAGGATTTTTCATGATCCAAGCCAGCCTATTGAAGTGACAAAGCAGATCACTTTGCAAAGTGGCCTTCAGCCAAAACTGTGGCCTTTTTAACAGCGAGGTGAAATGGCAACGTTTTGATTATCATGGGGTTTTTGTTTTGGAGTAAGGAAAGCTATTTTTCCTTCTTTAATGACCAAGCAGCCTTTTACCTTGTGAGCTGTTGCATGAAGAAAAGTAGGAATTCAATAGAAATTGTCCAAAGCTGGTGATGAAATATTCCATGTTTTTCTCTGGTATTCACAAAATGTTTTGCCAAATTATCATAACTCCTCTTAATTTTTCCTTTTAAAAACTACTGCTGGATCTTCAAAGAGTACTGGTGAGCAGTGCAAGAAAGCTTCATGTTTTATTATAAGATGCATGAAGCATTGTTTCCTCTTTAATTTTAAAACCTGAAAATTCATTAAAAAGGGAAAATTCCAATAAAAAGGGAAAACTCCAGACACAGTCTTTGTGATAGAGGCGGATCAGCAAAGGACTGTGCACTGATAAAGGCTTTCCTGTTCTGAAATAGCAATAGGAAGAGGTGGAAGCATCAGCTTCTGGTTTGGTTCTCAACTCCAGTTCTAAGTGCAGGCAACCAAAGCAATGTTTCATTCTCCTTGATTTTGTTGGCTTTTGACAATTCCATCTTGATGGATTTTGCTCAGACTTCACCCATTCTGCAGTCACCTCCTTGCAAAATAACTGACGGATCCTTGGTGCAAAGGAGATTTTCCAACTCTGCAGGAGGAATTCTGAGCTGAGAAGGGAGACTATATGTAGCACAGAGCCTTGCCCCTTGATTGCTAATGCAAATATTAATTTATAATCATGCTTTGAAAACCTTATTTCACCTGATAATAATATCCTCAGAAGAACAGAGGGTCACATCATACAAGGCTCGTAAAGGCTAATTTTACAGCTGCAAAGTCAGAATTTTCCTTTTTTTCTACCAAAAATAAATCCACATTCTGTAGTTCAGCAGCAGCTTAGGACAGTTCATAAGTGCAGGTCCTAAAACATCTTGAGGTATTCAGAATAACTAATGCACTGAGAAAGTTTTGCACACAGGAATACTTCTATTTATAAAACGTCCAGTGGTTTCCTTTAAATTTTCTTCTCTCTCATGAGTTATTATGGAGTAGGAGAAAGTCAAGGTGCCACAGTAAAAATATTAAAGAGAAAATAATAGTAACCTCCAAACCTTTTAGCTACCCACTGCATGATATGTGTACCTATTTTACAATAGCTTTATTGAGACTGAAAAACCCATGGCAGTTATAACAGGAAGAGTTTCTTAAGGCTTAGGGCCACCTTCTCTTGTCCTTGTACCCTGGAGAGATTTGGAACCAAGGAAGGAAGGTATGAGGTTTTGGGAAGGTGCATGTTACCCTTTCCTTAAGGCATCTACATTATTTGCTAATGAGAGTACAGAGAAGTGGAAAAAGCCTTAACTCTTTAGGCAGGTAAAGCTAGCCCTGCACAATGTCATGTGTCATAGCAGAGCTCTTTTTCTGCAGGTGTGGACGACAGTCTCATCTTCTATTCTAGTCCAATCACCTTTAGTTCCTTCATTATGTACAATCTGATGCCTGGTGGAGAAGGTGTTTATAAGGAGGGTAGCCGTCAAGCTTCACAAGTCGACAGCATAACATTCTGGTGCACATTTTCTCCAAAGGGCCTTCCCTCTCTTTATGATCCCCCTGCCAATCAGCAGTGCTGCAGCAAAGGTGTTTACAGATGGAGGTGCTGCAGCACTTCACCTCCTCTGGCACTGTTACACAGTTGTAAAAGTCATCATGCAACATCTTTCTTCCCCAGAGCAGGAGATGTCACATAGCATGATGAAGATACTGTCTGGTGCGTACTCCTCCAACAGCCCAGGAAGAACATCTGTCATCAGTATTTCTATTGCAGCTCCATCTGCACCTGATTGTTCTTTCTGCAAGTTCCTGTGTTATTTTTCTTCCACATACTCAGACATACTGCAGTGGGTTTGTTGTCTTACATGGATTGCCATGGTCAAAGCAGTTGTCCAATGGACGTGAGAAAAAGCAAAGGAATTAGCACCAAGTAACAACGCATTTTCCAGAAGAGAAAACACTTTTTTTTTGTGGCTTACAACATATTCTATACTATATGTCTCAATATTTTCTCTATTACAAGGGTGTAGCAGGAAGGACTTGACTTCTGGCCTGTTGGAAAGAGCCACAGTAGTATACTTCAAGGTGGTAGGGCAGAATGAAAATGCACTTGTTCTAAATGCTGTCAAATGAATCTTAGTACTGGGGACAGGAGGAAATCATACTGCAAATAAGCTGAAGACAGGGCATTTGCAAGTAGACATCAGAGATGGAGGATGAAATACAAGATTGGGCTTGTGAAGCCTACTGCATAGAGGACTTGTCTTTTTCTTTCATCTCTTTTTATTTCTTAGATTTCAGTATAAAATAAGATTTGAATGAACAACTCTCTCCTTGGAGAGGAGGAATTGCTAAGATGTTAAAGGAGGAAAAGGTACCGTTTTTTGTTTGCTCAATCCCTGGAGGTTTAACCCACAATGGTAGGTTAGACATAGCCCTGTTAATGGTTTCTCATTCATGTCTCTTATCATGGACTGAGGGCACGTATTGTGCACGAGTCACCATTAGCTTGTTTGTATAATACTAAAAGGAAAACAAACAGCCCCATATCTCCCTGTCACACTAACAATAAGCTGACAGATACTTAATCAAAATAGAGGATGCTGAATTAATTCAAATAGGTTGATTTTCAACAGAGACAATTGGAAATTTCTCCCAGAGCAGTTAGTCACTCAGGAGGCGTTCAGCCAAACACAAGATGAAATTTGTCACACTCATTCAGAATTAGTCATTTCTCAGAACTTATTACGATTTTCTTTAACGTATTTCCAGACTTTGCCATGAAGCAGATGACGAATGAAAGACCGACGTATCTAAATATTAAGAGGCTCAGATGCAAGGAAAAAAAATCTGCAGGGAAATTTCCTTGCTCACAATTCTGACAGAAAGACAGGAGAATCCTCCCATGCCCTGGCAAAGCCTGCACCAGCGGAAAAGTTTAGGAAAATGAAAGACCCAGGTAACCAGTTGCTGAGAAACAAAATGATGAATAGTACCATTTGTCAATGACTCTCATTTCTGCAGCTGGCCCTTTGTTAAAGACTTACAGATAGTTGTTGCTGGAACAGGAAAATGAAGCAATTGCTGACCCTTCAGCTGCTCTGCAAGTGCTCAGGGTAGGACCGGCTGTTCTGCACTGCTCTAGGTATTACAGAAACCCTACACCATCCAGGAGTATAGGACATTTGGGTGGACTCTGCTGGCAGCACTGTCAGGTATAGAAACAGGATGAACAGATCCAGATGCCTTGCCAAAGGATGATCCAGCTCAGCAAAAGTATGCCTTATTTACCTCTATCAGTCAGACAGAGGAGAAGGATATTTCACTTACAAGGCAGAAAGAAAAGAAACATGGTATTCTGGATACCTGTGCTAGTCCATTATGATTACTTTTTTACACTTGAACAACTACATGTCTTCCTCCTCTAGCTGTAACGCTCGGATCCCCACAGGATCAAGAGAAAGAAGAAGCTAAGGCACAAAGACACTACATTCAGAGGCTATACAGGCACCTTGTTTTTAAATGTGTAAGTTCAGCATCAAATACAGCAAAGAGCAAACATCCTCTTTCAATAATGAACCCTCTTTTCAGGCTTACATGCTTGCCCAGCATGTAGTACTTTTGTTACATGACATCACAGAAATGTAGGTATCTAAAGAAATATATGGGAAAAAAGATAAATACTTAGAACTCTAATGGATATACCTTTGATTTGTTACATTAATAATACACAAGTTTTCTTCTACAAGTGACAGAAAGAAAGGTTGGTTTGGCTAGAGTCACATTGCTCCTGATTTAGGTGGGTAATAAAATCATTATGAAAGGCATTTGGAAAAAGTCGTCACTACATGTGCCTGGTAGTCTCTTTCAAAGCTTAATGCTTGTCCTCAACTTTGTTTCCTTTCAGACAGTCTGGTTTTTTCCAGCCAATTTGCTGATCAGAGCTCTGCTTGTGTTTACAGCGCCACAACTGAAAACCTGCGTGGAATGAGTCAGAAATGATCATCTCATACATATGATATTCCTGTGCACGGAATAGCCAATTCTCTGGGAAAAAAAAGTTCAAAATAAATATGTCAGATGATTAGTCACTTTAGTTTCATGTTTCTGAGCAATGAATTACTCATTTTATATCTGCAGAAGTAGAAAGACAAAGAATGTAAATCATGACTTAGATCTGACTCTCTTGAAGGATGCAAAGTTTAAAATTACTCAATGGAAGAATCATGCAATATCATGAGTATTGGATGCTGTTTCTTTTATTTGAGAGCATTAAATGTGATGTGTAAGCACTCTTATTCAGCTCTGCTTGAAAAGACTTTTTTTTTTACATGGCAGCTACAGAGTGTAAATGCATGTTATTTGACTTCTTCATCCTACTGGGGAGGCTTCCTGAGGAAGGCAGAAAGAGGCTTGTGGCAACTCTCAGGCTGAATCTCAGAACAGCTTCAAGAGAAGTAATTTGTCACCAAAATGACACACTGACTTCTGGTTGTTAGTCTGGACGGCAGTGACTCTTTAATGCAGTTACTTGTGCCCAGAGGAGGACATTTTAAAATCTTCTGTTAACCTGGTTCTGTGGCCATCTGCTGACAAAAAAAGTCAGCATGTCCTCCTCTGGGTTATGGTCCTTCACTGTAGACATTCAAGTGTTTCTGAAAGTAACCTTTTTTCACTCAAATGATAATTTTAAACTGAAAGTAATAAAAAAAAAATAACTAACTGAAATGAAAACCTTGACATAAATCCGTAAAAGACTGTTAATAAAAACAGAACACCAGTGAACTCAAGGAAGTTTTAGCATGTAACAGCTACCCCCATCTGCACCACAAATGTTGTGACAGGGCTGATGCTTTCCAACAGTGACAGCCAGTGTCTCTTGATCTTTTGTCACATGAGGATTATGGTCCAACTTTCATACTTGGCAGAGAAATGAGAACGGCAGCCACTGTGCCCCAGCAACCCCAGCTGTTTCATTCGCAGCTTCCCCTGCATGCTGTGCGCTTGCTCCCTGGCCTGTTGCATGGTATGCGATGTCACCTGGGTTTGATGGTGGGCTGGTGCTACCAGGATGTGTTCCCTCCCCACTGGCATGGTTGGTCCTTGCCTGCAGGTGAGCAGCTGAGGAACACTCTCACAAGTGCCGTGATATGCCTCACAGCCTGAAGAGGATGTCCAAGCCACATGCTGTCATCAGCAAGAAGCAGCACATGGCCCGTGTGTCCCCAGTTAAACATCCCCTTGGTTTTGTATGCTCAGGGTGGCTATTTTGCCACCTTCAGCACATCAGGCTGTGATTTCTTCTGAACCTGCTTGGGACATTTCTGCCTGGTCAGCACTGAACCCAAGCCATGGCACAGCCCAGCCTGCTTTGACTTCCTATCCAACAGCCCCAGTCCTGATGGCATCTCCCTGGTCTTTGTTACCAAGACACCATGAAGCAGAGAAAACAATATTCAAGGCCCCAGCCCAGTGCCAAAATTGCTTAGCACAGTGCTCTTGTAGTGGTGGATGTCATCAATTACACAGCAGCTAGGGAAGGTCATCCTCTTAGCACAAATATTTACACAAGGAGCCTAGGGCAAATATCTCCATTCTTGACACTTCTCTGTATTTACATCCTTAAATAAAACTCCTCAATAACTTCCAAAAATGAGCCATACCAAACACACTGTTGGACTCTCAGTTAATATCACTTGTAATCCTCCTCCTCTGAAACAAATCCTCAACATCCATTAAAACCACTTAAACCATCCATTAAGACCAATCTTCAAAGTCTGCCCTGAAACACCCTGTCCCTCTAGCTAATCATTCCTCCCGTGGTCCTCCCTCCTCCTGACCAGCAGAAATCACTTGTAAGGCATGCTTGAAAGCCTGGCATATAATTCCAACAGTTTTCTACCAATGCCATTACTCTTCTGCACACACCAGCAGCACCACCTGGGCTGCAGTCGGGACAGACATTCTCTCTTCTTCCACAGTCTTCTCTGATTAGAGTTGTTTTAGTGATTACTCTGAGAAGAAAGAAGGGGAAAGAGGATGGGAGAGTATTGCAGTAGGGTTACGTAACAGGATATAAAGTGGGATATGCAAGCTGCAAAGATACTGAGGGTCTCTTTCAATCATGTCTACATAAGAGCTTGCAGTGAAATGCAATGTTTAATAACAGAGTTGTAGATATTTACCACTACCAGCATTTCCCACTTGCTATTTGCAAAACTACAGTAAAGAGTGAGATAGAGAGAGTGCGAAGAGATGACATGAGAATAAAGCTTGAAATAGGGTGCAAAAATTCATACAGAGACTGGCAAAAGAGAGGTGTTCCCCAGGTTAGGCTCTGTTAACCAATCTGAGACCACAGGCACATACATCAGGCGTGAGATGAAAACATGCCCTTCACAGAAGATATGTTGCAGAGCTGCAGGCTTTCTCACAGTCACAGAGGTAGTGGCCCAGCAGCAAACTTGACAGGTGATAGCAAAAACCTTGGAAGAAACCAGAAAACAACAAGGTATCACCAGAACCAATGCATCTCCCGAATGCTATCTCTTGATCCAAGAAACTTGTTCCCACAACCCTTCACATACATCAGATTGGTTTCTGCACTTGGCCACCAAATGGTGAGATTTCATGATCATGAGAAAGAGGGAGGAAGAGGAGTTTTGTTGTTGTTGTTGTTGTATATTGCTATACAGCACAAAAGCAAGCTTGACAGAAGAGGTATGAAAGGTAAAACCACAACAACATGAGAAGAATTCATTTATGTCTTGTCTATGCCTCTTTCCAGCTACTCTTGCTCAGCCAAAGTGGACCACGCATTTGGAGTCTGCTGTTTTCATGTGGGCCACTCATGAAAAGATAGGGTGTAAAACATGGGGAAAAAATAAGAAAAAAAAATTGAGCAGGTCCAGATATTTACTGAAAAAAATGGGGATTTAAAAAAAAAAAGGCAAATGATCGAAACTTTAACTCTTTTTTGCATAAGCACATCAGTTTCAACTACAATTTTGGCAGGAAAAGCTTCTTCATTCCAGGATGGAAACTATGAGTCAAAGAAAGAGAACTGAGGTTTGGGGCACTAACCAGGGACAGGAGGGTTCCCATTTATACATGTGGTGCTCCCCGCTTCAAAGAGACACTTACGAAGAGCCAAAGCAGCTTTTGGGGCACTTCCATGAATGGTGGGAGAAAGGCAGGGAAGGGGCAGGTTTGAGACCCTGCAAGTGTGATCTGGACTCGACATACTGTTGACAGCTCTTAGGAAGGGTGGGTGGAGAAGGCAAGGTATCCAAGAGTGTTTCTCTCTCTTTTTTCTCTCTCTTTCTCTCCTTCTCTTATTTTTACTTTTAACTAGGCTTTTTGAAAAGTTACAACTTTCTTCCCCAGGTGGAAAAGGAACACATTTTGAAATCTCAAAATTTTTCGGGACAGGAAAACTGCTCTCTGCCCAGCAGGAAAAACCACGTCACCTACAAGATCTGCACATGCACACTCAGGAAATACAACTCTACCTAGAGCTTATTAGTGCAACTATAAGTGAATTGTTCAGCTCCCTGCAGAATTTATGTAACTTGCTTGGCTTGCTGACTTTGGCACTTCCTTCTATATTCCAAGCAATAAGAATTGTCTACTGCATTTCTTTATTTGCACGCCTAGTTTAATACAACAGAAATATTTTCCTGTGTTCGTTCTTTGTCATAGATACCTGTCAGACTTCAAAGAAATAGAGTACTAAATTTTCAATTTTTCCTCCCATATCCCCTTTCCTGACCCAGCAATTGGTATTTTCCAGTCTCAAATTTTTTCCTATTCTTTATAGAAAGTTTCTATCATATGATTTTAAATCTTCTTACCTAAAAAAAAGAAAAAAGAAAACTCACAATAAAACCCTTCACCTTTCCCTTCCCAAGAGAAATAGTCTAAAAGAGGGATATATTTTCCTTATATAGGGCCTTGGATTAAGGATATGCTTGGAATCAGAAATTTGGTTGTTAGAATTTGATTCCTGCGGCTGTTTTCTTAGCTGCAAAGGGAAGAAGGTTTCTGCATGTGGCACTGAGAAGGCTGAGAGCCTGAGGGTAGAGCCATCCTGAGTCTGAATGAAATCATGTGAAAAGAGTCTCTGCTACAGGACACAAACCATACAGACACCGCAGATATGTAATGGTGCCTGCAACCTGACCCATCCTCTCTGACATTAAATCATAGCCAGTAATGCTGTGGGGCTGCTGACAGAATGGTGGGGAGAGGAGAGGTGGCCACATCTGTGTGGAACATGCCAGGAGACCTCCTCACCAGCATCCCACTGCCTGGGGGCTGAGCAAAGCACTTGCAGTGCCCCAGACACAGTCCCATGACATCCTTACCCTATGAAGCCAGGTAAGGCTGGCCGCAGACTCCTTCCCTGCAGACTGTGCCTAGAGATGGGTTGTCCACACCATTCGCTTGAGCAAAACAGCCATTGTGCTACATGAGGAACAAGCTCCCTTCCCATTCCTGCAAAACTCAGGGCCTGGGGCCATCACATGCCTAATGCAATGGAGAAGCCCATGCAAAAGCCTGCACAACTCACAAGGGGCGAGAGACAAGAGCCTTCCGTATGGCCTTGCTCACAAGGAATACTGGCTTACTACATATGGCCACTGGTTTGGAGTGCTAGCATTGGAAGTCTGCCATCACCCTCTTCTTTGTGGTCTGCTGTTGGAAGAGGGTGGCCATCCACTTCATGGCTATGTGGTGAGCTTGGCTCAGCTCTCCAAGGAAGAAACCTCCATTTTCTTGTCCCACTTAGGGTCATCCTAGCTTCAAAGTAGGCCCTGTCCTTTTCAGGTGATGATGATTGTCACTTGGGTTTCATGGAGAACTAACATGAGCTGCTGGGAATGGCAGGGTACACAAGGGCAGCTGGCAGCTCAGAAGATGCCAAATGAAAGGGCTAATAGCACAGGGCTCTTGGGGCTTGTGGCTGATTTCTCTTTCCCCATCTCCCCAATCCATGCTCTTGAAGAGCACATTAGAAGACAATGGATACGTTGGATACAATGGATTTCCTTGGTACACAGCAAAAATAGATGTTAAGTGTGGTGACTGGATAGAAAAGCTGCTTTATGGCTCCCAGACACCTGCACATGTTCGGACTTTTTGAGCACTAGTTTATGAAACTTGTTCACAGGAAGACATGTAGCTACAACTAATACAAAGACGCCCAGTGTCTGTCTGCTTGGTACAATTCATGCATGAACAGTATATACATAAACCCCATGCCAAGCACAAAGCATATAGTCAGCTTCCTTGCTTTACCAGCAGAAAATTATTCAAGTCCACTAGCCAAATAAATGACATACATCTTGAGCTTTTTATGTTGTACCATGAGCCAACCTCCAGCTCTGTAGCTGTATATAGTCTACTTTGCTTGGCAGACGAGGTCTTCTGGTGTGCCACCTGTGCAAAGAACCACTACTATCTCCAGTGCTTTTCTGGCAACTGACGATGCTTGATCTGCTTTTAGTAATGGTCAGGGGAAATTACATTTCTAATTAAAATGTTCAGCAGAACTATTCTTACCAGAAGTTTTAGCTCACAAAAGTCTCATTGCAGAGTTGCAAAGAGAGAGGGGGGGAAAAAAAAAAAAGCACTGCAGGTATAGATCTTGTGGTAGTGCTTGGCAAAAATGAAAAGAAAGTGTGACTATGAGAATCTTTTCCCCAGCAGGGCTGCTTTCCATGCCAACTTCACAAATGACATTTTTGTAAAGGTCAACGTTTGGGTTGAAGTATAGCCAGTCAAGTGGGTAACCAACACACAGCTAAAAACATACAGATACACAGAATTATCTATGAATAATTGTGGAAAGCTGAAGAAGGTAATGCTTGTCAAAACAAACAAACAAATCCTTCGACAATGTAAATGGCAAGTGGATGCCAAGAGGACAGCAAGAAACTTCCAAGGGCATGGCAGAAGAGGAGATGGGCCTTGGTTAACAGTGTCATTAGATAACAATCGTACTTCAACAGGAAAGGTGATGATGATTAAGAGCTTGATTGATTGACGGGGTCAACAGTGAAATGTGGCATACATCCAAGCCAAACCCTATCATCTTCTCAACAGCCCAAGTGAGGCGATATGGTCTGCATCAGACCAAAATTATAGCATGCTGCGTTTTTCATTGCAGCCTTCTGTTTCTTGGTAAAGACCTGAAGGTATTGAAATCTAGGTTGCAATAGCACACTACATATTCTCCTTTTCAAAGGGGAGGAAAGAGGGGGCTTAATCCACTTAATCCAAACATGCAGATTCTCTTCTGCCCTGACACAACTCCTGCAAATTCCCCCCCCCCCTTTTTTTTTTTCCTTTTTAGTGTTTCAAAGATGAGGGAAAAGGCACAGAGATCAGCATTACCCACATGGGGAGTTGCATGGTCTCAGCCCAGGTTTGCAGAGTTGCACCCATGACAGCACACTTGAAGACCCAACAGCATGGGAGAGCACAGTAAGCATGGTGCTGTGGCATGGATGGAGAGCAAGGACATGCTGATGGGACCACGGAACCACCACAGGGCTGTGACCAAGCCTCACCACCCAGCTCAGCCAGTGGCCCAGAGGAGTGTTCCAAGGTCATGAGCTCTTTAAGTTATGTAGAAAATAATTTCTAAGTAATTAAAAGAGCTACCTGCTGACAATTTTCACATGCTATTTAAAGCTTTTATCAAGGAAGGAAAACAGGAGACTCAATGTACAGAAATACATCCCCCCACCTGGAAATTATGCTATAAAAAGGAAGTAACTTAAAATAGGAGGTAGGATGAGAAGACATCCAACATCCAGCTTCCCAGGCTCTGGATCAAGTGCTTGCACTGTAATAATCACTCCTATCTCAGTAGCACCTCAAGCCTCCAACCGAAACGTGATGGTTAGCCAGCCATCGTTCAGCACTGAACAGCAGAGTGGGAGCAGGACCTACATTTTGGGACCCCCCGCCCCATCTCATGTTGGGGATACAGAGTCCAGAGCATCCATAGCCAGTCAGCCATCCTTTAAGTGCTGTTTGGTGACTACCAACAGCGTGGAGGCAGTTTCCACCCCAGACCTCCAGCTATGCACTGCCCAACCCTTTGCCATCTGCACCAAGAGGGAGAACATACAACCAGAAAGTAGCAGGCAAATTTGCAGGTGCTCCATATGTTATGGAGTCAGAAGATTAATTGTTATGAAATATGTTTTGTTTCCACTCGCATATCCCTCATCCTCTCTGTCAGTCAAAATTGACCAGGTAACTACAGCAACGTGAAATGTCCCTTGCCCTTTGGGGCAGTCACTTGTTTCATTAGCACTTTGTAGGATTTGATGAACAAGCATTTTTCTTTGTTTGGTGTTTCAAGAGGTGAAAAGTTGTCTGAGATTAGACCTGAGAAATCCAAGGTGGCCGTAAGGCAAAGCATTGAAGTCACCCCAATCTTCTAGGCAGGTTGGGCTCCTTGAATGCATCTCTACAAACAAACAAGGATCTTGAACAAGGCAGGAGACCACTGGAGGCTCATGGAAGAGAAGGGATAAACACACTGTTGGCTCAGCTCTTGTAAGACATCACATTACATGCTTATGGCTAGCTTTCTTGTGGGGGAAACAACTTTATCAAATAATTGAGTGAATTTTCCGTATAAAAATAGATCATTCATGGAGGATAACTCTGGAAGCCTGCTGGAAATGTCTGCATTTAAACTTTAACACAGGGTGAACAGATTAAAAACCCAGAAGAGATATCATGGCAATATGGCAATATGGCAATATCATGGCAATACTTGCTTATTGTATGACTGTGCATTCAGGTCAGTTATTCCATTGCAGTGATTACTCAGATAGTGCTTGTAGATCCTGAAAAATCAGCAGTACAAAAGCTTGCTGCACCACATTGCTAACTAACTTTGCTAAGATTTAAAAAAAACTCATTTTGTGCCTGTTAAAAAAGTTGTGGTTTGGAGAAGTAGAGACGAATGAAGTTCTACTGAAAAAAAAAAAAGACTGGATGCTGAATCAAGGGAGCAGACATAAACATGGACTTCATTTTTTAAAAAGCAGTTAATAAGAAAAAAAAAGTCATTGAGTTCAGTAGGGAATCCTCCAGTTTTCCATCTGTGTTATTTTAACTCAAAGCCGTCTTCCTTACTGTGGCCCCTCTACTCAGAAGTGCAGCAAACAGACCTCAAAAGAACATAGTACTCCCCTGTATCATCTTCTCTCCTCCCTTAGCTGCCTCTGGTACTGGAAAAAAATACAGTAAGATCTATCTGAGGTGGCCTAGTCATGTTGATGAACTAGTCTTTAACCAGAAGTCACACAAGAATTATAATTAAAACCAGATGGGACTGTTTCAGGAAAGCACGGGGGACCGCTGGAGTGAACGATCTTTCTGAGTGAAGAATCTTCTATGTATGGAGAAATTTGTGCCTCTCTCCTGTACACCTCTAAAATGATACCTGTGCCAAAAATTATCTTCCAGGGTTTGAAACTGAGACTTGTTGGTCTGGAAGATTTATTTACATCCTGCTTTTGTCTTTGTAACAAAAAAGCCTGACCACAACTCAGCTCAACATTAATGAGAATTTACAGTTTGCTTTTACCCAGTTCTTGGAGGTACTCTCTCCTGAATAAATACAGTAAAAAATAGCAAGCAGAGACCTTGCACAGACTCTAGGCTACAAATGGATTCATTCATGCAATGCTTTTCTCCCTAAAATCACACATTGTCAAGGTTATTTATAGGACTCCTCCCAGCAGTAGCAGTTAGCAATATAAACAGCCAGTAAATTTCAGGAGTGCACTGGATGCAAAGATGATTCTGGTTTTGCATTTCCAATGGGTATTTTGGGAGGTTTCATCTATAAACTTGGAGCCTTGTGGGACCCTCAAAGCCAAAATAATAAAAGTCACACTGTTAAACACTACTCATTGAGCTGAGATGTTGCAGCATCATGTCTGAAATAGTGAGTGGCTTTTTTGCAAATGCCCTTTGCTGCTGAATAGGAGGCAGGCTCCAAACTGAAACTCGCCCTACGCCTTTGTGAAGTTATGACTTTGTTAAGAGAGATTTTCAAAGGTGTTGCTGAAAGGTAAGTGCCTAAGTGCCCCTTGGTGCTTTTGAAAACCTCTTCTGCTTTATGACCAATTTGCACGTCCAGCCCCTCTGAACTGCTAAGGCATTATGCAATAGGCAGAGCAGTGTCCTGGTTAAATATTTAAGACTCAAAGCAGCGCCAGGAGCTCCAGTCGCCTGCAGCCTCCTGTGCTTCTCTGCTGATGTCTCTAGCAGGCAAAGGCAGCGTCACACCACATGTGGGCAGCTAAACCAGAAGACCGTAGCAGGGTCACTCTTTGTCTTGTGATGAAGTCTAGAACCAGCTTCTAGAGGCCTTTTCTCACAGGACTTCCTGGGGATCAGTTGCAAATGCCTGTGCTTCATTTCCCTCTTCCCTAGCTCCTAAATGGGAATGAGTCATTTTAATTTGAATACTTCGCTTTCCTCATAGCAGCCCTCAAGAAAGGAGGTCAGTACTTCTGACAGCTACACTGCATCGAAAGCTAATTGCTAACCACGCAAACAGGTAGGACACTGCATGAAGAGTCAGGAGCCTACAGCTTTCATCTCAGCCCTTTTCTGAGCTGAGTATGACTTGAAGAAGGTCCCTTTACCTCTGATATCCATGCCAGATATTTGGACTGTGAGCACTCTGGGCTAAGTATAACACCTACTTACAATTTTGGACAGCATCAGCCTTGGCAGAACTCTGATTTTAGATGAATCCAACCACAACAGTAATAGGCAGCCATAGACAAGGTCTGAGTATGATCATGGTAACAAACATATTTCAGCTGGAGACACTGAGAGCTAAATCAAATGAAGTTAATGAAGATCTTGTACAACTTGGTAGCTTGAGTCTTCTTTAATATTTTCACTGAGTCTTTCCCACTAACATATCTATTAAAGATGAAGTTGCTAATTATACAGCTATGCCGCACTGATACTTAGTTAAAGTATCCCAGCTGTATAAATAGAGGAACATTTAAGCAATTGTTTTTGATTTAGGTAATAGTTTTACTTGCTACTTCAGGACTATTTAAAGAAGCTGCTCTGCCTATTAATGGCTAAAATAAAATAAGCTGATGGATCTGTCATCATTCTTGATGGGGGGATGCCAGCATCACAAATCAATCACACACATCCAGCTCTCATTAGCACTGTGCTGGCAGTAGCTCTCTGAAGAAAGATCTGGCCCCCAGTCAAGGAGAAAACAAGCTCCCCCCTGACTCCATCATCTTCAGAGTCTGATGCACATGGATACAACAATCAGGTCCATTGGCCTAAATCTAAAAATTGGATGGGAAATTCTGATGCATGATTTTTTTTTCTGAGTGCTCCAAAACATGCTGCATTAACTCAGAACCCTGTTCCCCAAAAACCTGTGGTGCTGATTCAAAATGATGCCACAAGCAAGGCTCAAAACAGGAAGCAGTGAAAGGAAGTACAGTGGTGACAATGAGGCCAGTCAGTAAACCAGCAAGAAACAAGCACTTTTTCAAACAATCACTTATTTATGATAAGTTTTTAGTATTAACTTGGGTTCACCTTTCTCCATGATCTCACTTCTTCACCTACTTCATGAAAGCAAATATTCAGGGTTGATATATGGGGTCATTAGGAAATCAATGAAAGTAAACAGAAGTATTTTACTCAAGGGCAGAAGCTGCAAAAAAAGGATGCAGCAGCTGCAACCCTGGCCCAAACCAAGACCCACAGATCAGCTGAGAACCTGTTCAAAAGCACGAACATATTTGATAAGAGCTATCTTGAACAAAGATTTGCTCCACAGCATTTGTAGGCAGCTGGGAAAACAGTTTGGCAGTCAGAAATTCTTCAAATCATGTTGTCAAATAGATGTTACAGGTGCTTGCTCTCTTTCAAAAACAGGTCAGTTTTGAGGGGGCCAAATATTTCAAAATCATTAGATAGATTGACCTTACCTGTGAAATACATATCTAGATTTGGCTAGAAATCCAAAGGCTTTTTGGTTGAGTTTTCAAAAATATTGTTTCATTCTGAACAGTGCCCATAAGCCAAACTCGAAAAAATTTTTGAACAGAAGTCCTGCCAGACTTTGCTTGATAAGTATGAAAGTGTAGGAATTCCAAAATGAGATTGTGCTCACTAGCATCCCAGGAGCTGTGCTGGAGTGGGGTGGGATGTAGACTGAAGGTGAAGTGGTTCCCATCAGTGACACATCTCTGTGCCACTTGGTACGAGATCAACATCACTCCTTAGTGACAAGTATTTGACTGTACTGAAGCTTATATTTATAATTGATTTAGTTATCCATCCCTAAACTGATTGGACTGGGGTTCGTGGTAGGATGAATTGTAACCAGATGCTCTTAGTCATGCATACTGCATACTTTTTCTTTTGTTTCTTAATTTTCACGAAGAGTGAGCAACAAGCTTTAGGAACAGAAGCAGATAAATCTAATCTAGTCTAAACACCTTCACTGTTTTGTCAGGAAAAGGACAGGTCACGTTAGTTTGACAACCCCCCACCCCCCCCGCAAAGTCCAATCTTTGCACAGTCATGCGCAATCATCACAGTTCATTCTCCACTGAACAGCAGGACAGGCAATATTGAAAAAAGCGGATGATGACATTCTACTTGTCTTAAAAATAACAAAATAAAATACAAAAAAAAGTTAACACGCAACAGCAGCCTATTTGGAAAAAACATGGTATCAAGCCCCTTTAAGCAGAAGAGATTTAAACTGCTGGGAATCTCTGGAATGAGTCTCCCAGGCTCTCGCAGCAGAAGGGTCTCTGTCACTTGTTGCTTTCTCCTTTCCCCTCCATGTGCAGTCTCACACTCGCCCCAGGTGGCTGAGCTCCAAGACACCATCACTAGACAACTGCTTGCACTGTATTCTCCTGGGTGAAATAAAGATCCCTTTAAAAATAATTATTTCAGTTAAGAGGGAGGCAAAGGGGTGTGCTAGACCTGGACATGAGGCTAGAGAGCTCTAGCTAGGGAGAAAAGCTGGTCTGCTCTGTTTGTTTGCCTCTTTGAAGGGCTGCTTTAGGGTCTGGCTCCAAGTTCAGGATTTTCCATGCTGAACCTGATTTGAACCTGAATCAGAGCCCAAGTTTCCTTCAGACATAAATCAGCTTAGGGACAAGATCTGACCAAAGGCACATGTGAGCAACTCCCACTGAAGTTAAGGGCTGATGTGTGCATGCACATGTGCATGTGTAACCATATGAAGACCATGATTACGTGCCTTTTTTATGAACTTTGGGTACTTTTGTTTGAAATGTTTTTTCTCCTTCATTGCCTCTGTACTCAATAGTGATTCTTCTTTCTCAGTCTGTCGAAAGAACCAGGCTTCTCCTGACACTAGCTGTTGCTCTCGGGAGACATCATATATAAAGTCTTGCTGTATTTCTGTCTTGTTCAAGTTTCTATAATAAAGTTCTGCAAATGAGAAAGTCAGGGCTATACCCTTCTGCCTGGCATACATGTGCTGTCTTGCTGTGGCTGATCAGAGTGAGCCAAAGCTATCCAAGCCGTCCTGCAAGTCCTGCAAGACTGAAAAAATTTGAATGAACTTCTCTGCACCTTCTGCACTGCTCCAGGCTGCCTCTGGTCTCTGTGGGACTGCACACATTTACACCTATACAGCAAGCAGTTAACTTTAGGTAGGTAGCGGTTTTTAGTGTAAAAGAAAGCTGATAAAACATTCCTCTTCAGCACAGCCCTCTCCCAAAGATTTTGTTTGTCTTATTAATACTGATAAGTCTTTCTCCATGTGGAAAGAAGCCCTCTAGATTTCTTTAAGAGAAGTCTTAAAGGTTCAGTCAACCTACAGGCATAACAAAGTAAAAAAAAATAATCACTGGGGGAGATGTACTGCATGTGCATGGAGTACATGAGAAGTTTCTCTGAGATTTTTTTTCTGTCAAGAACTGAAGGCTAATGTCAAGTGAGAATGGCAGCCTCATGCCTCAAATAAAGCAAAGATCCTGAATGAACACAGTCTTAATTACTGCTCTAAGCATCAGATGGAAAGCTATGTATCACAGACATGTCAACAAGTAAGTAGTCGTGTTAAACATAGTATGTGGTTGCTCTATGCCGGTCCCTTTTTACAAGGGCCATTGCCATCTCTATAGGACGCTGTTTCCATGGCAGGTATGACTTAGAAAATGATAGAGTTTGCTTTCTGATTATGCTAACCTTGAATACTTAACAACTGCCTCTGTACATTACAATTAAAAGACATTTTCTTATTTTTGTCCTGGGAACTATAACAAAAGTCAGTTCAGTACAAAGTAGAGAGTCGCTCTGTGTGTTGAAAACACTAATAGCTCCAAGTACAGCAAAGTGTGAAGTGGATCTCCATACCTTCAAGCTCTCAGAGAGAAAGGAAAAAAAACACTGGATCAAATTTAGCTTTGGCATAAGCGGGTGCAATTCCCAGAGGGATTTGCACCCGCTTATGCCAGGATTGAGCTTGGTTCATGGAACTAGCAGGGTGGTCGGGTAATTAAATTATATGGTGGTTCAGTATACTTCTACAATGCCAAATGATGCAATATTTTTTCAAAAAGGACAGCTGTGTGTTATTTAGAACAAATGAGTCCACTACCTTCATTACCACCTTGCTTTCAAGATTCAGCAGTTTCTCAAACAATCATTGAGGCTTCTTATCCATTTGTCTTTAGACAAGAACACTGACAGTCTGAATTATACATTGCTTCCTCCTTATTAGACACTGCTTATAAAAAAAATACTGCCACTGTGGTCTACAGTTCAATGAAGTCCATTGTAAACTCCCCAGTATAACATAAACCTCCCTAAAACACATAAAATTATTGGCTTCCAAGACCAGTCTTACTGAAAGAAAGCTCTGTATTTAGTCTTTGCTTAAAACACAGGTATTTGGTTTGGAATTCAAGCTCCCAACTCAGATTTAAAGGTTGGGTCCAAGGAAAGTTGACACGGACCATGTAATTTTAATTAAAGAAAGATTTTGCTCCTTTATGGCCAACAGGGGCATTGTAACATTGACATATTGATGCTAAATAATTATGAGTCCATAAATAATTCAGTATATAAAAGTGTTGTATGGCCAGTGCCAGGTAGCAAAGGGAAATAGCATTGAAATAGCTGACCTGCCAGATTACTACTACAATGCCAGTGGATAGACAGGTAATGTGACCTAGCAGCTATCAAAACAGTATAGCCTGTGGTGTTCACTACCCACAGAGAGCACTTGAAAGTGGAAAACCAAGGGCTGTCCAGTTTTGTCACCTCAATATTTTAGCACCACTGTCGTAGAAGAGGATAAACTTTTAGGAGTGGTACCAAGGAGAAAGGCAGCAGGGAAATCACAAGCAGAAAGAGAAACATTAAAAAGCAAATTAGTGATGAATTTAAGAAGGAGTTTTTGCAGGATCTGGGCAAATACCGCAAACTTATTTCCATGGATAACCATTCACCTTTAAAACTGAATTCAGTTCAGATGTGCTCCTGACCCTTTGGTGTTTGCTCTCTGTGAACTTTCAGAAGTCAACTATTCATTGGCACGTATAGCTGGGGAAAAGAAGCTTTAACCTCTCACTCTGGGGCATTCATGCCCGAAGGGACATATTTTGAAAAAGAGGCATGTTTTTTTTAAAAGCTTGATAGGGGCTCTTGCAGCTCTGGACCAAATGAAACATGCAGCATGAATTTGTGATGAGAACCATCCCTACAAGTCTTTCCAAATACATTTCTGCTATGTGACATTAGCTGTGATTGCATCTGCATAGCTGCTGTGAGATCAATACATTTTATAAGCAATGAATATGAGGATGACAGGGAGTCAGAAGCCTCAGGCAGATGTAATCAAGCAGTTACAAATAGGGATGCACATAAATCAAAGTTGCATTGAAACTTCCCTCTCTTAATTAACTATAAGATAGCAAGGTGTACAAGTGACCAGGTTTTATAGGAATACTTGTCACATACAAAAGCTTCATGTCTTGATAATGAAAAAAGATTATTCAGTTTGTTTTCCAAGATTCTCTCCAGTTCTTTGTGCTCCTTTACTTTTGGAATGGCTCAGTAGCTTCAAGTACTTCCTTTGACTCCGACAGTCACATTGACCAAAAAGAAAACAGCTGACCACCTGTGACCAACGAGAAGCCAATCAATGCAGCTCCAATAAGAATATCAAAGAGGAAAGCCCTTGTGTTGGATTAAATCAACAACGTAAAGACAATTGCTAACAATTGTGCTAGGAGACATAATCAAGTCAGGGCTTACTGGAAGAATAGGTGCTGAACAGGAATAAAAAGGAAACGATGGACTGCTACTTTTGTTTGCCAACCGTAAAAGGCTACCTGAATCCAAGAAAACCCCTTCAGACCGTATGGTTTTAGCAACTTACCCTTGAAGACTTAGTTTTCAGGGTATGGGCTTCTTTCATTGCCCTTGTTAACATCCTCCTCAGATCTTTGTGCATGCTCGTGCGTGCTTCTACTTGCTCCTCTGAGTATGGTTGCATTTCATTTTCTTTAGTGAATTAGAACAGAAAAAAATAAGGAATCCTTTTCCCTCAAGGAAATGGCCTTCAAATATCTGTTTGCTTTGTTCTGTGTCTGTGTGTATGGTGCCAGGCATGGACACAGCCAAGTCCTACACACATGGCCAAAGGACCAAGTAACCTGATGGCTGAAATGCGAGAACCAGAACTTCCCCCAGTTTCATATTGGCTGGGGGATTCAGGACTTGGCATCTGCAGGGTGGTATGAGCAGCGGGAGGGCAAAATAAAGCCCAAGGCCACATTTATGTGTCAATCCAAGGTTGCTGAAAGGCTTGTTTTGTTTTGACCCCATGCAACTCTCATCACATGTCCGCTGCAGGTGCAGCCCCCTTTCATTCTCTAAATCAAGACATTTCCTTTCCCATAGTTGGGGAAAAGAATAGGCTTCTCCGACTCCAACCAGAACAGCACCTCCCGCTGAATGACTTCTTCCCTCTTATTCCTCTCCTCCCCCACAACAGCAACTGTCTTGTGGTTGCTGTCACAAGGACCAATGTTACAGGCAACACTGACAGCTTGGTAGCACAGGGCTGTATTTGCGCCCTTGTTCTACTACAAACCTTCAACTCTCTTTTTTTTTTTTTTTTTTAAGAAGAGGAATATGTCTAGATCCCTAGTCTCACTTCACAGGTGGAACTCATACTGCAGTTTTGGAGAAGCAGAAGACCCTGCTGTCTGCTGGTGAACTGGCTTTGCAGAGGTACAGAACAGCCTGGACAGAGGGCCACCATCACTATGTATCCCTGAATCTTCATCAGCACCCACAAGAATTTAAAAAGCTCGCTTGTCACCACATATATTTAGGAAGGGAGCTTTGCAAAGGCTTTAGCATTAGCTGAATTCTACCGCCTCCAAAACAATTAGACTTTGGGAATATTTAAAGTTCAAGAGGACCTAAGCAAGTCCAGGCCAGAGAGCATGAGTCCTTGGTTCACTGCAAACAAGACAAAAGCCACACACCACAAATTCACATGCACACCAAGAAGTGGAAATCCTCATAAAATTATCATTGTTCTTTTTGCTGAAGCCTGCCAGATAATAGAAAACCAAGACAAACAAACAAACAAACAATCTTGACACAAATTCATAAAACATCTCATGGATGAAGGGTTTATGGGGTCTAATAACAAGGGATAAAAGTGCATAGGCAGGACGTAGAACAATTCGTTGATCATAGTGCATGTGCTAAGAAGAAAAAGAGACAAACACAAAAGTAAGCTGCGTAATGCAGTCCACAGCCTACAGTTACAAAATGTATTTGGGCTGGCAGAAATGCACTTCTGATTTCTGGGTGTCTTTTCCACCAGTTCTTGTCTCCATTTCCCTAATGGAGCAGGGGTATCCCTGTTGTGGAGCCTCTGACATGGTCATTGTCACCCCAGTGGAGCAGAACTTGACAAATATATATGTTTGCACATTTGTTAACCAGCCAGGACAGAGTCAGAGCTTTCAAATCCTCTTATACCAGCTTCTCAAAGAAGCCTCATGACCATTAAAAAAAAAAAAAAAAAGCATTATTTCCATGGCTGACAATCTAATTACACTCAGTTCAAAAGAAAGAGCAATGTATGCCTGAGTGAATGGTTTACTTTCCACAAAGCCTTTGTGATTTGTCAAATTAACACCTGGAGAATGAGAGAATGTGGAGTCTCATCCCCAGGCAGAACAGGGCATCCCCCGTTTCCTCATGACCTCTTTTGCAGACGTAGTTCCCAGAAGCGGGAACAAGTTGCTGTACATTTACCGTGTGTGGCCCAGCTCCTATTCCCAAGCTCCTAGCTGCTTAATCACCATCTCTCCGAAGGGTCAGACTTTGGCTAAAGAATACCCTACACTGAGATGTTCCTCATCCTAATGAATGCTAATAAAAAGCATTTAGTTGACTAACATAACATAAAACTGTGCCCTATTTCATTACATCTGCTTAATGAGAACCTCATTTAATATCAAATTACTGCCTGCTCAGCCAAAGCCTTGTATTTGTGGTAACAGGGCTGTGAGGGGGGAATATCAAGAGCTGCAATATGGAAATTCCTTACTAATATTCTCTGCAGGACTGTGTGATTACTTAATTTGTTTAGCTGAGCAAGTCCAATCGCTTGGCCAACTGTTTCACAACATCGAGCACAATGCTAGGCAACTGGCCTCCCCACGGGCTTGCCATGCCATATCACTTTTCCTGGGACCCAGCTATTAACAGTTGCTTTGGGGATTTCAAAGAGGATCACAGATAGTGTTACTAAATGAATGAGCTTGTAGTAGTGAACATGAAATCTTGCTTCTTCCCAGTCAGTCAAACACCAGTGAGAGGATGTCCTGTGAGACAGCAGCCGCAAAGAAACAGCATAGTAGGGCTTTAACCTCCATCTGTTCGTATCACACAGCACCAGCATGTGGACAATTGTCTGCCTTTAAAAATATCCCCTCTTGCAATTTTGGAGAAAACTGCCCTAAAATGCTGCTAGGCCCCTTCGCCTCCCCCACAGTCACTTGACTCAGCTGGCTGCTGTGGAAAATCAAGTTCTCCATAGTGCACATCAAACCTTTTGGAGTAATTTTAAAAAAATGTAAACAGCTATAATTCTCAGCTCCCATGAACAATCACTTACCAGAAACATTTTTACACACATTCTTTACAGCTTTTATCAAACCTCAAACCCTAATGTTTTAGGGAGAAAGACTAAGTCAGTATATTTGAGGTAGCAGAAGGAACCATATTAAGAAAGAAGGGTGAATGTTACCATGCACAGACCATGCTTTTTAAAAAACAATTAAAAACCATCCTATTATGATTTTAACTCTGTACACAGTTTTTCCATGACCAAATACTGAAATATTCTGTCCAGTCCTGGCTTCCATCTGTAAAAAGAATATTGAAAAATTGGAAAGAGTGTGAAAACAAACAAACAAACAAACAAACAAACAAACAAACACAAATGTGATTCAGTGGTTGCTGAAGCTGCCTTATAGTGGAATTTAAACCCTTTGATTTGCTTAGTTCAGTAAGAAGTGACTAGATTACAGTACATGAATGTTTTCACAGGAGAACTGTCTAAAAAATTGTTGAAAAGAAGTAGAAAATTACCCATGAAGTCAAACAGACACAAGGTAACCCACCATAAGCACAGGCTGACAAGCAAAATGATAGCTCTACCACTACCATTTTCAAATCAGATGTCTAGGAGATATGGTTTCATCAAGTAAGTTATTGAGCTCAGGAAGAGAAGTGGGTGGAAGGCAATGGTTTGCAGCAGGTCAGACTTTAAAAATGGTATTGGATGGGGTCTAGCACAAGTGCACAGCAGAACCAGTGAGGGAAAACAGCCAAAAAAAATGGAGACCCAGTGTTGAGAGGGTCTTGCCCAAAGCCCTTTGAGAAACACAACAGGACAAACACCTGCTTTGCAGAAAACTCCCTCCACACAGTGTGTTGCCCTGGAACAAGATGCCTTCTCCCTTACATATCCTCTAAATAGTCCTCTTTTCACTATAATTTTCCACCATTATAGGGTGCAGCTCCCTTGCAGTCTATATACACACGCTAATGCTAGGACAAAGCAACTGGAAAACAGTGCAGATATTCTAGTGTATATTTTCCTCTAAGAGGAAAAAACGCATAGAGGGCCAGGAAACTCACATTGTTTCAAGACTCTCCGGGGCCAGCAGATGTCCTGAGAGCTGTGGAGAAAAGCATTTGTGGGAAAGGTCAGCAGTGGCATTACACACTGTGGCCACCACTGCAGCCACCGTCCCTGCTGGATGGGAGGTTGCTCACAGGCACAGGGAAGCAAGGCAGTGTCAGAAAATCAGATATACATACAATGGTACACTAATGCAACTGAGGGCCCACATTTGCTTGGAAACATCAACCCCATCTCTTCCTACTTCATAGGGCTTCTGCAGATGGTTTCTGCAGTGTTGAAGTAATAGCTGTACGGTCAGCTTCTACCCTCACCACTGTTTTATCTTGTGCCCAGGTTCACCACTTGCTTAACTGGAGCAAGGGCAGTTCTTACACTGCTGCTCCTCACAAAATACTTGGAAACCAAGCATGTGCCTAACTTTGGCATTTATAAAAAGCTGTTTTGCACAGCAATCCATTGCTTTTTCCACCTCACTTTCTCCCAATATCAAAGTTAGATACTTTGAGTGAAATTTTCGTCTTTATTTATATTAGAAAAATGTCATTTTTTCGATCTGCTTTCCTGCTCTGCAACTTAGAGTTTGTCACCAGCTACATGCAGAGCCTGAAATTCAGTAGTAACTGGTGGTCACGTCATGATTCATTCTTTGGTTTCTCTTTCCTGGTTTTGCTTTCAGTGGAAGGTTCCAATGGGTTTATGATCTCACTGTGAAACTCCTGGAAAACCCCCAAATATTTTAGATTGATTTAAATCTAGAGATGTACTTCATGGGAAGGACAGAGTTTGTGGGAAGAACTCAGCCCTTGTTCATCCATGGATGCACAAAACATCATGAAGCTTTGGTATGAAACAGAAAAACTCCTCCCCCCAAATGGCCTGGTTTACGATTCAATTAAAAGGAAAAACCCCCACCTTACTATATCGTTAGCTTTGCCAGCTTTCAGATTCTCAAAACCAGGATATTTCTTCACCTCCAAGGAGCACCATTAGACTTAAAACCATCAGCTTTGGTAGTACTGGGGATCTAACATTATTTATACACATGCTGACTGGGAACCATTGTTATGTCTGAAATTGCTGCCAGTGGTTATCATCATGACAGCAAGACTTCCCCAGTTATATTCCTATGAATCCGGTGCAGAACTTCACAATTTGGGTCTGCTGACAAGTGCTTTGGAGGCGTCTGGCAAAATAAGTCATCAACTGCAATCTGGAGGAAGTTTGCAAGGAAGAGCAACGTGGCTCCAGAACACCTATGGTGTAAATAGCTCAGAACTTATTTTTAAATTCATTCTGCTCATATTCTCCATAACTCCTTTGAACACCAGAAGGCATCTTGTTAGCTAATTTCCAAGAAGTTCCCTATTGCAATGCAAAATGCCAAAATGAGTCAACGGGGAAAAAAAAAAAAGTCTAAGTCAGCAAGGCTTATGCACAGGCAAGAAAGCAGATGAAAACCAGCGTGACCATACAATAACATAGAAGACCTCCCTGGGCTTATATTCAGACTGACAGCTCCCTGGCTGCCAGCTATCTTTGGCAGGGGAAAAAGCAAAATCAGAGACCCAGAAAGAAGGAAATGCCCACAGTGGACTGAAAAGGCAAAATCTAGAAGACCTCTGTGTGGATGTGTGCTGAGAGCAAGAAAGCATCATCCGAAACCTACAAAGCACTTCTGCGACACCCTGCCCCATACTGGCCAGCCCCAGAAGCTGGCATGGTCTTGTGGTTTTGTGGGACAACGGACAGAGTGTGTGAAGAGCTACAAGTGTGCCCGGAAGCTCAGCAGCTGGTGGTGGAGCAGCTCGAACCAACACAGGCACCCAGCCCCTCCCAAACCCGGACACAGAGGGGACTACCACCTGCTTGTGGCATCTCTGCCGGTCAGCAGTTAAATAAGGCTGCTGCCTCTGGAACATCACAGACGAGTGAGCATATGACAGGCCACAGTGTCCTCTAGAGGTGGAAAAATATCTTATACTTTGGTGTCAGAGAAGGACAGGAGGACACTTCAACCAGGATTGCTCCACCAGGCTGTGAAAGTTTACTCCAGTTGCAGAGGGATGAGGGTGGAGGACCACTGCTAGAGGCAAGGCCAGGATCAGAGCTGGGCATATGTGCAGGAGGGACAGGCAAGTCAAAGTCACTCCACGCGGCTCCTTCACAGGGGAGTGTGCCCCCAGCACAATGAAAATGGTCAAAATTAAGTTAGCTAGACAGAAACCACATAAATAGAAGAGCTCCTTGAGACTCCCAGATGTCCCTTCAGATCTACACCTCTTCTCCTGGAAGGGGTTTATAGTCATTTGGTTTGCTGAACCTAGCTGCCCTGATGTTTTGTGGGTGCAGTGGGAGGGAGCCCAGCATGGCAGGGTAGCGGCTTGGTCTGGCGATGGACTGGTCTCTTCAGGTCAGGTAAGACAATCTTTGGGAAGACAGGGTTGAAAAAAATATTTGTAATTGCTCTTTTATCCATTGGTTTGGGCCAGGAGCTGGTTCTGGTGTTGCCTAAATACGAATCATGGAATCATAGAATATCCCAAGTTGGAAGGGACCCACAAGGTCTAGTCCAACTCCTGGCTCCACACACGACTACCTAAAAATTAACCCATGTGTCTGAAAGCGTCCAAACTGTTCTTGATATCCCTGTTCCCAGGGACACCGAGTGCCTGTGGGGATGCTGGGACCCCTGGTGTCCTTACGACCCAGTCCCTGGGGATACTGGGACCTTCAGTGTCCCCATACCCCTCTCCCTGGGGACACTGGGACCTCCACAGCCCCAAGACTTCAGTTCCTGGGAAATGTGGGACTCCCTATCACCCCCATTTTTGGGCAGCCATATTGTCCCCTATCTGGGGATCCATATTTTCCCCATCCCTGGGGATTCCAGGACCCCCAGTGTCCCTGCCCCTGGGTCCCTACAGGATGGGGGACCCTGGTCACCCAGCACAAAGCTGGAGCAGCACAAAGGTAAGGGACTGCCAGACTTGCAGGAGCCCCAACCAGTTTCTCACTGCCCTCTGCTTATGCTGCTGGAGCCAGCAGTCAATTGGTGAATTCAGTCAGCCTGAATTCAAACCACTGTAGGCTTTTCCAAGCAGGAGGAAGAAATTGGATTTGGAAGTGCTCTCTCCTTACAAGCAGACACCATTGCATCCACGAAGGCATGAGGGTCTGATGTTTGATAAATCAGGAATCAAACAGAAGACAAAAAGACCCTGCTTTACTCTGAAGCTCTTGCATTGCTTTTCCCTCCCCATCCTCCCCAAGCTGTAAGCTGCTGCCACTCCCTCAAATCAGATATTGCAGAGCCTCTGTACATCCACTTGCCCCAGAAGTTCCAGAAAAACCTCTCTTGATCCGCCAGGTTTTGTAGGTTCATCTTTTGAGCAGTCTCTATTATTGTATTACCAAACAAAAGAGCATTCAGTAACTCCCTTTAGCCTGAGGAGGACAGCTGTTCCTTCCACCACCCCTTTCAGCTGGGCCCTAGCCCAGTCCAGAACAAGCCGCAACACAAAGAAGCTGGGGAAATCAACCACAATACAAAGAATTATTTATAAACTGATAACGGCTGCAGATCTGCAGGTGCCAACCATCTCCACTTTGTGGAGGGAACACGCAAAGTGCCAAAATCCTGCTTGTTCACCAACCATCAACTGAGAATACTGTTGCCCACAAGAGGACTGAAAAACTCTAGGGGTTTATAAAGGAATACTTAATCTCTACACCTCAGTCTTGCAGTCCTAGTTGCAAGAACATCCTGAGAAGTACAGTATTTTCCCCAATCTTGGTCTAGGATTGAGAGGAGAATGTAAGGAACTGATTTTTAAAGTGTTTTTAACCAGAGCTGACCACTGGTCAAGCTTGACCATGAGAGACTGACTGAACGGATGCTAGGCATCCCATGGCAAAAGCTTGCCCTTCTGCTCCATCCAGATGGTCAGATTCAGTAGGTCTGGTGGGGCAGTGGAGTGAGACAACAATTCTCCCTGCTCAGGGTGTATGATCCAGGTATAGTATCAACTGTTAGGTCAAGACTCTGACTTACATCGTGCATATATTTTTAAGTAGCAAAATGTACTGACAAGCAAGTGATAACACTTTTTATGTAACCCTGCATGGGCAGGACTTCAAAGCATGAAAATACAGACAGACCAATAAACCGAGGTCCCTCTGTATTAATTCTCCCAAAGACATGAAACTCCAGTTTTCACTGAATGGAAATGTCAAGCTAATAATCTATGTTTGGCAGAAAAGCACAGAAGTTGCCAAGGTGTCCAGCTGAACCCCAGGTTCTACCCTCTGGTGCTTTCCCAGAGTGGGGGGCTGTGCAGAGCCAGGTCCCTCCCTCATCTCGCAGCAAGGCAGCCCCATTTGGGGAGCTCAGCCCAGGATCTCAGCCTTCACCCTCAACAGAAGGGCTTATGCTTCACTCTGGAAAGGGAGGGGAGAGTTTCATTGCTTGAAAAAATTGTTAGAAGCTGCACTGTTGCAGTGTGCCCAGCAGATGGTAATATTTGTTAAAATTTTAGCCCATACAGTCCCTGAACACCAGCAATTTGCACCTGAGTGTACCTGAATCAATTCCACTATTTGAAAAGAATGATCTTTTTAGAAAGGGTTGAGAAATAATTATTCCAGTTTGGTCAGATTTCTGCTCTCCTTTCAGAACAATCTGTCTCCGCAAAGAGCACTAAGTACTGCATACTGAAGCAAAACTCATTTTCATCTTGTGTTGTTCATACATGCTGAAGTCCACAAAAGATTAAAAAGTTTTCCTCAGAGTAAAGTAGGATTTCTGTAGACAGATTTGTATATGTCCCTACTTCCAGGAACAATGGTACAAACTCAGCATTTTTTTTTTCTTGGCTTCCAGTTGACTTTATGTTACTGATATTTGTGTTATTGTTCATTCAAATTATTTATTATCTGATGGTTCAAGCACTTGGGAGTTGATGAGAAAAACATCACTGAAACAATTTTCCTTGAAGAGCTGCTGTATTATACAGCAAGCAAGGCAAGTGTGAATACACATGGAAGGTGTCTTTCTGATCCCTGAACTGCAAGCAAAGCAAGCACAATGTTCATGCTGCTATATAGCACTGCACAGTGCAGTAGCAGCACCACTCTGGTTAGTCAGACTTTGCTCTGGCACAAGCCACCACCTGAAATACCAAGAAACTGGGAGCCTGCCCAAACACAAGTGTTTACCCCTTCTCAGATGGTATACAAAGTCCTCCACATGCTGAGGATCCCCCACAGAGGAAGATCATCTTCTGTCCAGGATAGATCCTCCCTGCGGTTTTTAAAGAAGTGAAGGTTACACTTTTTGGCATTAACATTGCACAGAACTCAAGGAGCAGATTATGGTTCAGTGAGAAAGGCGAACAGGAATGTATAATTGCTCCAGAATGCCTAAACTGGCCATGTTTGGCACTATCTGTGCTGACATTAATTTTTAACTCTTTCACCTTCCTAGCAACAACTGATGATTTTAATGACTATTAATGGCAGTCAAATGATTTCTTCAGAGGTTTTCTTCCTCCGTCCTACAAATCCGGTATCTTTGAAAAAGGACGTCCAAGAGAAGAATAATGCTAGTATGCATTTCTATTTTTTAAGACTTTCTTATACTTGTCTACATTAGTAAATGGAGAGTATGAGTACAACTAAATTAGAGGTGTTATCTCAACTGTTTTGCTCACTTTCTCACAAATTTTACATTTATTTACTCCCTTTTGTAGGGCTTGAAGCTAACAAAGCCTTTTTACTTCTGACTAAGACCATCTACTGATTTAACAACCACGAGACCAGATTTCAAGACTAGAGAGAAACATTACTATAAGCTGTTATAACCTACTCTGATCCCCTACCTAACACAAGATAAAGTTTCCCCGTTCAGCTTGCCTCAGACTCTAACCAATATCTGGTTAGTTAGCCAGCCAGAGAGGCCCACAAGGGTACCTATACCGGTACATACATGTAGATCCCATGGCTATTTTAGTTTAACTGCTTGGTTTAGTGGTAACCATTTCCTCCCTGCTATACCCTACTATCCTTTCAGCATAGAGGTCAACGTAATGCTTTTTTTTTTTTTTTTTGGTACAAAGTAATTTAATAGTTTCCCTTTATCATACTAGAAGAAAAGAAAAGATATCCTAATCATAGTCTATAAAACAAAGCAGGTTGCCTTGTCTGGGAGATAACATTCCAACTCAAAGTCTAACTCCTCCACTAAAAACCAAATCTGATAAAAAAGACTCCTGCTCCAAACTCTACAACCAGGAAGAGTTTCTCCAATGAAAGACAGAAGAGAGCCTCAGCAGCCTGAACAGCCTTCAGCAATGAAACGGAAGTAACAGTAATTAGGCACCTTCATATAGCATAAATCTTTTTTAGGTATTTTGTTTAGGAGTTATTGCATCCATCTTGTGAACCTTACTCTAAGATCCAGCTGGCTTCCCTCTCAAACAGCTGTACCTCTTTACCTTGGGCTTTTCTCCTGATTATACCTATGGTATACATCTGCTTTCCTCCCCACAAGGAGCTTACTCTCACAGCCTCTCTGTGATAGTATTGCAGATGTTGGACAACATTCTTACAAATAAAATGACCTCCTAACCACCACCCAGTAAAGCCTTATGGGAAAACACAGCTCCTCACACTACTGCACGTATGCAACTGTTATGCTGTGTGACTTGTGTGAAAGGCATTGGAAGGGCTCTCGCACTCTCTGTAATACCTCTGCCCATGCCTGTTCTTACAAATGCACCTTTTGCAGGAGGAACCTGCTGTGGAGCTGGAGGGACAACCTGCCTCCACTCAGCATTTGCAGCCTTCTCGTCCCTCAACAAGGACAAGTAGTTGGCCGCCTCGGAGCCGGCGCAGCCGCAGCACCCGACCACGAGTTACAGGGCAGATCTCAGGCCCTTGCTTGGCCAGGTGTGACCCGGGACAGCAGCACGAT
>VXAL01000479.1:148-27335 GCA_013399475.1 Chauna torquata | reverse complement strand
CTTGGAAAAGAAACAACTTTTAGGGACTTCAAGCAAATACATGGTACAAGTACTCGAAGGTACAGCAGATAAAAAAAATGTATTCCCTCAGATAACACGAACTCTGCTTCAGCTTTTCTATACCTGAGGAACCAAATGCCATCAACAACCTTACAAATTCATGCAGAATAAACTAAACATTCCTACAATACAGAAGAATCCTGCACTGTTTTACTTCTTCTTCCCTTCCTAGAAATAACTAGTAAAGGAGACAAGTCAATCAATGATAACACTACCATCCATTCCGGCAATATTTAAATAAATACTCATGCTACACAGTGACATTTTGTACAAAAGGAGGAAAGTGGAACACTGCCTCGTTTGACAGAATTAATAAATTTATTTTCCTTTTAACAAACTTCAGAAGTTGGTCACATTACAACTTTGCTAAGAGACACTATCAGCTAACTGTCATGATTTCACCGTATTTTCCATTACATACTGCTTATGCATTGCCAGTGTAAAAGGCCAATACTCCAGCAATCAAAGTGCACCTTGAAACACAATCAAAACATCAGCAAATTGGATTGGCTTCCACAACAACAGAACTATTATTGGTAGTCTCTCCAAAATACTGACCATGATAACTGCTGTGCCACCAATTTCTCAACACCAAGAACAAAAACAAAAAGGTGACCAAGTGGGCCTCAGCTTCATGCTTCTGACTTCACTACATTGTATGACCAGATCTAACTCTTCAGGCACTTGAACAGCTGTCACTGACTGCTACATTACTGTAAACACATTTCAATGATTAAATTGGACAGGAATACAGTCCCTCCACATGGTACTCCTGCTTATCACATACAGGTGGTGATACAGGAACACTTTGGTGAAGAAATCAGAAAAATTTACTTTTAAACTGACAACTAAAGGGAACGGTATTCTCACCTCAATAAAAGCTGCTACTTCCTGAAGAACCAGGTTCCACTCCACCTGATCTTCAGTATTAAAACGATGAGTGTAGTCTTCAATTTCATCTGACAGCTCCTGACGTGAAAAGTTCAAAGACAGTTACTTCTTAAACTGAGAGCTTAACAGTCAGTCAGTAACTTTACAATTTGGTTAGCTGTACTAGCCTTTAAGAAGGGAAAAAAATCATTTTACTTAAGAACATATGTAGCACACTTATGACTAACACGCCAGCCAAAGCGTGCTCTTTCAGGAGACAGAATGCCGATGTTGCACTGAGCTTTGGCAATGCAAAGTGTCTTTTCAGCAGGTCCCAATGCAAAGAATATCTGGAGTTAAGTATAACTATCACACTAACATATAGCTATGTCACTGGTTATTACCTTAAGCTATGGATACCAAGGACTCAAATTTAAGCTTACAAGCAACTTTAAATACATTGAGAAAGTGAATGGTATGGCTTTTTTAGCTGCTACTGCTAGTTCAAGTAAGCTTAGACAAAAACACAGTAACGCAACCTACGTAAAACTGTCAATACCAGAAGTTGCTTGCATAGGGTTGTTAGAGGAGTCTGGGAAGCATATGCTGTCAGGAGAAGCATACTGTTCCTTTGGTGTAGTTAAAGGGTACCTCCCAGTCTCGGCTGTAACTATTGGAATATTTCACTTGGTCTTCAAACAATACTATCAAATCATTCGAACATTAAGTGTCATTATTAAATGTCTGATTCACAGAAGATATTCACTGTGTTGGATGTCAGATACGCTAGAAAGGCAATGATCGACATCGGTCAGTACTTTATTCATTATACCTAAGGACTAGAGTTTATATGCAGTCAGTACTTTACTCCCACAGCAGAGGCATATGCAGATCCAGCCTCTCCAATTTCATAGCAATATTTATATCCTTTAACAAGGTTTCATTTTGATGTGTCTCTAGAAGGTGCAAAATATATTCAGGATGTGTCCTAGACATGGGACAGAGTGATAAGAGTTTGGAAGGGAAAAGAAAGTAACATCAAACTAGGAGACATTGGCTTTCACAGCAATGAAGTGTCATGAAGACTTCCTGAGGGAGATTTCACCAATGTCTTAAATCAACTACAGGAATGAAGATGTACTCAGAGTTACCAGATGATTCCCACACATTCAGATTAATAACATGCATCTTACAGTTTATTCCCAACTAACTATATCAATTTGTAAATTTTTTCTCTGGCCAAATGTTTGCATCATACCGACATCTTTCCATAGCTCAATCCATATTATTCCTTCCTTTCGTGGTATCCAACAGCACAATCAAAGTAAATAAAAAAAATGAAAAGCTATGTTGCAGCAGCAGCAAACATTACAGATCTAACAAGTGATATTTCAGATGAAATAGACTATATTATGGATTCCTTAATTAGGAGAAAAGCCCTGAATAACCAGCAACCTCCCACCCTTAGCACCCTTTATCCTCATTTTAACATACCTTTACAAGGTCCTTTACAACATCCATTTTGTTGAGCAAGAGACAAACCACTATAAACCTTGCATAGTAACGCAGCTTCTTAACCACTAATTCAGGCCTAAACACAACAACAAAAACACCACAGCCAAATTTGAGATTAAAATACAACATAGGTAGGCAACTGGGGAGCCAGGGCAAGGGAGAGGAGGAGCTTAAGATCAGACAGAGACCAAACACACTGCAGATGAGGAGTTCTAACTGAATTCGTGTGGAGATCAATAGCTATCCGGCTTCTTAGAGGTTTATCTAAAATTGAGTACAGAGACATGAAGATCAAGAAAGCTCCTTTCCTCACAGGCTCCTTACATGAGAAGAGGCATGGGAGTTGGTTATAATAGCTGGGTCGTTTACGCTTTTGACAGTTCATGGGCAGTATCTGACCCCACTGCATCAGATGATAATCACAGCTGGCTCAGAGTTCACCCACCTGGGACAACTTTGAGATCTGCAAGTCAGCACACCCTGTAATTACTCAACCACTTCTAAAATTGCCTGACAGCATCTAGAAACGTGCTTGGTCAGTCCTACCCTGTCTGAAACAGCTCAAGCACTCAGACTGAGAGATTTTTAAGAGAGAAGACAACAGGATCAACAGACACCAGAACAGAGCAGAGAAACTTTCACCTTTTTGTGGCACACGGGTACATTTAGACATAAGCAAGACTAGAAAAGTGCAAGTAAGTCCAGAGATCCTTGACTGCTTGGCAGGAAATTCCCTAACTAAAACTTCTGCATTTATCTTGATGACGACTTCAGATAATTTCTTCTTTACCTTTAACTTGATGAGGGAACCCAGGTTTACTGTCTGGAACATACGGTCAGTACCCAGAATTGAGTTCTCTAGCTGCTCTTATTTATATCTATGTTCTTGGCAGTTAGTACATTTTCTGCGCTGCCACAACACATCCCTGTTTTGACTATACCTTTATCGGTACAGTGTCTTAAAGGAAGACATTATGCCTCCTTAAGCTCTTGGACCTCGTCCCTGTTAGTTACAGAGGGCTGTTGTATGGCAGTACTAAATGATGTTCCACCAAAACGCCTGATTAGAAACAAACAGTTCCTCTGCTTCAGCCCAACCGACTTATCTTCCAGCTGCAGCATACTAGGTCCCTGCACTGACACTGCGCAGGACTCAAAATGACAAATACTATGGGGATAATAGCTTTCTAGCCAGGACCACACAATAGAATATTCTTGCAGTCATCCTGTAAAGCTCTTCTTCACACTGAGGTTTGTAATCATGGAGAAAGGGTTGAAAGAAACTTCCTCCAACAACATTGATTTCATCTCAGTTATGATCCTACAGTCTATAATTATTTGCTACTTTCATACACAGTTCTAGTCTTGGGGAAAAAAAAATGAGGGCATCCATTCAGACATACCTGTCTTCTTTGTTGACTTGGGAATAGTATGACCTCTGCCGAATTGCTGAATAGAAGGAGAAAGCTTCATTGAGATAGCTGGTTTCAGAAGTGCGCAAGCTGTAGAGGAAGAATCAGATTAGCTCACTGCTTCAGATAGAAATCCATGCCAAACCCTCCCCTTCTGCCCCCTCAACCATCCTGTGCATCAATGGCAAAACTCCCTCCTCAAGTAACATTGTATGAAAGCCAGACTCTCATTCTTTGTGCATGCTGGGAAGACAGATTCCAGAGCTTGGATTCCATTTCTGATAACAATCAAATCTGCCCATCTTGTGCCCATATGTACAGGTGACAGGTTAATTCAAGAGTTTAAAGGAACATTAAGCTCCCAAACTTGCAAATCACATTTTTGCACAAGAGTCAAATGCAGCACACAGAAGACTAAGAGACACTTTTGAGGTAGGAGATAAGTCCTTAGGCGGTATCAACATGACTGTAGCAATATCATATCAGGCTCACAGGTGCCTTTCTCTGCAGCACCCCCATGCAGTCCCAAGTGCCTTCTCATTCAGAAAGAGGCATCAGGACTCAACTGACATTCATTTCTACCTCAGCAGGCTCCTGACTGAGTATCCAGGTAATTGGCACGGAACTGCCACTAACACTGCATTTCCCTACTGAATCCTTTTCTGTGCTTACTTACTAATAATGGTAATAGAGCTGCCCAATCTTGGAAGCAATTTCCCCAATTTGCCACCGCTTCAACCCATACCGATTGTCCAATACTTGTCTATTTCGCAAGAGAGAAAAGAAAGATTAAAAGGCATTCCAGAATTTCTCAGAACATCACACCAGACAAGACAAAGAGCCACTGTAGGGCCAAATTCAGCTTTCATTACTGGTGTGGCATTCCCAGTAGCAGTCCCTCACAGAGCCAACAGCCTTGCATACACACACCAGAACAAGGACCATTTATGTTGCAAAAACTTGCGAGAATTAGACATAAGTATGTTGCACAAAATACACAAAACAAAAAGGTCACTACTTCCCAGGAGAACACTCAAACTACACAGCCAACACAAGGTGTGAAAGATCAGAGCCCACACTGCAGCAAGACACTTCACACCATTCCAGATGGATTCTGCACTGCAGAAGCCATCATCCCAGCTTCTCCTTGGCAATATATTAAAGCAACATGCATTCAAGTAGTGCAAAAGGTTTTGTTCAAAAAAAAAAAAAAAAATTAAAACTCTGTAACATTTTAATTCATTAGATTGTGAGCACTACAGGAAGTGACTATTCCCTCCCTTCATGCTTGAATAACAGTGAAATCTCAGTCTTAACTGGGGCCCCTAGGCATACCGTAACACCAGAGATTAAAGTTGCATTTAAATCCATAGAAAACGGCTGCCTACAATATTCCCTTACCGATGTTGCTGTTGGAACTTCCAGAGTTTGGTGTAAACGTCAAATGTTCGCCCAAAGTAGGATTGCCACTGCTTTTGCCCATACTGAGGTAAATCCCTGCAACAGACAAGTGACAAACGCAGAGTTACTGAGTAGATTCCAGTCAACCCAGTGTGTCAGCAGCTTATTTGAATCAGTGTCAGAATAGCTTTGTTCTGAATTGATCTGAAGTGTTTTAAAACTCTGCCTGCACCCAGAACTACAAGATGCATGATTCCTATATTTTTTCAAAACCCGTTCTAACTGGAATCTCCAAGAAAATGCTGTTTAGCTTGTAGGAAGTACATGTATCAAGATTTGACCATACTACCCCCAAAACATGCCACAAGCCAGGCAGCATATTCATTTAACATATGTACAAGAAAAGACTGTATATGCATATATATATAAGAGAAAGAAGCATGTATGGGCATGAAGAAATTCTTCAGTAGTCTCCTAATTATTGCTTCCTGCTTCCAGATGAATTCTCTACTCACTTTTCAAATGAAAAAAGGATTAAAGTTATCAGTGTTAATAAAGGTCCCATGCATTTTGCAAATATTCAGAATGATTGCATAAGGGTAATCACTGTTTGGGGATACAGAGAGCCAATATCTTAAATTGCCTGAGTTTTGCAGATTCCATACAAAAAAGGACAATGCTGTAATGTCAAACTGAAGGTACGCAGCTTAACCATAAGTGTCCGAAGCAAAACTTTTCCTGTTAAGACAATAACTCAGCCTTCAAATGTACGAACTATAATTCAATCACTTATTCAAAGAATAGCAGAATTATTCTAGTTATTCTAGTGTATATTGCCAGTCAACATCCACCAGTCCTTAATATCCTACCTGAGAGCACTTGTCCAGCTACAAATCAGACTGGCAAGCAATCCCCTTGCACAGCAGACCCCTTAGGAAAGGCTGACTCTCCCTCCCCAAAAGATTCAACAGGATAAGATATGTCCAATAGCTTCCACCAGTTATAGAGGTAGACATTCACTTCTAAGTTAGTTATGAAACACAGGGTATATTTACAATGTATGCACATGGTATTTCTTATGAACATATGATACACTGTACACATAAGCCTGTTTACTCCAGATGTACCTGGAATTCTGGAATGGCTACTCCAACATGCAGAATGGCAACAGACGGAAGGAGTACTCTCCACGAGCAAGCTTACATGAGTCAAGTGATGGGATATGTGCAAAAACATTGGCATTTATGGACAACTATAGTTTAAGGAACAAAAAGAAATCCATGCTCTCAAACCCCATAAACATGCTTTTGACAGGGCTCCTCAGTATTAACAGGTTCTCAACAGCACTACAAATAGTCACTCCAAAGAACAGATGACCATGTTCCTACGTGCATTTTTCAACAGGTGATTGAAAACATCTGACTGTCTTGCTAACAGAAGTAATTTCATTGGTTATATGCACAGAAAGCTAAACTGGACTCTTAAAACATCATAGTAAAAAAACAAAATAAAAGAAAACACCACACCTACCCAAGAGTAGCCAGAATAATCTAATGGTAGTTTACTTAGATTGATAATATTTCTCGCCTTCTTTCTTTCTTTCATTAAGGAAATCATCTTTTTTAAATGGATGCGGCTGCTCACTGTTTCAGAAACAAACCCTAAAACATCATCCATAAATCAGCTTTCCAAGTGTCACCAGGCCAAGCAAGCAATATAGATGCTCACAGGTAACTTTCACTGGGTCAGGTTACACCATCAGAGCAACATCTGTCAGCTCTAACTCATAGTTAGTGATAGGTTGGAACCTGAGACTTTGTCTGTTTCACATCAGTCTCCAGCGCCATAAGACAAGTTAGTCAAGCCACTTCAACTCTCCTTTCATACCTTCATTCAACTTCCATGCTGTGATATATTTCCCCCCCACCTCCACCCCACAGCTGTGATGGAGTCCTAAGGATTTTAAAGATATGTGCTCTTAATGCTAGTAGAAGGCCTTCATCTGGGAGTTATTTGAACCTTGGAACAAACCCGATAGAGGAGACCAAAAACTGTCAGTATCACTGACTGCACGTCACTTACAAATCTATACTGAAGCTGATTCAAAGGAGGTATGCAACCCTGTATGGAACTGGAATAGCTTTTTCAAGATGGCATACTCTGTCATTTGATTCAAGAATTATTCCTTCAGGGAATGCTCTCTCAAATCATTGTGCTGGTTAGCGCACCACCCAACACCTGTCTTCAGCAGACTTGCATACAAAAGCAGCATATTCTGCTTCCAGTCCTGGGATGCCCAAACTGCAGCAAAACACCACCTTTTAGAAACCATGCCATGTCCTCTGGAAGAGTAAGACAGGCAAAGCAGTACACCACAACTTCCAGAGGAATGTACTGGTGCATTTCACCTAACTGGAATTGCTTTAACAGCACCTGGGGTAGAAAATTAATATTCCTTTGCTCATCAGCCAGCTATACTTCCCACACAGCTTGAGGGGCCTAGCTTAGTTACTACATGTAAAACAAATCTGTTATCAGCTATGACCCTTACCAACCCAGAAAAGCCATTCCAGTACCTGCTGCCACTATTCCAGGGAGATGCCAAGGAACCCAGGTAAGATTTTACTAAAAAAATAAGATCCTCTCAAACTGCTCAACATCTTGGAAAACACTTTGGTGTAGTGAGGGGTAAGCAGGAGTATAAACCTGTGTTTCAGGACACCAAGACAACATACATCTTCATCAAAATATAGATTGTACACTTTAATCATTTACTGCAATGAATGATTCACCACTTTCTATTGTAGTAATAAATGTAAACATTTTAGCTAAAAAAAAGAAGTTAATAAATTGTCCAAATACATGTCTAGGATATATTGCAGGCTTTGATATAGCAAGAGGTAATGTTAAATTTAACTAGCACATCCACAAGTTTCAATGTTAAAAAAAAATCAAAATTTTTTTTGAAAATGAGAAAAAAATACAAAACAAGACTCAAACTGATCATTTAAAATTAAAAGAGAAAAAAAAGTTCACTGGCACTGACTTATTGACTGAATTAGTAAGTTGACTTAAAGAACCCCACCAGTATTACTTTGGGCTTTCTAGGCTAAGTTCCTTAGGACATTTGAGCAAAGGTCTGACTTAAGGAGACAAGAAGATGTACCCTTCCTCCCTCAAACACTGAGGAGAAGCAGGTATGTGCACAAATTAATAAATAAACAGCTGTTTGCTGATGATGCTTATGCATATATCCCTCATCAGTAAGCTAAAATGTTCTTTGTATCTCACCTCTCATCTTCCCTCATGCGACTGTCACCTCTTGATTCTGTACCCTTCCTCTCTACGCAAGCCTAAGCCCTCCTATAAAACCTAGTTCAACTCACTGCGCTGCGTTAGTTTGGAATATGTGAAAATTAGTGGCATTTTAAAAAGCTTCTGTTAGTGCCGTGTACACGTGTTCGGCCATTGTTGTCCACAGCCACTGCTGGGTGTCCACATGCATATTTCTCAAGCTGCATGCTCGCCTAATTGCAGCTGGCATAGCTGCACAATACCATGCGATTCCTCAGCTCCCCAGGGAACAGGGAAGATCTCCATGGAAACAGACAGTGGCACTTGTTCTTTTGATAGTATTCTGACATGGCTGTAATAAAACTTCATTTATGACAATACATTACCACGGTTCCATCACAGATTTTTGCAGACAAGCCCTGCCATTGCTACCACCCATTTTCCTTCCCATTTGCTGTTCTGTGTTCTGATAATGCATGTTGCTCCCATGTATCAAGAAATTTTGCTGTGAGAAAGCAGACGGCATAAGCAACAGAGGACATTTAGTGCACGATTTCTTTAATCAGACCAGAGGATCTGCCTTATTTGGTGAGAAAACATAGCCCAGAAGAATTTTAAAGACTCGGTTGATTGCAGAGTGGATTATTAATACAGCTTCTCCCACTGAAGGAGGCAGGGAATATATGATCCAGAAGTAATTACACACCCAACTGGAGAGCAAAAGACCTACATTACAGCAAGACATTTTGCTACTTCCAGATCTAGAGAAGGATAATGGAGCAATGCAGAGAGAAAAAGGCAACAACCCCTTCATCCCCCAGGGTGTGCTTGGCTCGGGACATCCGGCAGAGAACAGGCAGTGGTAGGGGCACTCACTCATGCTTTTACCGATCATGATCAGCTTTACAGCAGGGACAAAGCGGCAGCAAGAAGTACTCCAGGTGCAGAGGGAAAGGAGATGCTTTCGTTTAGGTCAGTTCTGTTCAGATAAGGAAGACAGTTACCCACACTTCATCACAATAGCCTCCAGCAACAAGTGGAGACTGTTTGAGATTTGGGCATTTTACAATATTCCAAACTGGACATGAAGACAAAAACTCACACGTTCTAAAAAAGGATGGGTTTCTCACACTGGGCACAGAAGACTGGCTCCCTTACCACACTGGAGTGGCTGGTGGATAAATTCCACTGAGAATTTTATCCAATTATTGCTGTATAGTCTTAGCAAAGACCAGTGCTGCTTCTGTGGTTGCAATTCATCTTCTGTCAGTAGTTTGTTTCGTCCATGCTGTTGGCAGAAGCTGGATAGTACTGGAAACCAATTAAAGGCGCTGAGATTTGTTTGGCCAGAACCATGTGGGAGTTGTCACACAAGGACATAGCTCACAGAGACACAAAGACATTGAGAAAGTCCTACAGACTCAGCAGTACACTTCAATTCAAAAGGAAGGTTACAGTAAGTTTAACATTTAGAGCTTTAAATACATTCACAGTTTTGACAGGTGACAAAAAGGACAATTTCCTTTTATGTTCATATGCTTGTAGTAATTACAGGCTCCTATTCCCAGAACCTAAGCAGCAGTGGGTTAATGGGGTTTCAACAGAGCTTCCCCTTTGCCTCTACTGACCCACAAAGACAGTAAGCACACCAGCAGAGCACACAGTAACCTGCCTCACTGATGTAATTGGCGTGAGAAGCCAGTCCCCTCTCAGCACGAGACAGGGCTACAGCCTGCTGCATTACCTGAAGCTACCAGGGTCCTGTTGTTTCTACATCAGCAGTGTCTCATAAAACTAAGAGGTTCAATTTGCGTCTTACTGGAAGTCTGAGAAATGAACACTTAAACACTACCAGCTCTCTCCATGAAAGGACAGCAGTCATGATTCGTGCAGCCTGCACAGTGAGTAACAAGCCCTTATAATCTGGGAAAGTACAGTACATGTGGAAAGTATTCTCATTTAAGTTTCAATCTTCTCTGTGATACTGAACACATTTAAGCACTTTTTAGTATCAAAAAGAAAACAGTAACAGGTGACAGTACACCATGAAAAGCTTCTTCCTAACACACTCCCTCTTCTCAGATTTTTTCCAAGAGAAAAGCAAGTGGGAGTGGGGAAAGGAGTAAAAAGAAAGACTGGAATACTTCATCAACAGTTCTTTACAACTTATAGCTCAGGGTGTTCAAAAACGAGTACAGACATTAGAAAGACAACCTCTCTTCTAAGTTATTCTAGGAGGTACAGCCACAAAAGGACGGTATCACTGTTAGTGTGAGCATGAAGTATACTTTGGAGCAGCAACCTTGGCAGATCATCATATGTTTTCCTCAAATGCTTTATTTGGCATCTGTATTGGGAAGAGAGGAAGGAAATGCTACTGAAACAAAGACGTGGCAGGCTGAGCCCTTGCAATTTTGGCAGCAGCAATAGCTAAGCAGCTGCCAACACAGCTATAGGCTCAGTTCCCTGTAGCTGAAGTGCCCAGAGGAGATTTCAGGAAGGAAATCATTGCTCCCCTCTCCCTCCCCCACCACTTTTTTTTTTTTGCCATGAAACATGTTAGGGACAAGAGAATGGCATAAAATACAGCAACAAAGGCCATCATCATCTTCAAAACAGAATAAGGCAGGCAGGTATCAATATATTGATTATGCTAGAGGGAAAAGCAAGCAACTGGACTAAGAATTAGGATACTTGCCAAGTCCTCTGCAGGTGAACTACCCAGAAGAGGACAAACACTAACAGAGGAGATACCCGAACGCTGCTTTACCCAGTCATTACGGCCATAGGAATCACAGGCCTTGTAGGTGAAATGGTGATCAAGTTCAATGCAAGAAGCTGCTACACTAATTGTGTCAAGTTACAGCAAGGACAGAGGCAGCTTCACATTCTGGTTGTTCTTATTTTCATACAGCAGAGCTGGCTGCTAAAGCCAATCTCCCTATTTTTTATTGCCCAAATTCCATCCAAAGGTATTTTCCATCTTCTTTTCATCTGGCTGAACGAGATGGTTTCCTTTTATCAAAATACCATGGATGCACATAGAAACTGCATCTCTCACCTGGTAATCCAATCCAAGCACTAATTCTGCCCAAAAAGAAAACACAAAATGGCTGTAGGTACTCTGCCATCTCTGTGACCTGAGTTTGAATATCATGCAACCAGACAAAAACTGTATTTATTTGTACTCTTCAGTGACTCAGGCCAAAATTTCAAGCAAGCTGCATCAGAAAGCCAATGTAATGGCATATACGGTACTGGAAATGCCGGCCTCAAGACCTGGTCCTTTTGCAGTACAGCCTGTTTCATGGGGTGCTGAACGCAATCACCAAGAACTCCTTGTCTCTACTGCCCACTCACCATTCAGATTTTGGAGCACAAACTGTTTGTTTTGGATTTGGTAATCAACTTTTAAAGCACGTGAAAGACATTATCAATAGTTTAGGGGGTGGAGGGGGACATCTCTGCTAACCATCTGTGTTTGAATAACAACAAGCTATATGGGCCCAAACATACAGTATTACTCAGAGACCCATAAGGAGCTGAACTGCTGACAAGATGAAAGCTAAAAACCGTGTTGCTTAAGAGACTCCATAGCAAAGCCTAGAAATAAAACAGCTCTTGAATACATAATCTTTAACTCAGCATACATTGACATAAGGAGGATACCTATATCACTGTACAAAGGCGAACTATTTGCCTTGAACTCCCCTTACTCTTATTCCCTTTCTTACTGGTACTGACAAAACAGCTAGACTTTCTAGATGTATTGCAAATGCTTTGCAGATAACGGCAGATCTTACCATTCCCCACAGTTCAGATTAAACATTTGTTTCACCAGACACATATAGACTATGGTTAGGATGTTGCTGTTTATCACTTTCTAAATTTCTTCCAAAAAATATTCCCCCCACCCCTTTTCCTATCTAGGCCAACCTTTTTTTTTTTCTTTTTCTTTTTTTTTTTTTGTACAGAAACTATGAGGTTTCTGTGGTGCTATCTTTTAGATTTGCAACCAGTCCATTCTATAGAGTAACATCTAGTCCTCAATTAGGTACTTCAAACACAACATTTCAAACACTAATTCTGTCAATTTCATGGAATTTACAACTTCTAGTTTACTGCTAACTGACATGACTGAGACATTTAACTCATATTTCTCACATTTCCTTCCCTACTCTCTCAGAAGAAATGCACGGACCTCTACTTCTACATATATTCTTACATATATGGTCCAAAACTACCCATACGTAGGGGCACACTGTTCTCACCCAAATAAACGTGCTGGTTTTGAGTTTAAAATGCTCATTGTACATCTTACTTCAGTATCACTCACATACTCAAGTGTACGTTCCAATGCTTTTCTGAAGGAATATAGTCAAATATGCATTGCACTAACCTTAAGCCGTTGAAGAGCTGTTTAGATTTATCCAACAAGTAACAAAAGTCTGTAACTGTTTTCCTCTCTGCCTGAGGAATATCATCTTCAGCTCCTCCTGATGACATGATTTCTTTTAGGGCAAATTCAGTCCTATGAAGAAGAAAATAGATATATTACTCAATAATTGAGGGCTGCTATGAACTCATCTAGATTAGATGCATGTTCCACAAGGATGGTGACAACGAGCATGCAATTCTCCCACGGGTTACTCTTCTTAAGACTCATTAAAAATAACATCTGAGAATCAAAGCACGGGACCAATTACTGCACAACGCACAAGATACCAGAGCAAAATTAAAAATAAAAATGGCACGAGTCATAAAATAACTGAGGACTGTATTCACAAACACAAAACTGCCAATAAAAGGATTTTAACATAAACAACATTTGGGTTTCATACTTGGACAAAGACATCTTCTCTAAATTTGCCTTTCTGCAGAGGTGTTTATCCTGCAGCCGTATTTACAGACTGGTCCCAGTTCTGTTCATATTTCATTTTCTTCTGGAATTGTTGAAAACTGTAGTTCGCTAGTTGCTATTGTTACAACATAGCAATTTTAGACAAAATGGTAAAAAAAAATATCCTGCTTCCTCTCTACTTCCCCATGACTGTTCGGTTCTATGTCTTGCACTGCCCACGATTATACCTGCAAATCTATTTTTACTGTTCATGTGAGCAAAATGCCGTATTGTACAGTAACCACTTAAACAAAAAACTAATATAATGCAGATAATCCTAGCACTAGTAAAGGAATACGAAAGCCCATAAAGGCAGAGAGGCTTTCACAACCTGACTTGAAACATACACACACTTAACGTTATTATCCTTTCTGACATCCAAAGGTGAGACACAGGTCTCAACAGCAGCAACAAAGCATCCTCTAAAAATGGCTGCCGGGTCTTTAGCTCTTCTGTGCTTTCTAAGAAAATTAGTGCAAGATAAACACACCTCTAACCGGGCAAATGCAGAGCTTTTACTATCAGCAACTCCTCTACTGGATCTGGTAAGCACTTTTCTTAGGTAACAATTTTCCATTTGTGCAGAAGCTCTGTGTGGATTTTATTTGCACAAATAATTACCCAGAAGTCCCAATTCAAGCCAGAAAATAGCAAAGCTAGCTCCTTACAGTCATTGGAAAGTACCCAAAAGTATCTTTCAGCAATTGCCATGATAAAACCTCACAATAATGGAACAGACTTTAGAAATACTTCCCTGAATGGGTATTTCATGCCTACCAAATTCAGAAGATATTGGCTGTTCCCTCCAATCTGGGGGGATGTTAGCGAGTATGTACTGCCGACCAAGCAATTCTGTGATTTCCTAGTTTAGACAAGATGCAGCACACGTTCACTTGTTTTTTACACACCCACGTGACAGTGCACTAGAGCAGTACTGCAAAAGCATGGGGTGCACTGCACAAACCACTTGTTGAAGAGTTCCAGAAAAATGTAGGAAGCATCTACTCATTGTCAGGAAACTGCAATATGGGTGCCAGACAATGTAAGAGTTCAAAACATACCAACCAGGTGTCAAAACCTGTTGGTATGAGTCCGGCAAAGCAGGACACAAATACTGTGAAGCACCTGCCTGTGTCTGAAATCTCTAAGCATTTACAATCACACAGCACGAAACACACGACAGTAAGAACTTAGAGCACCAACATACGAAATTGAAGGGAACAGTGAGAGCTGAAAACAGGTGTCAGAAGCAGCCAGGAGATTCAAGAATTTCAGGAAGAGGGACAATACCCCAGGTCCTGTGTGCTCCGCAGTAAGCTGGACCTAAATCCTGCGGCGAGGCCCTTGGGTTCTGCAGCGCTCCACTGTGGTAGATCAGACACTCTAGAGCAACTTCAGATACATTTTTAAAGACTGAGGGGTTTGCTTAAATTGCAAAGTATGTTTCATACAGTCAGTATATCATTCCCCAAATTTAATGTGTAATGTAATGGTACAGTCAATTTCATCCTATGTTACCTTTAAATTATACTGGCCCAACCACTGCTAACACTGGCTAACTGAATCTGTGTTAGCCCTGAAGCAGGCAAGTAAAAGCAACTGCAATTCTCACATTAGAGTCCGCCAGACCCTCTGCAAAGAGGGCTGTTTATGCAATAAATAAAAGATAAACTAGAAAATTCTCTGCCTGCCACTCTGAAAGGTATCGGGAGACAGACAAAGTACTTTCAGAGAAACCATAAAAAGCTGGGGAAGAACAAAAAATGAGAATGAAAAACAGGAAAAAAAAGACTTTTCAGATTGTAGACAGTTAAGATGTACTTTGAAAGCCTATGCCAAGCCCAGCCAGTTCTTAACTGTTTAGCATATACTTCCATACTGGTAACAGACCATTCCATGCAGAAGATGTGAAACAATGGTACCTGCAAAACTACATCTTCATTCTACAACAGAGCAAGCTGAAACCTGAGAAACCACATACATGAACATACGTATGCACACATCAACACTTCAGCTTGTGTTGCTTTAGAGATCAAAATACCAACAAATGCACGACCAAGTTCTATTGCAAAGTAAAGCAGAAAAGCAGAAATCTAAAAAAAAAAAAAAAAAGAAAAAAGAAAAAAAGAAGCACCAGAAACACAAGTATGAAGGGAAGGAAATGAGGAACTGTAGAACAAAAACAGAAAGGGAAGACAACAAAACTCTGCATCCTCTGAAAGGAGTCTCTTACAAGAAGCTCCGGTTCATTTGCAAATAGCCACTTTGTTTTTTATGCAGAGACCCTGCCTGCTGCGCAACGTCTTACTACAACAGAGGGCTTCAGAGTTGACTGTAAGACAATAAAAACCAGATTGTGTTGAAAAATGTAGCAGTTCCACTGCATATTACTACCTTCAAATTTTATTTTATTTAAGCGGATGCTAACCATCACAAACACAGGTTGCTCTCAGTGTTCCAGGAAAGGTTATCATGCTGGCACAATCAGCTGTGGTGAGAAACTAGACAAGCTAAAACAAAAAACAGTTTACAATTTCATTTCATTTGAAATTGTAAAGCACTAGTACTGAACATGACCAAAGAGACGTACTTATACCACTGAGGCGCTGCACCTTCAGCTTCTGTGCGTAGTGACTCAGGAGGCCAGGGGGAGAAGAGGCGCGATCTTTTAGTTATAATTAGCAAAACTTTGCCAGACCTGCTAAAACTCGCGAGTTTGTTCATTATTTTAATTCCACTAAAACCAATACTCAGCAGCAGGATGTTGATATAAAAAGACTAAAATACAGCTGACAGTAGTAAAGGAAAAAATTCATTACAAAAGTTGCTGCCATGAAAGCACCTCTACCATCAGACATTCCAAGTATGCCTTCTACCTGGTTCTAATCTGTTTTGCCATACGTCTTTCATATCATATAAAAGAAAGACCTGCACGTCAGACCCTGAATAAAACACTCAATGCCTACTTTCATCAGCATGCTTTGATCTACATGTTTAATACTTATTCGAAAGAGGGCTTTGGACAGAAGTCTCTATGAGAATCTTGAAACGCCCTGACACGCATCATGACTTGTAAAAAACTGTATCTGCCAGCTTTTCAGATGCACTTAGCCTAACTTCATCGTTTGTCAAATGTTTTGATGCCATTCCTCTCACCCAACCACAATCACCGAAATAGTAAGCCAAGCACAAAAGTTAATCTCATTTTCTACTGATGCTTTTAGAGGGAGGGAGGTGACCAGAAGACACTTGATCTAAGACATCAGAATGAACGGATAAGACTCCAGGTGTTTATAACAAGCTATTTTGTTAGCACATAATAAATTAAACACAGAAGCCTTGATGTGCCCTCTTTGTTTTAGGTTATTTTACAACTGAAACAGCCAAATCACAGTTAAAAGTAGAATGAAACAAAACCGTAGTTATCCACACAATTACAAAACTACCTCTGCTCTTAATGACCTGAAGATGCAAGCATAACCGCCGGTGGGACAGAACAGATGCAACAGACCTAACACCTCCCCTGGGATGAGGGAACGAGTACGCTCCAGGTATCAACATTGGACAGTGACTATGGATGAGATCAAGTTTCACTCTCTTGCACGATAATTAAAGGCATGTTCCGGCTCTGCCACATACTGCATTCGGAAAACTGGGGGACTTCTAAACCACCCAGTGCATTTATAGGTGTACATGGTACAGTGGAAAGTCCTACTGAAATTCCTTAAGGTTACACTTGAGAAGTAAGCATGAGTCTTGCTCAGGATGGACAGGTTTCTTGCTGCACATCAAACATATCTTCACGATGATTACAAAAAACACCATACAGAAGTTACGTTATAAAAACATTCGGACTGAGCCACATAATGGGCAAGCAGAGTCTTCCTTCTAGGAAAAAATAATCAGGAAAAAGAAATAAGGGTTTCAACCAAGAAAGAAGTAAAGGCAGAGAAAAATTGAGCATAGTTGTAAGAAGCATGACAGCTTCCATCTGTGAGATATCTTTAGAAAAGCTGCTAGAAGGTAATTTTTCCACAGATCCCAAGTTCAAAGAAACGTTTTGGTTACAGACATGAGCTGAGCACTGCTGCAATTTAAACCCTAGTTTCACTCAGCCACAGCACATGCCTGAATATGGACAAAAGATGGGAACGGAAGATGGGGAGAAAAAGGAAACCAGGAGCAGTTAAGTGATAGGGGAAGCTGGCTTTTCCATTGTGATCAAGAAGGAAAATAAGATTACTTATCTCGTGCTGGTTTTGGCTTCTCATGCACTGGAGAGGGTGGTATTTGGTGCTGTACAAAGAAAGAACTGCTCTCACAAGCAGCTCAGGAAAGGAGGAGGTCTTCCCCGCTTTAAAGACTGTGTTGTAATGCAGCAGCATCACAGACAGGAGAAAGAATTATTATTAGAAACAGCAAGTGGGCACAGCAAAGGGAGGAAGATAGCTGCTGGCATCGCCCTTTCCTCGGGAACTGATGAACTCCAAATGAAAAAAAAAAAATGCAACCAGTAGTATATCCACCATGTGGACCTCTCCTCCTCCTTGACACCAGAAGTAACCCCACAGATCTGTGCTCCTCTTCTGCAGACAGACAGTTTTCCCAGTTTTCTACGCCCAGATATATTAGAAATATCACCTACTTAATTTTTTGTTCTTGTGCCTGATGCTTTTTGCTTTCTTTCACACACAAAAAAACCACTGATCTGTTTTACGCGATATCTATTTATTTATTTATTCAAGGAGTACATTTTAGAATGATACTGCTGGGAGAAAAAATACATAAGAATGTATTTGAATGTAGGTATGTACGTACGTACGTATGTATCTCCAGAGTCTGCAGAAGGAGACACTGAAACACTGGTTTAAAAGACTTAAAATAAGTCAGAAAATTGTGACTTTCAGCAGAAGTTATTATTCTCTCAAAGATTTTGCCAACTCCTCAGGCTACACAAGGCAGAAAAATAGTGCTAGCCAAGCACTGCACTTTGCATGCCAGGTTCCTTCCAACATGCTTTCATCGCTTTCAACAATTCCAGGTTTGCTCAGTACAATACATTAATGGATTGTACAAATCCATCCCACTGCAGCATCCAGGATAGAAGAGAAGAGCTTACAGGCATCCCAGAGGATGCCAAGACCATGCAAAGCAGTTGGAGATGAAAGGCAGTAGGAGGAGGGGTTGTATGGGAAACGGATGAAAGCATCACGATGCTAGCAAGTATTTTTAAAAGTTATGTGTCACTTACATCACACACGTTTCCACCTCCCTGTGGTTTGCTGTCTTTTGGCTAAGGTTTTCCAGGCTCAGTTGGAAGGGAAAAAAACTGCTCAAGTCAACGGTATGCACTCCCAACCAGCCCTATACTCAGACTCAAGCTTGTAAAGCAAGGCATGCTTTGTGAATGGTGAAAGAGTACTCTGGGTTAGAGAAATCAAGCTGACAATGAAAGTCAAGCACAGATATGTTAAATAACCGCATGACATGCACATCTCCTTAGCCAGATTTATTACTCAGCCAGGTTAACTATAACCTGCAGTTCAGCGGCCTGGTAGAAGAGGGTGGTCACAGCTTCACACCTGACACAAGGAAATAAAACCTCACTCTGCAGAAAAATTAGTGATACTGTAGCTGCATGGCATTCTGTACAGGTGGAGGTCAGGAGTGTACAAACTCTGTTGAGTATGGACTTGCAAAATGAGGGGAAGTTCCCTAGAGCTGCATAAGCAGCGCTGGCTGGACATGGCACCCTGACCTCCCGACAGCATTTGTACAACAAATTTCTCCTTTGTTAAGCCATCGCTTCGGGAACGAGGAGCGCCTCCTGCCTTCCTGTCAACCTGGACAGCCTCATCACATGAATATTTAGAGAATAAAAGCTGTGAGAACCTACTAGCAGTGCTTTATCTACTTCACTTAAATGGTCAACTGAAAAAACAACTCTTCTCACTAAAGCATCAGCATTAGACTTCAAATTCTCATCTTGTACTATGAGAGGCAAGCAATCTAATTATGCACCCTTTAGCTGCACATTTGTTGTCGTTTATTCTAACAAAGAAATCAAAGTCTGTGCTACTGAACATAAGCAGTACAGAGCACAGATACTTCACATACATGATATACAACCAGTCTTTCTTACTTCAGAATAATTTAGTCCTAAATTTTTAGACATTTATATTTCAAACCATCACTTTCATAAAAAAAATCTTGTAATATCCTAAGTACAGGCATGAATATATCTTTCAGAAGCAACTCTTCCAAAAAGCAGAACGCATCACTCACAGCCAGTGACTTCACACACAAATACCGATCTCCATGGAGTTTCAGCCTTTCAAAGACAAAGTTTGGATGTTAAACATTCACACTATGCAGAGAAATGAATTTATTACAACCCAGAGAAGTGATCAGTGTGACCCAGTGAAGCTTCTTGGCTAAAATTAGAACAAGAATCTGTATTTTATTTCAGGCTCCAGCTGTTTTGATTACTGAGCTTTCAACTCTATCCCTTAAATAACCCACACATAACCTTCAGAACAGGACAACAGATGCAAGTCTAGCACGACAGACAACCCAGGATGGTTAATGTTGGGGAGGGGAACAGGAGGGAGAGGAACAGCAACCTCTTTTCTGGCAAAAGCGCTGCTCTTGTTTTTTTTCACCCACACACCTGATGACAGCAAGCTGAAAACCAAGCAGTGAACTAGGTTGTGCTGGCTATATTGATTAACTCTTAGCCTGAGAATCAGAACTTGCATTTCTGCAACAGATGTAACACAAAACAGTAAACTGTCATATGATCGACACGTCCTAAACTCTTGCTGGTCTGGAGTTTCATTGCATGCATCAAATACAAATGGCTTGGGGTTTACAGTTGAGGCTCCGATTAATATTAAAATGCTGGAGTTGAGCATTAAATATAATCATGTGCTTAGACAAGTGAGCTAATGATAAGAGTAAGTGATGGTTGCAGCTTGATTCCCAGCTTCATGGATAGTTTTACCATTTTAATCAAGAATTCCCAGCAGAGATACATAAACTCTGCTTTTCAAATGCTTCCCACTCCTTACTCAGAGATGCAAGTAATAACCAAAAAGCAAAAGCAAATAAACATTCTACATCTATCTTGTTGATACAGGAACTTCCCCAGACTAAGACATTATTACAATTGCTCTCCACAGAAACTAATGGCAGAATTCTAATTTTAACCATTCTGATCTGTCAGGACTTCAAAGGTGTCAAACCCTGAGTCACAGACCAGCACTCTTTTCCTCCTGAAACATCTCCCACAGCATCACTGCCAAAAGGGAATGCAATATAAAGCTAGATGCCCAGTTGGTATTAATTTGCTGATAAGAAACAGATAACAGATAAAACTAAGCTCTTGATCATTCACACCCAAAGCCTGGTACCATCATGTCTCAAATCTCTATCAATAAACATCCGATTCCCTGTCCCTTACTTCCAGATCAGATTGGAGCATCACTCTGTACCCAGAAAGCTTCAAAGCTCTCGCTAGTTGATACTGAGATATGGTGCTGGGCTCCTAACAGCCTGCTAACTCCCTGTTAAAAAGAAGAGACAGCTGCCAAGAATCTTCCTTATCCTTTACTCCGAGCAGCTGGTTGTGGCACCTTCCCTGCTGAGAACTTCTTTCTAAAAAAGCAAACCGAACCACTACAGTTGACAGTAGTACCTATCAAAAGAAAAAAATAAAATCTTGCCCCTGCATTATGCCAACATTCTTTCCCATTTAATCCTTTAAGGAAAAACAAACAAAAAAAAATTACTGGTCTGTGACAGACGGACCAGCACCACTCTGCTATCAGTGGCCAGGAGAAAGAAGAGGTTTTTTTAGTTCACAACATTTGCCTTCATCAAGCAAGACATCTATCTTCATTATTTGCCTCTTTCTTCCTTCTACAGACTGGCATACTCGCCTCTTGTGTTTCCTTTCAAAGCTACACTGAACGGGAAAACCATCTGTGTGTTTCCACGTAATCTGCTCAGAGTGCTAGTCCTGACAGTCACAGACAACACAAAGTTAATTAGAACCCAAATTCATTCTTGCCAGAATACCTAATTCTCCACTGAGAGCCACTGTCCCAAAATTCCTGAGACACCACTCAGTTCTGTTCAAGAAACACTGAAATAAGTAAATACATGCCCCCATTCACACACCTGTGCGCACCAGAAGCTTCACAGCTCGCTGGAGCCAGCCCTTCAGGCAGTGGCGAGGCGCAGTTACGCATCGCACCATGGAAGTCTGACAAGCAGAAGAATCAGACATGTCAGGTATAGTGATTTTATGAAGAAATATGAGGGGAAAAAAAAACAAATTTCTTTATTATTCCAAGGTTTTTAGTACAAGTCGGAACCAAACACAGGCATTTCTCATCACCTACCGCTGCTCAGCTCAGGGCACACCTGCACTGCAGTGGCTGCAGCTCTTCCAGCCACACCAGCCGGCTCTCCCAGCGCCTCGCCCGGGCACTGCGCGAGGCATAGCACGCCGCGTTCCTGGGGGGTCTGTAGCCCACCAGGACAGTAATACCCAGGCACAGCTTAAAAACAACTAGGTTCTTTCTGTGCGAGCTGTGCTCGCTGCTCTATAAGCATGCACACAGAACACACAATGAACAGGACTTGCACAGAGCCCAGGATGTGGAGACATTTTTTGTTTGACTACCACAACAAAAAGCAACTTAAAATATAATTTGAGAAAAAGAAACAAGTAGCTGTTTTGTTCAGCTTATAATGCTGGTCAAATCTTGCTCTCTCGGCCTGGATGTCTGCTTATTTCAAAAGGGCACTAAGAGATATGCAGCATGAACTAGGAGTGTGAAAAACTTCTATTTTGTAAACAAAGGAGTGTGGCTGACTGAAAATCACCTGCAAATGCAACTAGCTCTACTCCAACAGGGAACTCTCCAGGAAAGTATTTTTCCTACTAAAAATGTACCAATATTACAGCTAACTTGCAGAAGTAGCCCTAGCTCTGCATAGTAAGAAAGTGGCAAGACATTTTAAAAAAAAAAACCAAAACATACAAAGCCAACAAGTCCCATGACACTGCCCCACACACGTGCGTGAACAATCATGCTCTCCTACAGAGAAGCCTGGTGCCACATCGACCATCGCGTTTGGTCGGGTTGACGCTTCCCACCTACCACAAGAACCACCGCCCAGCTTTCCCACCGAGCAGCGGGAAGTGCTTCAACCGCCCCAAGGCCACACAGCTGCTGACCGGCGGCCCAGGTGCCTCCCTACAAAACAGCACAACTCCGAGCCGCTCACCAGCACCACACCGGGGAAACAGAAAGCCGTCCCTTCCTGTCCTCTACACCAAGAGACCACCTAAGCCACACCTGACCAGCAGGCTCTCCTAAATTCACTACAGGCGGACTCACTTGAAATACAAGAGACAAGATACCACCATGGGATGCACGTGGCCTTTTTCAACTATCTTCATGACACAACACTTCTGTTTCTCTTCTTTATGGTTCTGCCGCTGGCAATCTGTTCCACATTTGTCCACTCTGTGCCCTCTGTGATCCCTCTTTCGCTGCAGTTCAAGACCTTCTGTGTATTGGATGAACAAAGGGCAAAGCCTAAAAATGTCATCACAGCTGGGCCTCTGCTCTTGTACCGACTTAACTAGTTTGTGACTGAAACAGAGCTCAAGCTCGAAGTCAGGCTGAGGCAGAGATTCTGGGTCACCAGAGTCCAGGGATCCCCAGAAGATGGTTCAGAAGGAACGTGGATGAGGATGCACCTACTTCCCTTCCTCCACTTTTAATTCAAATCGTGACTCTGCAGTGGTGCCTGCATACCACCTACATGGTGCTTAGCAGTCATTTGCTTTGTATGAAAGAGCAGTAGGAAAAAAGAACATCAGGCTAGCCTACTCTTGGCAGGGGTGGGAGGGGAAGAAGAGAGAGAGAAAAACACCATCAGCTGTGGCAGGCTGAGCTGTGTGTATTTACATTTCACAAGCTAAACTATTTAGTGGTTTATTTACACACATTGTGCTTGGAGCAGCTAAAATGCCAGTTGTGTTTTATTTTGATTTTGTGGCAATGCACATAAGCCACAAAATCACGGGAAGAGTCTGCAAATGAGACATGAACCTCACACTTCTGCAAAAGTACGTAAGCCACTGTGAGAGGGGAGAAGGATTTTGGAAGCACAGGCACAAGGGTTGAAATGCATTAGTTATAATGAGACACCAAAATACAACCCAGGGACTCAAAAGCAATGATTGAGTCACAACAGCGTATGCTGCAGGACTGCACATCCCCGTGTAACTCTCATAGCCGAGACAACCTACAGCAAGGCATACTGGGGCCTCAGGTCTCTCTGGGCTGCCCCTCCATATTAGAGCGAGGAGGGAGTTGCAGTCAGCTCCATTTTATGCACATTCGATGGCAAGGCGCCAACACAACTGTTGACTGAGCCAAATCTGGGCCCCCTTGAACTAAGCCATCACCTAAAGCAGTGTGGAAAAGCACATGCCTCTCGCATCTACAGCAGCCAAGTTCCTGAAAAGCATCCGAGCTACAAGATAGGTTTTTTCCTTGACTCAGAAAACGACTGATGTTTTAACTCTTTTATATACACCCTTAATTCAAAACCGAAAGGTTGCTATACAGTGCAACTTGATGTTAATGTGGTGCAAAGAATTAGGAGACTTCTTTACAGCAAGGCACTGTCTGGATAGCCGAAATGGCAGTTCAGGCTGGCATCTGATCCGGAGGGCAGTTATCATCTCATGCTACATCTTATTAGCATTCTTGGCCAAGGGGTCAATGGCTGCTTTCCAACAGGAACCTTATTCCAGCAAAAGAGAATGCAGTGCGAGCTAGGGAAAGCTTTGTGATCAGTTCAGTTCACCTCCTCCCTCCAAACCAGCGTTTGGTGGTAAGCTGCCAGCAAGCACGGGAACTGCATGGTGAGCGTCATCACTGGGAATTCACCGTCTGGAGCAGGAACCGCTCCTGGACCATTACTCTGCCACACAGCAGAGAAATCCCTCTGCTGACTTCTGCTTTAATTATATAAAATATTCAGCTTCTAGTCTGTGTTCCATTATAATAATAGCAATAATTAAAAATACTTCAAGCGAGGAGTCCTCTAAACCTGCTGTTCCATCCAGGCTTTTTGGCATCATACACATCCTTTCTTGACTGATATCCTGAGGGAACCAGACTGATGGTTATTCTATTCTATTCCTGTTGCAGGACTGTACCGTGCTCTCTCAGCACATGTGAACTGCTAGGTAATACTTGTGTTGGCAACTAACTCGCATACTTTATAGAAACAGACCTCTATTTGACCCCTCCATGTAGCTCCCACACACAGCTTGGTCCACTCCTTTAAACAGCTTCCTTCTGCTGCGACTCCTACCCCACTCCATACCTCTGTTTCCAGCCTGTTTAAAAACTACATATTCTTAGAGCTTAGGTGCTTAAAGGGAGCAACTTTGCTACAAGAGCCAAGGCTGCAGAACATCCTTAGACAAGGTTACCAAAGACACAAGTGTAAAATTGCGTGTAGAAATCCTGGTTTTCCTCCTGCAAAGCCTGTCCAACTAAACATTTCTATGAAAAGAACTATGAAAAGTTCTGTGAAAAAAGACACCAACACACAGATTGCCATGATAAAAACTGACGGCTGTATTATGCTTTTTTTTTTTTCCTCTCCAAATACAGTTAAGTCTTAGCTATTCAGGCGGTAACATCACCTCGGAATAGACCTTCACACCAGAACTCTTCCTTCTGGCCTAAAGGACACCATACACAGCAAAAGATAAGCCAAAGAAATGCGTCCAGATGATCAAATTCATCCTCATTATCCATTTACACTGCTGTTTATCAACAACTCCATTTAAAACCAGCACAGCTAAATCAGAATAAAACTGATGCAAAAGAGCAGCAGTCTGAGCGGCCTGCACGCGGCTGAGCGCAGCTGCAGTGTGCGCAGAGGGCTGGGCAGTGGCACCGTGCGCCAGCAGCGGAGCTAGCGGCGGAGGAAGGAGCTCCAGTGCCCCTTCCTCCCACATCAGTACATCTGTGCCTTCAGCGCAACGTGATGGAAAACATACATTTTCAATGCAAAACTGATTCGGGTTATAAGCTTCCCAATATTCCGAACTGTAATTCTTCATTTTTATTGCTTCCTTCCACCAAATAAAACAGTAATACAGAAGTGAATAGCAATACAGACAAGGTACGTGTTCCTTCCACTGGTAAATACTTCAAGCATTCTATCACAAGTAGATACAGTTTCTCACATGAACACGATGAACAAAGAACATGGTGCTGTTGTCCGTATCACTCTTACACGTGAGAGCTTAGCCCAACTAGCCATCTCTGTGAGAAAATCTTCCAGTGTTTGTAAGGGACACGGATTATCAACTGAATTTTGATTGTGTATTGTACTTATATTTCAAAATAAAACATTATGACAATCGTCTGTGCAGCATAGTAATATATTTTTTCTCTCCATATGGCTTCTACGAATTGCTTTTACATTTTCTGTACCTGGTTACCACATTTGTGTACGCCATCTGTATTATTTTGGCAGCCCAGACTGATTGGAGAATTATATTCCTAGCTTCTCATTAAGTGACTCATTCATTCTTTCTTTTAACAAAGCATAATTCAGTTTATCAAAACATCTTAGAAGAGACTGACTTATCTGATTCCAAAACAAAGCATCTTTTTTTCCCCTATGAACGTGATTTATGATCAGGTGTCATGCTTCTTAATCACTCCCTCCACAGTCTGAGCACGGAAAGTCACAACCGTTATGCAGCAGGGTTCACACAGGGTCATGCAACACACCAGCCAGTAACTGCATGTGCAAGCTTCCACAGCAAGAGCCGTACTAGGACAATCTCCTGCGATTCCTGAACACGGCTACCAGTGCTGCAGTTTTGTTGCTCGCAGGAATGGTGGGAGAGGATAGGCATGCTGGGAGATTCACTTATACTAGCATTTTAATCATCATATGGTCCAACAGTATTGCTTTGCATTAGCTTAGACAAGACACTGAAAGCCATGGATGGCATTTAGACAGCTCTTGCAAAATCTGGCAGTTTTTTTTTTTTTTTAAAATGATAATGGATCCATTTTGCAGAATGGGGGACTAGAATGGCTTAGCTGAGACACAGCGTAAGCCTGGAAGCTCACAGCCCAATTACTACATTACAAAAGTGCAACTCAGATGTCAAAAAAGCACCCTGGTCTATGTGGTGGGAGATTAGAGCCAGACCCTAAAAACTGACAGCCTTGGTCTAGCTTGAATGTTTTTTCTGAGGCAGACATCAGTCACTGAAATGTTTATAGACAGTAACAGGCAAGAAATTCTAGGGAGTAGGGAGGAAACAACATGACACCCTGCCAGCTTCTATCCCCAAGGGCATTTCATATCACCTATTGTCCAGAGCATTTCTCAGTACAAAACAGGAATTTGGTGAAGAGATAGTTGCTGAAACAAGTTTAAAATCAGAATAAATCCACGATGACTCCGTCGAACTTGCAATTTCAATTTCCAGCATTGCACTGACAGCTCTTGTAAAATCCAGCAACATTTCATGGGAAAAGGCTCATTTCCTGGTGCAGAAATGCAGCTGCCTGCCAAAGGCATGCCAAACACCTACAAACGTCTCCTGCCGGGAGAGGCGGGGTGGGGAGAAGACACAGAGCACGAAGAATGGCGAAGTTAATGAAGG